>CM033322.1:48823607-49205634 GCA_019359835.1 Pharus latifolius
TTAGAAGAAAGGCGTGATCGCGCTTTGGTCAAGTCCGCGGCATACTTGCAAGCTTTGCACAAGTATCACAGTAAAAGGGTGCGACCACGTAGTCTTCACGTGGGCGACCTGGTCTTACGAAGAATCCAAGATCAGTCTAATCGCAACAAATTCTCCCCGAAGTGGGAAGGCCCTTACACTGTGGTCTCGATGCCGCGACCAGGATCCGTGCGGTTAGCCATGGGGGATGGTCGAATTTTGTCCAATACTTGGAAGATCGATCAACTTCGCAAGTTCTACGTGTAAGTACTTAACCCCATTTTTCCTGTTCAATTAGCATTTTTTCATAAAATTAAAAATGTTTTGCGTTTATATGAGGAATATTTCCCTTTATGCCCATCCACTGTGAATTCGGCTTGGGGGCTGGTCGCACGCGGTTAGATCATTATAACATCCTAGTCGGATTCGCTGGCCGATCTCATAACCACTTTCAGATAAGTCACTCCTAAATAAGCCGTTTCTTAACGCACACGGGGCTTTCTGACAAGTCCTTGGTTATCCGAGTGGCTGCTGGTTAGCAAACAAGTCTAGGTGTTATAATAATTTTAATTGTTGATTTGATCATACACCCCTGGTCGTTATATTCATTTTTCCCTTGCGTTTGTAATACTAAGCCTTCAGTATCTACAATCACAGGCGGGGGCTAGGGGGATAGGTCTATAATATAAACCAACATAAAACAAAAATATATTCATTTTCAAAAATGAATTTTCATGTGCATTGCATCGTATACAACTGTTTCTGTACAAATATAGGGATCATTCGATCCCGAGCTCAGTCAGGAGCTTATCTACAAGGGGACTAATCTCCTCCATGATGGCCTCTAGTTGCTCTTCACTCTCGATCTCAACCGGTCCCACTAGTGGATTCAGATCTGAATCTGAGCCATTGTGGAGTCGAATCCGGCTTAAGATAGCGGAAGCGGCTGACCGAACTCTTGTTCTGATTACCTCTTCTCTTCGCTGTGTATCCTCAGGGAGATACTCGAGAAGTGACTCTGCTTGAGCTATAACTAGGGTAGCCCAGTTCTCTTGGCTGAGATCGTCTCGAGTGGTTTCGACCACATCAGCCTTCAAAAGATGAGCCACCGCCTTCAGTTTTTCGAAGACTGAACGGCTCAGCTTTCCAATCGCCCTTGTGGAGGCTTCGATAGAATCCTGGAGGAGTTTATTATCCACACTGAGCTGCTTTATTTGACCTGCTTGCGCTGCAACAAGAGAAAAGGTTACTCGCATATTGCTAAGACAAGTCTTCCTAGCTCAGGAGTCGACTTACCAGCAAGTTGCGACCGTAGTCTGTTATTTTCGATCTCTTGGTTCCTAATCACTGAGATCGAATGGAGCTTCATTGTGGCCATTTCCTTGCCCTGCAATGCCACCTTCCTGTAGTAAAACAAAAGGAATGGTCGTAACCAATTTGTACCTTTACAAATTGAAGAATAATGATCCTTACTTGCGCAAGCTGTCTCTCTCTTTGTATGGCCACCATGCTCGCCGCCGTAGCGCGCGATTGGGCCATCATCCGGGACAGTTCCTGTGATGCAAAAAAGAGTCAAAAGTGTTCTATGTACAATTCAGGACACCCAGAGAGGAATTCATCATACCTTCATGAATTTCTCCAGAGAGGCATCTTCCGGACTAATGGGGAGATTCGTCGAAGGCCCGGAAGTGCCTACAGTAGGAGGAAGTGCCTGCTGAGTACTGCTTCCAGTCGCCGGCGACTACGACTGGGTCCTCATATCTGTTTCTCCCCCCACGACTCGGACAACTTCCTGGGCCGAGGGGGTGGAGCGCTCGTCACTGGAGGCTCCTACACCAGCAGTGACTTCAACCCTTCCCGAAGCGGTTGGAGGATTGGGCGCTATTTCTTTCCGCCTGATAAAGGAAAAGAAAAATCAAATGGTAACGATTCGTGACCATCATTTCTAATACAACCAGAATGAAAGGTTCTTACCTTAATTGAAATCCCATTAGCTTTTGGGATTTCTGAGAAGCTTCTCCTTGAGCACAATGACAAGTATCGTCCGCCCTGATCTTCCTCTTGGAAAACAAGGGCCCTCTTCCCTGTATGTCTTCCCCTATGAACATTTTTTTCAAGGGAAAGATAAAGGCTAACAAGAAGGATCTTTACCTGGGCACTCGATCCCATTGGCGACGTCCCATCCAAGGACCTCGCTGTCTCCTGGGATCCTGTGGCCGGCACCTCGTGTGCAGCCGCCACAGGATCTTGCACAACCACCTCCGCTCCTGTCTGCGGAGGAGGAGTATTTTCCTCCCTGGGGCTAGCAGGAGTCGTAGGGGGAAGCTCTTCTCCCTGTGTAAGCATTAGCTCATCAAGTACACAGGGGGAATTGAAGAAAACGGACTGTGGGAGAATCTTACCACGGTCGTCCCTTCGATCGGGAAGGTAGAGGCAACTGGCTCTGAAGCCTCGGGAGCTTCAGGGGCCAGGGGATCATCCGCGACCACAAGGCTTTCAGTGGTCGTAGGGTCTGCTATGGCTGCCTCTGCAGTAGCAGTCATCCTTGCGGAATGGGCTGGAGTGTCACCGGATGGAGAGCCCGCGATCTTCCTCCTCCGGTGAACTAGAGGGACATCATCGTCCTCCTCCTCCTCGCTCCCCTCTCCCTGTACGACGAAGAAGTAATTCGAGTTCGCACCTGGAAAGAGCGGTGGGGTCTGATATCTTACCGCAGTTCTTCGGGCCGTGGAAGGAGTGCTTCGCGAAGACCCTTCCCCAAGATTTAGCCTGACTTTCTTGGGGGCGGGATTCCTCGTCCGAGGTCTCGAGGAAATCTTCTTCACGTTCTTGGTCGTCGGCTTTCCCAGGGAACCGACGTTCTCGCTCGGAAATGTCGCCTCAGCAAATCTCCCAAGAAGCTATTCACATGGGATTAGTACTGGACAGACATAAAAACCTGCAAAATAGAGGCCAAGTGGAGAGTTTACCTTTCGGCGCTCTTGCCTGAGGTCGTCACCAGCGTGAATTAGGCTCTGAGGGCGAGGCGACCCCTTAACACCCTCTACCTCGGCGTTATACGCCCGGAGAAGGTGAGTAGTCCGCCTCTCAATTTCGGCAGAGGACAGGACTGCTACCAAATGCAAGTTAAAATGAATGTATGTCAAGAAATACATGAAGGTTTTCGGTGTCAGAAACAAATACCTTCGTTATAGTCCAGGGTGCTGTCCGCCATGGACTTAATCTCCCAAGCCGGATGAGCCCTTTCACGCAGGGGGCTCACCCGGTTCTTCACGAAGTCTCGGATGATGTCCCGAGCCGTCAATCCTTCTTCGACCAAGTGAAGAATTACCTCGGCCTGTTTCATGAACTCCGAGTTCATCGCCGGGAGAGTGTCCAATTCGCTTGGCTTCTCTGGCCGCGAGTTTTCAAACCATAGCCCGCTCTCCTTCGGCGGGGTACAGTAGAACCACTTCTGATGCCACCCGTGCACCGAGTCTCGCAGGGGTGGAAAGGGATACTCCTTCTTATCCCTCAGCCGAAAGTAGATACATCCGGCGGCGTTGGCGCTCTTCGACCACGCCGAGAAATAGAATCGTCGGAAGAGGTCCACGCTGGGATACACCCCGACGAACGCCTCGCAAAGATGATGGAACACCGCCAGGATCAGTACAGCATTTGGATGGAGGTTGATCAGCTCCAACCCATAATGCTCGAGGACATCTTTGAGGAACCGACTCTCAGGGAATCGGAACCCGCAGCGCAAGTACTCCTCAAAAACCACCAACTCGCCCTCTTGGACGGTTGGGGTTTCTTGGTCCTTCTCCGCGGGCCGCCAGTTGATGAGCAACCGCGGAGGAAGGATCTCCTCCTTCTCCAACGCCACTAGGCTCTCCTCAAAGTGGTGAATGGATCGGCTCCAGGAAGCCATTTTTGGTGGAGAATCAAAGGAAAAGTTGGTGATTTTGGGAAGACGAAGGCTGAGGAGAATGAGAGTTTTGTTCGGCGGGAACGAAGAGGGTTTTTGGCTGTGTGGCTTCTTTGAGAAGACATCTGCTCTTTTTATAGACCCAAGGCGGCGCATTAATGTGAGTAACGTTTCATTTCAAACGTTCCATTAAATGTTTTATTCATTTCCCATAATGGATACTGTCTCTGGCGGACCCGATAAAGTGTTCAGGCATCGGATCTGAAACAAAAAGACTTCTTTGTTTTGGAAACTGAAAGTGCAAAAGGACTGAAAAATTTTCAGTACTTTTCAGAAGACGTTTTTCCTTTATATGCTTTGAACATTTTTTACGAAAAAGTCATGCGACTCAATTTTTGGACGTACGGATGTATTTCTAATCGGGTTGTGGTTTGGTTGAAACTATGCTTTGGATTAAGTTCCGATTCTAATCGAAGTGACGGTCCGACCAAGCCTCAATCTTGGTCGAGACTCAGTTCTAACAGCTGCCTTAAGCCTGATCACGGTATCAGATCTGGTCGCGGTGCTTTATAAAAGCGTGATTCTGATCGCAGAACTGAAATTTCCCTGTGTATGAATGGTCGCGAAAGCATTACTCATGGCCATATATTCACACAGAAGATGTAAAGAGTAATTATTTGAAGAAAGAAATTTTTATTTCTTGCATTCTTTACATACAAAAGGGATACAGTCGACCAAAGCGTCAACTTGATCCGAAAGGAGTTTACAAAGTTCCCCAAGGGACATGTTGTTGTCAGTAGGATCTACACTGACAACCCCCAGGGAACTAGCAACTAACCTAAGTCTATCTACATCATCCCTAACAAGAGACGCACTATTATCCCTAATCAAGTCAGAGAGTTCTCACTGTCACTGAGCGTGATCCCTCTCTCGACGGAACTGGAGTGTCTCTTCACGGGATCGCTCAAAACATTCTGCTAAATGCAGAATCTTCGAAGACATCTCTTTGGTTTTCTTCTCCAGGGCATTCTTCTCCTCCAGAAGAATCTCTCTGGAAGGAAAAGATGGAGCAGCAGAAGGCTGATCAGTGGAGCCTCCAACCTCCTATATTTGCAAAAATTAGTTGTACTAACTATAACTATCAGCAAAAGGAGAGAAGAATTATTACCTGTCCCAGCTCATGGCATGTTGATATAGCCATCCTGGGAAGAGGATAATCAGATGATGGAAGAGTAACCTTCCCGCCATATGATTGCTTTGCCAACACAATATGGGAATCATTTGGTCGAGGGATAGTCACCGCTTGCCGACCAGAATATTGATCACCCAAACAAAAGTTGGAGGTATTGGGATGAAATGGAGAAAGATTTCTCTCCAAAGTCAAAGGCCTAACTTGCCGAGAAGCATGAACAGGAAGAGTTATAAGAAAGAGACTTGCTACATTTTTCACCTTCGTTCCCCTGGAAGATCCCTCGTCAACCTTGGGTTTCTTCCTTGAAGGAGACAAACCTTCATGCATCTGAGGCCCCTGGTCGACAACTTTCTCTTCATCACTTTCAATCTCGATGATGTTGTGATCTGCCATCAGGAAGTGTTTGAAGAAAAGAATCAAGGTTGTCTAGGGAGGGACTTAGCCGTGGGAAGAAATTGTGAAGCTTTACAGAACCAAGGACCCGGTATTTATAGCCGCCAAGGTGACGATTCGCATTCCAGGTGCCTCGGGTTTTTACAAAGCATTTACAATTTTACCTCGAGTTAAAAAACATTTCAACAGTGCTATCATTACCTATCACATAATACCCAGAGCATGTCTCGGGGAACCAACCGTCCTACTTAGTGCGCCACTAAGCGGGGGATTTGAAGAGTCGGGTTAATAATCCGATACATTTCTTTAAATTTAAAGTGAACACGTCCCTTCGTTTTCTTTAAATTTGGGGGCTAGCTGACGAGGATTGATACCCGAGTCAGTTCAAATAAATGCACTGTTGGCTCAAGACAGATTCGAGTCAGACACGTGCCCGGCGGTGTGAACTCAAGTCGTTCTGAGAAGCATCAGCCTAAGGTCGCAGGCTTTGCGCGATCAAATCGCAAGCCTCGTGCGATCAGACCGCAGGCTTTGCGCGGTCAGGAGTTCGTATGTTATACGCGAACAGAATGTCGAAGATGTCGCGCGGTCAGCCAACACCCTGCGGTCAGAACATTCTCGACCAAGGTACTTGGAATTTATCTGACCAATTATCCCTGTAGTGGGAATATTCCAAGTATCCCGAAGATTCCTCCACGTAGAAGACTAACCGCCAGGAGGTTAATACAAGCATTTATTTCACGAATAACACGTGCTTGATCTACTTGGAAGTTAAGAGCGGTTCAATAAACATCATCCAACCGTCCAAACAACTGTTTGATGCAGTTACAAAATGGCATCCTTTCGTCCAGTATAAAAGGGTGACGAAATACATCAAATGGGGGACCCGATCCATTTGGAAGAACAAGACTTCTGATGCAATTGAGACTCAACACATCTCAACCACTAAAAACAGCCAAGTCTACGGCCTAAATTAGATAGTTCTTACAAGCCTTCCTGGCTATTTTACAACCACCCACACTCCTTTACTAGCATAGGTTCATATCATCACTATTATACGTATATACTCTTACCTATGACTTGCTGAGTATGTAAGTGCTCACCCTTGCAACCTATCATCAAATAGATGAAGTGCTCTATGATCAATATGAAGGCTTGGAAAACTTCTTGGATCCAGAAGAAGGAGAGCCAGTCCCGCCAGAACCCTGATATATGTTGTTCTCCCATCAACTTCTTGTTGTGGGGGTTCACCTATCTTCCGCCGCGTAGCTGTTTCTATTTTGCTTTAGCTAGACCATGTATGCCGCGAAGGCATTATAATCTCTTTATGCTGTATTAAGGCTAGCAGGCCACACTGCTTAAATACTTTGTAAGTTACTCTACTGTAATGTAAATATACTTCTATTCTTGACTTATCCTGGGAAGTCAATGCTATGCATATATGGGATCAGCTGCAGCGAGCTGGGTCCCCATGGGAGTAGTCGTAGTCCCCAAGTTGGGGGCGCGACAGGAAGACGGTCATACAAAGGCCGAATAAAGCTCTCTTGAAGCTGCATCTGAATAGACCTAGAGTCACTCAGTACATACGAACCCTTGAATAAATAAGAATTGAGAAGTATGAAATGTGGGCATCATAACAAAAAAAGAAAAAGACCGAACCAGTAAGACTAATGTCTACTTATTTATACCTTTGAGAGGTCCACTTAGACTATTATGATTTTCTCTTTAGCTACGTAGGTTATATAAGATTCAATTCAATCTAACAAGCGGACTGGACTACCTTCGGCTACTACAAGATATTTAAAAACCAAAGAAGCTGAGCCTACTTTACGCACTTAAGGCAGCAGCAGATGATGAAGAAATGGGCGGTAGATGATAATGAGAAAGGGCGCCCTTTGGCATTTCCAGTGGGGGAGTCTGATTGATCCAATCACGACGAATGATGTCAACCCCCTCTTTTGCGCCTAACTTGACTCTGATTCCCCCACTATGAGAGCTGATCCAGGGGCTAGTTCGGCTACTGAATGGAATTTACGAAAGCCCGTCTTTCCGACTCAATGTATTGCCCTTTGGGACCAGGATCTGACGAGGAAGTGAGAGAGGGGACACCAAACATAGGTGCGTACCATTGCCCCAATCCAATGGACTATGTCATACAGGGAAGAACCCATGGAGGTTGGGACAGAAAGAAAGCAGGTTTTGCTTCTGCTTCCTTCGAGCTACCAAACTCTTTCGTCAGGTGTGGGTCAAGTTCCCTCATTATTGCTTGACTTCCCCTTTGGGGCACGAAAAGATGGACTAGGACTTAAGTAAGGGGGAGGACAACCCCTGTTTCTGGCTTACCTTCAACGAGTGAGTGCTATTCCCATTCCTTACTTTGATCCGACCCTGTTCCCCGACCAGTTTGCTTGCTCACTGGAAGAGTCAAGCGAGAGCAGCTAGTTTAGAAGGAAAAGGACACCATGGGCTATTCGGCCTCACTTGTCGGAGACTAAACTACCACTCACTTACTTGCTGATTAAGGAGGTCATTTCCACTTACTCTAAGCATAGAAGAAAGAAGATTGAAAAACTAACAAACAAATTGTCTTCAGCCCTACTTACTTATAGGCTAACTTGGCCTAGGAAACAAGGTTCTATTAGGCTTGCAAGGCTGCTGCTCTTTGAAAGACGAGGTCTAGTAGAAGATGTGGGTCGGGCAAGTTGAGTACTCTGATTCGGCGCTTGCTTGACATCTCTCTTTGAATCTAAACCTGACATGACCATTGATTCTGCCTCCATTGCTGGAAAGGATAACGATGGATCTTTAGCTAGCTCATAGGCAAAGGAAAGGTATAGTCTCATTAACAGATAAGGAAAAGTGGATCCACTACCAAATATGTTGTGGAGCCGTGTTCTCCGGGGTAAATACTGGTTTGAGGGTTCTTGGGATGGGTTCTATGTTGCTGCCCACTCATTTCCTATTAAAAAGGAGAGATATAAAGCCAGTCATTCTATTAAAGAGAACTTCCAATGGCAGATTGGAGATGGTAATTCGGTGCGATTGTTATAAGACCCTTGGCTCAGTGGAACTGCATTGAATAGAAGGCCTATTCCTATGAACATGTCAGAGCTATTGGAAGGTTTGCCTGTCTCCCACTATCTCATTCTAAGAGGGATTAGCATCTTAGTTTATTAGCTTCTTTTCTCCTTGACGAGGTGGTGTGAGAAATTTCAGCTGTACCAATTCCTAGAAGCATCTGTTCTGATACTTTGACATGGGGATCTTTTGTTCACTCTGACGATTAGGATGAAGAAAGTATATAGGGAGGTCTGCCAGCCATTTAATGAGGAAGGTGGTATGAACTTCTCTTGTGTGTGGAAGCTTAAGGTCATTCCCTACATTCCCTTTTTTGGTGGAAAGCTTATTGGAATAAACTTCCATGCAGAGAATAAACTTCTTGTCTCAAGGACTCTCATTGTCTCAATGTTTTTTTGATGTTTGTGAAGGGGTAGTGGAGGACATAGACCATGTTCTGGTGAAGTGCACAGTAGCTAATCAAGTGTGGATGGTTGGTCTTCCTGAACTCTTTGAGCTGGAGCTTTGGACTCGACGAGGTATTGGGTGCTTGCCCTATTGAGAGTATCTTACATTCTCTCTTCACCAGACAGATAGACAAATAGGCAATCCGATAGAAAGATTATGGCTTCCTTACTATCAGCAAGCTCCCACAGGCGATGAACTGCTTCCGACTTCTTCATTCGGTTTGTAGCCATACCGTATAGAGTTAAAAAAGCCTTTTTTTTTTAAGTAGCTAGATTAAAGCAAGCATCCTAGCAAAACGATCTTTTGACAATGGGCTCTGCCCAACACTGGGACTGACTTACTTTATACAGAGATAGAAAAGGCTGCAATCCAAGCTCTTTTTGAATCGGATATTGGATAGG
The DNA here is from genome assembly GCA_019359835.1 of Pharus latifolius. Classification (NCBI taxonomy): domain Eukaryota; kingdom Viridiplantae; phylum Streptophyta; class Magnoliopsida; order Poales; family Poaceae; genus Pharus; species Pharus latifolius. The sequence continues at coordinate 48,833,044 of CM033322.1, forward strand.
CTAAGCTAGGTGTAGCCCGCTTTCTCTACGGTTTTGCTGAACTTGTCAAGCCCGGGGGGCCTTTAGGGAATTTATTAGAATGATAGATTCTAGGATAACACTTTATAAGGTTGAAAGGGATGGCATGGGTTAAGCATCTGACTTTGGACCTTCGAGCTAAGTTATTTAATAAGGGGCTTCTCCTACTAATTAATTGGAAATCCTTTTTACAAATCTCCTCCTCAGAGCGCCCTGTAACCTTACCTTTTCTGAATTTAAGACGTTCAGAATAGAAGAAGAGCTGTCGTCGATTGATTGAAAGTGGATTGACGGCATTCATCAGTTGATTGAAAATTTACTTTTCTTTTCTGATCGTTGGGCTTAAAAGTCCTTTGAGCCGTGGAATCCCTTTTGTCTTGATTTAGGAGAATAGGCGCATTGATTAGGTTACGTGGTTTGAGCAATCTGCAGGAAGTTTCTTTTTTATTTATTATATATACCATTCATATTAAAGTAAGACGGATAGTGTTGACTAGGAAGCAAGCAAAGCTAGTCCCTCCATACCAGCTAGCAGTCTTGTTTAGGGAGTCTCCTTCTTTACTGAGCAAGGTTCCCGGGTGCCTATGCGATTATTAAGGCAGGGTGCTACTGTACCAGTAGTAGAGTGGCTTGAATCAAATCGTTTGTCTAGAGAGGGTGTAGCGATAACCAAAGCTGACTGTACTAGAAACTTTAGATCCTGTATAGGCAACTGGCCTTAGAATAGTGTATTGAACTACAGGACAGGAACGACCCATAATCATTGACGAAGAAGGCTTGGAAAAGGATAAAACATATTGAAGAGAAGCTTTCACAAAGGCCAATAGCCGATAGCTGATGTCACTAGCCTTAACTTCTTTATCTACTTAAAAGCTGATGAGAGTACGGCTTTCTTAAAGGAAGTGTCCGTCCCTATGATATTATATCATAGTAAAGAGCCCTTGGATTCGCCTTTTTCCGTAAGCCTAAAGGCAAGGGAAGCTCTTCGTCGAGCTTTCTTTAAATCTTATCCATTAAAAAAGACAGACTTCAACTTTAAGACTCGAGCTATCGTTTTCCTCTAGCATTAATATAATTAATTGGTGTTAAGTTGCGGGAACTAGAGATTTCTTGGAAAAATACCAGCCCCTTTCGGTTCATAATGAGATGGGACTAATTCTATTTTTTTTCTATAGACTTAGTACTATGTACAGAAGGGATATGAGATGAAAATCTCATGTACGGTTCTGGAACGGAGATTTTTTTAATAGAATGAACAACCGTAAGGGATGTTGGCTCAATCCGAAGGAATGGAAGCTTCGCAGAAAAATTATGAAGCTATGCGACCAGAAATTGATCCCTATGATCAAAGTTATATACTCTATAACATAGGCCTTATACACACAAGCAATGGAGAGCATACAAAGGCTTTGGAATATTATTTCCGGGCACTAGAACGAAACCCCTTCTTACCGCAAGCTTTTAATAATATGGCCGTGATCTGTCATTACGTGCGACTATCTCCACTATAGAAAGAAGAAAAAAAAAGATAGGATTGCTAGTAAATAAAAAATAAAACGTCAAAACAACGATTTTTATCTATCAGCTGTAGCAAGGAAAGACACTTCACGAGAACCGAAATAGGAGGCGTCAGTGGCCTATACTACTACTCTTTGGATAAAGGCTAAAATTGATAGAGAAAGCACCGTAAAGATCAATTAGTGAGCGATTGGGTCGATACAACTAAAAAAAAACTGCTTACTTATGCCATGATATGGGACAAAAGTTAGGAATCCGCTTATGTAATAGAGTCGATCCACTAAGGTATTAAGCAGCGGTGTAGTATCAGATCCCAAAGATAGTAAGTTCTTTTTTCTTTCATATGGGGTTCAAGGATTCTATAGAAATTTCATATATGAAATTCAGAAAATTCGAACGAAGGATATAGGGCTATCTATGCTTCATTCTTCTGAAGGTGGGAGAAAAGATCAAACTGATTATTGATCAAAATTAGGGTTTGAAACTTAGGTAATTAACTTCTTCTGCTTAACCAAAATTGGATAGATTTTTGAGAAATCTAATTCCGTGGGTAGATAGCAATTTCTGAGCCGTATGAGGTAGGAAACTCTCAAGTACGGTTCTAGGGGCCTATTCCGACCGAGGAGAACAGGCCATTCTATAGGGAGATTCAGAAATTGCAGAAGCTTGGTTTGATCAAGCCGCTGAGTATTGGAAACAAGCTATAGCGCTTACTCCGGGTAATTATATTGAAGCACATAATTGGTTGAAGATCACGAAGCGCTTTGAATTTGAATAAGACCACTCTCCTTTTTCATAAAATGGGTGGTTTGGTTGTTGATCCATTAATCAAATAAACTAGGTCGAAAGATCGAATTATATATGGTATTTCATAAGGATAAAAGATTGAATGCCATAACTCTGATTTGTATTTTACTTTTTATTGGTGCTGTTGGGAAATCCGCACAGATAGGATTGCATACTTGGTTACCCGATGCAATGGAGGGTCCCACTCCAGTATCTGCTTTGATTCATGCAGCTACTATGGTCACAGCTGGCGTTTTCATGATAGCAAGGTGCTCCCCTTTATTTGAATACTCACCTACGGCTTTGATTGTTATTACTTTTGCAGGAGCTATGACGTCATTCCTTGCGGCAACCACAGGAATATTACAGAACGATCTAAAGAGGGTCATAGCTTATTCAACTTGCAGTCAATTAGGCTATATGATCTTTGCTTGCGGCATCTCTAACTATTCGGTTAGCGTCTTTCACTTAATGAATCACGCGTTTTTCAAAGCATTACTCTTCCTGAGTGCGGGTTCGGTGATTCATGCCATGTCGGATGAGCAAGATATGCGGAAGATGGGGGGGCTTGCCTCCTCCTTTCCTTTGACCTATGCCATGATGCTCATGGGCAGCTTATCTCTTATTGGATTTCCTTTTCTAACAGGATTTTATTCTAAAGATGTGATCTTAGAGCTCGCTTACACAAAGTATACCATCAGTGGGAACTTTGCTTTCTGGTTGGGAAGTGTCTCTGTCCTTTTCACTTCTTATTACTCCTTTCGTTTACTATTTCTAACATTTCTAGTACCAACTAATTCATTCGGGCGAGACAGATTACGATGTCATGATGCGCCCATTCCTATGGCCATTCCTTTAATACTTTTGGCTCTCGGGAGTCTCTTTGTAGGATACTTGGCCAAAGTGTGACCTGTTAGCCCATAAGTCAGTACTGTGACGAAGCGGCTGTTGCTCACCCGATACGATCGTACGAGGTCACAATTTACCCAACACGATCATCCGGGGTGAACAAGAATTGGGGATCGGATGCGGGCGAAATTCCCGCCAATGGCTGAGATGTTCAGTCGACTCCCTCCCCCTTTGTGGGGGTCTGGACCCCTACGAGTGAGCAGAAAAGGGAGGAGGAAAGAGGCCCTGGTGAACCGTCATAATAAGTGAACAAGTGTAAGCTTTGCTGCCCGACAGTATGGAGTACTGACCACACCGAGGGACAGGCCCTGAAGCGAAGGACAGGAACGAGCGGAATCAATGTGTTCCAATTTCTGGCCTTGCACCGACCATCCAACGGACCATGGACTAAACGGCCACTGCCTGAAAGGACTATGCTATGTCCAGGGGACCGCCGCCCTCCACAAGGTACATCTTGCGCCTATGGGCCGCTATAACTATCCAAGAATACACTTGAGAAAGGAAGGATAAACAAACCTACCTGGTGGACTGCCGAGCTACAAGTCCTACAACACAGGAGCGGGATTCTCTAAAAAGCCAAGGTCGTGAGTGGCCAAGAGGGCCCAATTGGAGACTTGGGATCTTAACAGGAAATGTGAAGGTTGCTTAAAGCCGGCTGTATAGGCGAAAGAGAAAAAAAGTTTAGTTCTGATATGAGTAGGCTCAACATAGGGAATACCCTAACCCTGGGAACCGGGGCCTAGCCATCCCATCCCGATTGATGTTCTAGAAAAGTTTTTCCGTCGACAGCTGAATCTTTCAACCTGATTTAACAGCAGATACCCAATATTCGGGGGCATCCCTTCCTCGAACCCATACGTGTTTCTGTAGGTCTTACTGTTTTCTGTTTGTTGGGAAATAAATAGAAATACCCTAATTTTGCCACCACAACACGCATATCATGTCAGTGCTCTTCGCCCTGCTTCTATTTGTCTAGCTGTGACCCAAAGGGGTTCAAGTGTTTGAAGAGCATATTCGGTCAGTCCGAGCCCAGCACAACCATGAGTCGTGCTCGACCAGGGCAAGGGTCGTGTTGCTGGCCGTGCTCAACCAAGGCAAGGGCAAGGGTCGTGCCTCTGTTAAAAGCAGGATTTTTTATTTTTGAAATCGACCAAGCCGAGCCCAACACTGGTCGTGCTGCTGGTCATGCTCGATTTGGCTGCTCTTGGAAAATTTTTGTTTTTTGGTTTTTTTCAAAAGTGTCAGTCCTAGTTTATGAAAAATGGGTTTTGGGTGGTCCAATGACGTCGGAATTGAGTGATTCTTGTGCCACTGTGTTCATAAAAGAGAGAACTACATGTTAGTATACCGGGTTGCCTCCTGGCTAGTGCTGCTTTAACATCCTGCTCGACAAAACATTCTCAGTCATTTATAAATTAGGTGGAATTGAATGAATTGATCGAGTTCAGTGCACTTACCTAGTCTCCTGCATTGTATAACTTGATGCGATGCATGTTTACCTTTAAAGTGGTACTGTCATGCGCTCGAAGCACTAGGACACCATACGGGAAGACTTTTTTGATCGTGTAAGGCCCAGTCCATCGCAATTTTTTTCGAGGAAGATGTGTGATGTGGAGCCGAACGTTGTAGTCTGAATTTGGTTAGCCCTGAAAAAGAGAAATAAAAATAAAACAAAGAAAAAGAAAGAGAAAGAAGAAAATAAAAAATAAAATAAAGAAAAAGCATCAGGTTGCCTCCCGACAAGCGTTGGTTTAACGTCCTAGCATGATCTTTATGGAGGTTCCAATAGTGATTTTGAATATTTGGTGTAGTGGGAGAACTAAGCCTATTGTTGAGAAGTTGAGATTTTTCAGCTTTCATCGTAGCTAGGTTTAATCGATGTTGGGGCTCAATACCAGTCAGATCATCAATAGAATATCCTAATTCCTTATGATGCAGTGTTAATGTATTGATCAATGTGCTTGATGGTTTATCAGTTATATTGGCATTTACAATCATAGGATTATATTTATATTTATCAAGAAGCATATATTTCACTGCATCATTCTAATCAACAGTATCAATGCAAGACATAACATTAATATGTTCAGAATCACAAAGGTTGATAGGTTGAGAAGGAAGAGGGTTAGAAATCATTGGTGCGGAATTGGTCATTCGCATGAATTGAGCCTCGAGCATGCGAACGTGAGTAGATATGGAGTCGATCTTCTGGTTCAATGCAACCTTTTTCTTCCCTTGATTTGCTAGAAAATTTTCTAGCATGCGCTCGATGTTGGATTGTTCAGGTTGATTTTGTTGTTAATGAGGTGGCTGGTACGGTTGTTGTTGTTGCTGCTGCTGAAACGATGGCCATGGTGCTTAGTACGATTGTTGTTGTTGAGGGAGTTGGTCTTGTGGTTGGATCAATCTTGATGCAGCATGTTCATTCCCCCATTGCATGTTGTTTTGTGTCATACCTTCAATTAGATTGTATGCTTGGTCAACACTTTTCTTCATGAGTTCACCGCCAGCTATGGTGTTAACAGTCATCTGTGCCAAGTAATTCAAGTGTTATAAAACGTTTGAACTACAAGCCACTTTTCCAGGCCGTGGTGTGGGCATGACCTCAAAAGTTCCTTGTACCACTCCCATGCTTCGTAGAGTGATTCTCCTCCCTACTGAGTAAAACAAACAATCTGGTTTGAATATGTGCAGGGCTCGACTAAACTAAAACTGTCGTGGTATTACGAATACCTCGGCAGGTTTTGTGGATGGTCCTAGCGAAGAAAAAATGACGCGAGCTGACCGTATGACCGGTCCTCTCCTGTCGGGAAAACACAGCAAGTGACACGAAGGTTTATACAGGTTCGGGCCTCAGTGGAGGCCCTAGTCCTATCGGCGTGCTCCCAACTAAAGTTGTTTAGGGTAGCTCTCTCGGGGGGGGAGATTGATGAGGACATCATACCTTCAGATACGCGCATTGAACCGGCCCTTGAAGGTCCCATAACAAGAGCTCGAGCACGACTACTTCCTCAACAGGTGAACTCGCTCCTAAGTGAATCGCATTGTATTTTCAAGGATGGATTGCTATTTAATGATGCTATTATACTTAGGAATCATGGAGAGGATCACCGCAGGCATGGAGACCAGCAAGGAAGCAAAGGAGGCCAACAACCACGTCGAATTCGAGTTGGAGGTGAAGCCCATCCGCAAGGAAGAAAAGGAGGCCAACAACCACGTCGAATTTGAGTTGGAGTTGAAGCCCATCCCGTCACCAATTCGAAGTTCGAGTCCACCTCGGAATCCAGGAGCAGTCTGCACTAAAATCATCGCCCAGGACGCATACGGACTCCGTTTTCGACGGTTTATATACCGTTGAAAAGCTAAGGAGATAAGCTTTCCAATGGAACTGGTCCCACGTCAAAATTCTACCGGACCCAATGGGAATCGTCGAAACAAGTCAGCATCCAGAATCTGTCAGAGTGCTGCGCCACCGTCTTTGGGCCGTTGGCCCATGTACCTCGTTCGAGCCCATTAGGGCGCATCCAGGGTTCCTTGGCCGACCCTAACACATTATATTCAGTAGCCGTCATCCGAGTTAGGATGGGGTTTTGCTTAGATTATTCTGTCTTCGAACAGTTTCGCCGCTTGATCGGTTTGTGAGACCCCAACTTGTGAGATTAATCATTCGTATTTGCAATTCAGTTTGCTTTCTTCCGCGTTCTTGCTTGTGTTCTTGATTCGCAGCAGGGATAAGCCTTCTTGGCGAGGTCAATCACGCTCAGGCGAGATTGATAACCAACGGAGTAGTGGTGTTGCGATTGCGGGGTTCAGATCGTGCCTAATTTGAAGCCGGATCGTTCTACGTCGAAGCTCTACCAATCGATCTATCACGTACCTTTCGGAAGATCGGGCACCCAGCGTCACACCAGAGATGGCTCCAGAGCACACCTGTTTGATTGTCTATTAGAGTAAAAATGAAACTGTCCTCCTCACATGGGGGTTACAAGGGCTTATATAGCCCCAAAAGATGCAAAAAGACCTGACTACCCCGTTCGCCACCGTTGGATCGAGGGGCACTAGCGTCCTTCTTCCGGTCGGGAGCCTTGGATGCTTGACAGGTGTTCCCCATTTCCCGAGGCGCTCCTCGCGTGATCCTCATGTGACCCGGGACCAGGGACCCTGGTCTTTGGAAAAGCGGCGGCGCCTGGGACAAGCCACCGGGGGGCCTTGTCCCCAGGCAATAGGCGGCGCCCGGGACAAGCCATCAGGGGGCCTTGTCCCCGGGCAAATGGCGGCGCCCGGGACAAGCCACCATGGGGCCTTGTCCCCGGGCAAATGGCGGCGCCCAGGACAAGCCACCGGGGGGCCTTGTCCCCAGGCAAATTGGACGGCCTCTTACCTGGACTTGGTCTCGTGGAGATTTCCCCCAACAGCAGCCCCCCATGCCCTCCGTGGACGATGCTCGAGTCCCCGGAGGGGATGGTCCGTGTTACCGAGAACATCTCCTCCGGGATGGATCTCTGGAACCGTGACGCTTCGATCCCCATGCCAAGCGTTTATGGCCACGCCGTCATTCATTAAGGCCTCGCCTCGATGGGAGCACGCCGTTCGGCCATAATGGCCGCCCGCGGTTCGAACCGGCGACGCCTCGTTTCACGCGCTCGTCCCTTCGTTTCCCGTGTGCCGTTTGAATCGGGCGGCATGAATGCGCCACGAGGAGCCACGTGGCGCCCATCAAGGCCACGTTCGAGACCTATAAATAGGGCCTTGAGGGGCCCGAAGAAGTCACTCCAACCTTCAATCCTCAAACTCCCCCGGTGCTATTAGCTCTCCCGGTAGCCCTCTCCCAGAAGCTCGGTCCCGGAAGCTCAGCCATCGAAAACCCAAGCCCCTCTCTTTTGGAACCTAAGCCACCGGAGGAATCAATGGGACCCAAGGGTCGTGCCAAGGCTGCTGAGGTGCCTCCGGAGGAAGTCACCGCGGACTTCCTCTGGGCCTCGAAGTTCACGTCCGGGGACTTGGAGTCCCTTGTGGACCGGGGGGTGGTCGCGGACGGGGACGTCCGGATCCCCTCGAAGAAAGACGGTGCCCCCCGCCCTAGGCCCGGGGAAGTGGTGATCTTCGAGGCCTTCCTTGAGGCCGTGTTCCGGCTCTCGGTGCACCCGTTGCTCTGGGTGTTCCTTAAGGAGTACGGGGTGGCACTCAACCACCTGACGCCGGACGCCTTCGTTCGGATGGGCCTCTTCATATGGTTGTTCAAGACAGCCACCGGACGGGAGCCGACGTTCCGACTATTCCGGTACTTCTACGAACCGGTGGCGAGGAGCTCCCACCTGGTGAAGGGAGGGCCGAAGTCCCCATTCGGCTCGGTGATAATCCAGCTGCTGCCGTCCCGGGTAGCGGAATATCCGGTGGCGGCCTCCCGGGACCACTGGAGAGACTAGGTCCGGAGGTGGTTCTACCTCCAGGTCCGAGACGACGAGGTGACGTACTCACCGGATCGCCCTCCTACAGCAGGTCGTCCACCCCCAAGCCCCCAGTGTGGACCGAGGAGGAGCTGAAGGTCCTCAGCAAAGTGGTGGGCGCCCGGGGCGTCCGTTCTATGAGGGACGCCGCCAAGGAGCTAACACTGCTGAAGATCTCCCCCTTCTCGCATGGGAGGAGGGGGATGGGGATGTGTCCGGCCCAGCGGCCCTCGCAAAACTCGGTGACCTGACGTAAGTTCCCAGCTACTTTGCTTGTTTCCTTCGTTAATTTTTCTAACTCTTACCTTTTTGCAGTCAGGCCATATCCGACCTCCCGGGAGAAGGCGGAGAACCTCCTCGGGAGGTATTACGCCGACAAGCACGAGCAGATCGTGTGTGTCATCGGAACTTGAGGACGCCTCTCCCCACCCCCGGTTCCCACAAGAGCGGGAAGGAGGTCACCGGGGGTTCTGAGCCGAAATGGGCCAAGGCTCAGAAGGCCCCCGGTCCGTTGACGACACTGGGCTCTACGCCCGTGAAGGCCCGGGACGCAGCCCCTGGGTCAGGGCGCGCGCGGGCACCTCCCCGGCGCAAAGTGACGCCGCCTTTACTGGAGAACTCCGGGGGGCGATGGAGGCGCGGGAGCTCGCGCGCCTCCCTGAGGCCTCAAGAGAGGCTCGGGGAAAAGAGGCAGCCGATGATGGGGGGGCATCCAACTCGGCAGATTATGCCCCCTCGCCCCCTTCGGCGATTGCTCTCCCAGCGGCTCCGGCGCTGCTGGAGCTGGAGAGGCCAGAGGTTCGGTTCGCGGAGGCTTCCCCTCCGCGTGTCGAATGGCCGGTGGACGAGGGGGGAGCTCCTCGGTCTACGAAGTCCCCCCGGCAACGGAGGTCCCTGGGGCCCCGCGGCCTGAAAAAGGGAAGGTCTCCTTATCCCCCCCTGGGGAGGTACCCCCTCAAAGAGCTCATCGGCCTCCTCCTCGGACACTTCTTTGATGGCAAGGACGTCGGCCACCGCCACTCCGGTCCTTATCACCACCGCGACCTTCGTGAGGGGGCCCGCTGCCGGTCCCGATGGGTCCGGTGTCGTCGGGAGGGAGACCCCCCTGCTCTCCAAGGGGGACGTCTTCCGGTTTGCGAAGGGCCTACAGACCCAAAAGGTCCAGGACTATGTCTCGCAAGGGACGCTCGACGAACGCTGCGGGGAGCTTCAATCTCTCCACATCCAGGTTCATCCTCGAACCGGTAGCTCGTTTCCTTCGGGACTCCAACTCAGATTTTAACTAACTCTCGCGCTTGTAGGGGACGGCCATCGCCTGGGGCCTCGAGGTGCGCTTCGACAAGGCACTGAAGGAGGCGGAGGAGAAGGTCGCCACCTACCTGGAGTAGCGAGACTACGCCCTCCGGGAGTCGGCTCGGGTCCGGGCCAAGATCCACGCCTCCGAGAACGCCAACGACCGGCTCCAGAGGGAAGCTAAGGCCAAGGAGGACGCCCTCCGGGAGCTCGAGGGCTCCAGCATCCGGGTGGTGACGAACGCGGGTCGCTCCGTCCGCTCAGCCCTCGAGGGGCTCAGAGTGAGCCTTGGCTCAGGAGGTGCCTCGGAGGCGGTGCAGGAGACGCTCACGGAGGCTGTGCGTTTTCTCTACGCACAAGTCTCCGTGATCCCGAAGGCCGCCGATGCCCGAGTACGAGGCCAGGCGATCCCGGTGGTGGCTGCTGCGGCCGGGCTCGTGGAGCACCGGGAGGTTGGCGCCCGGGCGATTGGGGGCTGGATCCCCCAGAGCTTTCCGGAGTTCTTCGAGCCATCTCGGCGAGAAGTGGAGCAGCTCGCCGGCGGCTTCTACGACTGGATAGTTTGGGTGCGATTCCCGGCGCTGGCGCCTCCGAGGGCGGACACTATGGCTCTGGCTTCATCTTGTTAAGTCTCTTCTCCGGGGGACATGGCAGGAGTGTTTCCCGGGAGCCAATCCGGTTGTGATGACATCTGGAGTGGCACCTGGACAACTTCGACAATCACTCCGCTGAACTGTCCCCTCCGCGACCGGGGTCCCGGAGGGTTCCCCCGCTTCTAATACTTCCACCAGCGGGCTACAAGTATTGGCCCGAAGATTTGCTCCGGGTGGCCCAGCATCGTATACGAAGTTTATATTGAGACCTGGCCCGGGAGCTATAATAGGGCCTCCGGGATTATTAGGTGTAGAAGCCTTCCGGGTTGTACCGCGTTTAATGTAACGATGCCCACCGGAGGGGGATGATGTCCTCCGGTTAAATGAATATTTTCAATGAAGCTTAGTTAGCTTGTGTACTTCGTGAATTTTTGAATAGTCCGGAACAGGGTGATCCCCGGGTAGGTTACCCCCCCTCCACAGTGGGCCGGAGGGTAACTCTGCGCGCTGTGGAGGTGACAAAGCCCTGGGGTAAAATCTTCAATTAAGTTTTCCAAAGGTTCCGGTGAGAACTTTTCCCGATCGCCGTGAGAACGGGGGACCGGGAAAAACTTCCGGGAAAAATTTTTTGAAGTTCCCTGGTGAGATCATCCGGTCGCCGTGAGAAAGGGGAGCTGGGGGAGAGCTTTCCGGGAGTCACAAGATTTTTGGGAATTTTTCCGGGAGAAAACTCTCCGGTCGCCGTGAAAACGGGGAGCCGGGAATGAGGTCTCCGAGGAAGAACATCCAAGAAAATCCGAGATTCCCAGGGATAATCTTTCCGGGAGAAAACCCTCCGGTCGCCGTGAAAACAGGGAGCTGGGAACGAGATCTCCGAGAAAGAATATCCGAGAATTCCGTCTCGCTAAGGAGACAATCGACTCCCGGAGGAGGATGTTTGAGTAGGGGACTAGTCTCTCAAATTGACTCGTTACCACGGTCCCTGAGGACCGTGTTGCCGCTTACACCCTCAGTCCACGAGGGGTGATCGTAAGCCGCCCTACGGGAGTGGGACTCCCGTTGTAGGGACTTTTTGGGTCGTGAGAGCCCACTTCCTCACGGGGAGGGCATCGTCGTGAGAGACGGTAATGTAAAGACCTGCAATGAGCCAGAGTTGAGGAAAAAACTAGTTGTATTGAAAATGAGTTAAGATAAAATTCCTCCCCCCGCAAGATCGCGACGGGGGAGGGAATGGTGAGTACAATGTCCCCCTCCCCTCTGGTGTAATCGCTCCTGGGGAGGGGACGAGCCAGTAGGCTAGACGTAGAACTTGCGAAGCAAGCGCACGTTCCACGTTTGCTTTAGCTCCTGCTCTTGAAGGTTGGAGAGCTTGTAAGCCGCCAAGCCCAGGACTGCAGAGATCCTGTAGGGGCCCTCCCACTTGGGGGAGAGTTTTCCCTAGGCTTGGGGGTCCGTGACGCGCTTAAGGACGAGGTCACTGAGGCGGAAAGCCCTCTCACGGAAGCGCTGGTTGTATGCGCGCGCCATTTCGCGCTCGTAGATGGCGTGGCGGAGGAGCGCTCGGTCGCGTTCCTCCTCCACGAGGTCGACCTCCAGTCGTTGATTTGCCTCGTTGGCTTGGTACGTCACGGTCGTGGCTCCGTCTAGGAGCTTGACCCGCAGCGGCCGGAAGCCAATCTCCGGGGGAAGGACTGCTTCAGCCCCATATACAAGGGAGAAGGGGGTGCGTCCCGTCGCCCGGCTTGGGGTCATGCGCATGGAACAAAGGATGCTAGGGAGCTCCTCCGCCCATGCGCCCCGCTTGGAGGCGGCTTGTTCGAGCCATCGGCATAACCCTTGTAGGATCACGCCGTTGACCCTTTCAACGGCCCCGTTGCTCTGGGGATGAGCTACCGAGGCGAAGTGGATGGTGAGCCCCAAGCCTTCGCAGAATTCCCGGAAATATACCGAGTCAAATTGGGTCCCGATATCGACAGTGATCTCTCGGGGGACGCCGAAACGACATACGATATTTTTCCAGAAAAACCGCTGTACCGCCCGGGACGTAATGCTAGCCAAAGGTTGGGCCTCTACCCACTTAGTAAAGTAGTCGACCGCGACCACCGCATACTTGTAGCCCCCAGGCACTGGGGGGAAGGGGCCTAAGAGGTCCATCCCCCAACGCGCAAAGGGCCAAGTGATGGGGATAGTCTGCAGCGCTACGGGGGGGAGGTTCGAACCCTTGGCCATCTTCTGGCAGGCCTCGCACACGGAGACAAGGTTTCGCGCATCGCGAATCACCATGGGCCAATAGAAACCCTAGTGAATTTCCTCGAGAAGCCGGAGCCCTTCCGGCCGTGAAAGGCATCGAAGCAAAGCGGAAGCCCCTTGCTTGTAAAGCTTCCCCTCCAACAGGAGGTATGCCCGAGCCTTGGCCCGGAGGCACTTGGCCTCGGTCTCGTTGGGAGGCTCCCCCTCCCCCTTGATGAAGGAGACGAGGGGATCCAACCAAGATGAAGTCCGAGTGATTTCGATGACTTCCGGGACGCAGGGCGCATCGCCCCCGTCCGAGGAGGTCACCGAGAGCTTCGCAATGATCTCCAAGAAAGCCCCTTTGGGGAGCGGTTCCCGTGCGCTGGCTGCTCGGGCCAAGGCGTCGGCCCGGTTGTTGTCCCTCCGCGGGATGTGCCGGGCCTCTAGTCCATCGAAGTGCTTCTCCATCTTGCGCACTTCCTGCAAGTAGAGGCTCAAGTTTGCGTCATGGCACAAGTAGGACTTGTCCATTTGGCAAACTATGAGCTGGTAGTCTCCCTTTACTAGGAGGCGTCGAATCCCCAAGGAGCACGCGAGGCACAACCCAAGGAGCAAGGCCTCATATTCGGCGACGTTGTTTGTGGCAGGGAACTCGAACCTCGCCACGTACTCCAGTTCCCTCCCCTCGGGGCTCTGGAGGACTACTCCCGCACTGGCCCTGGCGAGACACAGGGAGCCATCGAACATGAGTGTCCAGTGGTCACCGCGTCAGGGCGGTGCGGGGAGGTTTTCGTCCCCCTGCCCAGAGGCAGGAGTCCACTCCGCCACAAAGTCGGCGAGGACTTGTGATTTGATGGCGGAGCGCCCCGTGAGGGAGAGGGAAAAGGGGGCAAGCTCGGCCCCCCACTTTTCTACCTGGCCGGTGGCTTCCTTATTCCAGAACACCTCCCCCAGAGGAAGGGACGATGGGACAGTGATGGGGTGCCCCAGGAAGTAATGACGAAGCTTCCGGGATGCCATAAGAAGGGCGTAGCAGATCTTCTCCATCTCCGTGTACAGAGTTTTGGCCCCTTGGAGGGCCTCACTTACGTAGTACACACGACGCTGTTGCCGGTCTTGCTCCTTTACCAATACCGCACTTACGGCGACCGGGGTCGCGGCGAGGTAAAGGAGCAAAGGCTCTTCTGGAGATGGGCTCACAAGCATTGGGGGGCTCATGAGATATTTCTTCAAATCATCAAAGGCCTTTTGGGCCTCGGGGGTCCATCGGAATCCTTCGAGACCACAAAGGATTTTGAAGAATTGGAGGCCACGTTCCCCCCACCGCGAGACGAAATGACTCAGTGTGGCTAAGTGGCCGGTGAGTCGTTGAACATCTTTGACCGAGCGCAGCGGGGCATGTCCAGGAATGCCCGGATCTTTTCGAGGTTGGGCTCTATGCCTTGTTGGGACACGAGGAAGCCCAGGAGTTTCCCCCCGCGCACGCCGAAGGCGCATTTTTCTGGGTTGAGCTTCAACCCGTATGCACGGAGGTTACGGAAGCTCTCCACTAGATCATCGATGTGAGCAGTCGCGTGGGGACTTTTGACGACCGCGTTGTCGACGTAGACTTCGACGTTGCGACCGATCTAGTCCTTGAGGACCAGCGTCATGAGTCGCTGGAAGGTCGCTCCAGCATTCTTCAGCCCAAAGGGCATGTGGACGTAGCAGAAGGTCCCGAGGGGAGTTATGAAGCTCGTCTTTTCCTTGTCCCCTTTTGCCATCTGGACTTGGTGATAGCCCGAATACACGTCCAGGAAGCTCATCAACTCGCATCCTGCGGTCGAGTCGACTAGTTGTTCAATTCGCGGGAGCGGGAAATTGTCTTTGGGGCAAGCGCGGTTGAGGTCGGTGAAGTCCACACACATCCGCCACTTGTCGTTTGACTTCTTCACGAGGACGGGGTTCGCAAGCCACTTGGGGTGCAAGACCTCCCGAATGAAGCCCGCCTCTCAGAGCCTGGCGATCTCGATCTTGATCGCCTCTTGGCGTTCAAGGGAGAGTTTCCTCAGCTTCTGCTTGACCGGGGGGTGGCCGGGGGTTACTGTGAGCTTGTGCTCGATGACGTCCCGGGCTACGCCTCGCATGTCGGAAGGCTTCCAGGCAAAAACATCGAAGTTTTTGCGTAGGAAAGCCACGAGTTGCTCTGCATGCTCCTCATGGAGATCCACCCCGATTCTGACGATCTTGTCCCCGTCGTCCGGGGACAGCGGGATCTCCCAGAGGTCCCCTTCCAGACACGGCTTGGGGGGGACCTCCTGGAAGGTATCGTGGCGGTGTCTAGCCCCGAGGAAGAGGTCTCCCCCCGGGGGTCTTGATCACGTTGACGCTCCCGATCGTCACGGCGGCGCGCTCATATAAAGTGTGGGCCACATCTTGGTCTCCCCGGGTGGTGATCACACCGTGAGGCCCGGGGATCTTCACACAGAGGTAGTTCTGTTGGATTGCGGCCCCCAAGCGGTTGATCGTGGTCCTCCCCATGATCGCGTTGTAAGACGAGGGGAGGTCTACCACATCAAACCTGACCATCTCTGTCTGGTAGTTGTCCGGGGTACCGAAGGTCATGGGGAGATCCACCTTCCCCACGGGGTGGATCGTCTTCTCCGGGATGAATCCCTGCAAGGGCCCTGCTGCGGGCCGCAGGAGCTTCTCGTCCACCTGCATCTCCCTAAACGCCTTTAGGTAGAGGACGTCGGTGGAGCTCCCGGCATCTACGAGGATGCGGGCCAAGTGGCAGTTGTAGACGGTAGCGGAGACGATGAGCACGTCATCATGGGGGAAGCGAACCCCACGCGCGTCTTCTACCGTAAAAGTGAGGGGAACGTCCGACCACTTGGGCTGCCGGGACGTGTGTAGCACCCCCACCACCTTTACTTCACGCGCGTATTCCTTGCGTTGACGCTTGGAGTCCCGCCCTAAAGCGGACCCTCCCGTGATGACGTTGACACGCCTTTGGGAAGTTTGGAAGGGGAGAGTCTCTGACAGCTCCCCCTCCTGCGCTAGTCCTTGCTGTCCCCCCGTGGGGGCAGGAAGGGCCAGTAAGGCCGGCTGAGGGGGCAAGGAGGCAGGAGTCCCCGCCCCTGCCCATGCTAGTCGAGGAATGCGGCGAAGTGTTGGAGCAGTTGGTGGCATTCCTGGGTGGCATGGGTATTGGACTTGTGGAAGGTACACCACAGACCTTCCCTGCCTCCTGCTGCTGGGCTTTCGCGACCGCGGGATGATTGCCCTCCCCCACGACCTTTCGGCTTGGGGAAGGCACGGTTGCCCTTGGAGGCATCGCGCGAGCTGCCTCCGCCCTCGAGGACAAAGGTGTCCTGAGGCCGTGGCTCGCTATGATTGCCACCCTTTGGGCATTTGAGGGGGTCCCTAGCCCCTCGGTCGACAGGGGCGGGGGACCCCTGGTTCTTCTTCCAGAGGTCATCCTCCTCCGCCCGTGCGTACTTCTCGAGTACATTGAAGAGCTCGTCGGTGGAGGAGGGGCAGCTTCAGGAGAGTCTCCGATGGAGCTCCCCCGGGAGGATCCCACTTTTACACGCCTCAATGACTGTGGAGTCAGGGACGTGAGCCACTTTGCTCTTGACCTGAGCAAAGC
Organism: Pharus latifolius; assembly: GCA_019359835.1. Taxonomy (NCBI): domain Eukaryota; kingdom Viridiplantae; phylum Streptophyta; class Magnoliopsida; order Poales; family Poaceae; genus Pharus; species Pharus latifolius. Next base: position 48,849,471 of record CM033322.1, read on the forward strand.
TCTTGAAGAAGCTACGGATGGTCTCCCCTGTCCTCTGTCGGACGGTGTACAACTGCGAGGAATCCAGGGGACGCACATAGTTCCCCTGGAAGTTCACGCAGAACTCACGTTTAAGCTGCGTGAAGGACTTGATGGAGCCAGCCTTCAGGTTGTAGAACCACGAGCGGGCGATCCCGGTCAGGTAGAGTGGGAAGACGTTGCACTGAACTGTCTCGTCCCCCCCAACCGCTGAGATGGTTGTGGAATACACCTGCACAAATTCATAAGGGTCGGCCTCACCGTTGTAGTGTTCGATGTGTGGTGGGTGGTAAGGCCGCCGCCATCGAATGCACCGGAGTCTGCGGCACAGTGGCTGGTTAGCCCCTTCCACCTCCCGGGGAGAGTCCTAGTCGCTGTCCCCTTTCACAGGGGACGCACGCTCGTTGTCGGAGTCGGGGAGGGGCCCCAGAGCTCCGCCTGCGTGGCAGTAGCGTAGCTTCTCCTCTGGGTTGGTGGAGCTGACCCCCAGGACGTCCGGGCACTCCCCCAGAACGGTTGGTTCTTCGGCGGGTCTCTTCTCCCGACCAGAGCGGGAGCGGGGCTCCCTGCGTCCACAACCTGGGGGAGGCGCCTCCCCAGACGTGGTGGTAGCATTTGCTGAACCTCCTCCCGGGTGAAGCGAACTTGATCCACCGGGGGAGCCCTCGATGGCGGCCCCGGGGGAGGAGGGAGCTCATGCGCGTTGATTGCAGGCGCGGGAGGCGCAAATGGGGCGTGGTTGGAATTCATTACCGGGCGGTCCCTGGTAGTACCATCCGGAACCAGAGAGTAGGGGCCCAGCCGGGCAAGGTCCAGCGACGGCACGGAACGAGCCCGGCGGGCCACCCCGAGACGACGGGCACAACTGGCCAAGGAGGGGTCGACGTCCAGTGTAACAGCCCAAAATTCCATTCTCAAACCCTCCCTTTCCCAGATTTTCCTTCTGGTCTAAATCTTCCGAAATTCTGTTTAATTATCTTCTTATTCCGATCAGCGAAATTCTTTCACCTGTTCAACCCTAAATCATCCCCCCAATATTTTTCGCATGTATGCATATTTTTAAGTTCATGGCATCATGATTTTACGTATCAAACAAATCATTTTTCCACATGAAATAATGATTTTCCTATTTGGAAATTGCATAAAGGAATATATTTAATTTAAAGTAATGCACTAAAAATTATGTGAAAAGTTTTAAAATATTTTATTTGCACAAGTAACCAGGTTCCACAACTTCCCATGCTCTGGAATTTTGCATTTCAGCCCTCCTATTTTCAGAAATTTCCAAACAAGCCCCTAGAATTGACAAAAACACTATTTTATGTAAAATACCATCTCTACCCTCATCCATCCTGCAGCAAGTACAGTGTAAAGACCTGTTTATCCCAGCTGGATGCATTACATGTCAGCATGTCACTGTTACACCTCGTTTTCTCCCCAATGCCACTCTTTAAAGGTCTTGGCATGGCTGAAAACCCACTCAAACCAGCATATTTTCACAAGTCCTTCTGTAGAGTGGTAGAGAAAACACTTAGACACGCAGAGCATTCAAGAGTTTTGCATTTGAATGAAAAATTTCACATAAAATACCAAAGGGGGTGATCTCTGCTCTTCTGCCGCTGGTTTGGCCGCGCTCCAGCGCCGGCCGCCGTCACCTCGTCATCGTTTCCCTCGCTGCAGCCGTCGTTTGCTTATCTGAGCTTGTCCATCAGGTGTGTCTCCTCACTCTCTTCCTTTTTCTCTTCTGGAGCTCGGCGAAATGGTCGCCGGATCTCCCTCCACCGGCGCTTCTTGTTTTTCCTGCCACCGGCCATCTTGGGTTTCTCGTCGTTCCAGCCATTTTCTCTCCAATCAGGCCATGCCATCGTTCTCCCCTCGTTTCCAGCAGCTCACCCACCAAATCCTAGCTCAAATCGTGCACCGTCGCCCGAGAACCGCCGCCGGCGAGCTCGTCTTCCTCGCGGCCGGCCGTGCGCCACCTTCTCCATTTACGGCCACCAAACTCCGCCATTGTTGTGTTTTCTTCCTCCCCTAGTTTTCCTCCTCCGATCCCCACACTTCTCTGGCCTCCCCGCCCTCTCTGGCGAGCTCCCGCCGTGCATGCACCCGTGGCTGTGTCCGTGCGCGCCACCTCGCCGTGGAGCTCCCTCTTGCCGTGCCTCCTTCACCAAACCTTCTCCTCTAGCTGAGACTCCTCCACCCTTCGAATCTCAGCCCCAGCCGCGCCCTGGATCGTCGCCGGCGAACTCTTGGCCGTGGCCATGTCCTGTGTCGGCCGACTGACACTGCTACAGTGTTGTACACTTTTCCGAATGTCAACCGCAGCGACATGCCTTGTCGTTCTCTACCTTCTGGACCTCCGATTGAAAATCCGTTCACGTCGCTTTGTTCATTTCGCCGTTTTACTTCCAAATGTGTACTCTGATCCTTGATCCGCTGTCCAGATTTCCGTTTCGCTGTTTTGAACTCCGTCGTTCCTTTCCTCGATTTTGTCGATTTTGTCGCAGAAGTCTCCGATCCAAGATCCGTCTTCGCCATCAGATTCTCCTCAACTCAAATCTTTTAGATCTGAAATTTTTCTTCAGATCCGAGTCCCGGATCTTGTTTTCACCTTTTTCCATATCCGATTTTACCCGGTTTACCCTAAAATTCCGCCAAAAGTGGTTTTTCTCCGTCCGACCTCCAAATCCAGATCCGTCTGAACCACCCTACCAAAAATTGCTCCTGCCACATATTCTCCTTCAGCCACCACCTCAGATTCTAATCCTAAAACCTTGATCCGCCGTTTTCAAAAGCTCCCATTTTTCAGTCTTTTTCAGATCCAACTCCGAGGCTGTTTTGCCTAGACTTATTAGGTTTTAGATTTTGCATTTGTTAGTCTCATACTAGTGCATTTTGTTTGATCGGTGCTCTTTTCGTGTTTAGAAGCCGCCCGTCCGGAAGCTGAGGAGCAGCCGATCGAGGACGTCGCTGAAGATCTTATCGCGGGAATTCAAGGCAAGTCACCATCACCTTGATCATGTTGATCCCATGTTTTCAAGTTAGCTAAGTATTTTGTCTTACAAATATTGTGCATGTTATTTAAGCAAACTGAGTATGTTGGAATATACCTGTTTAGCTATTACCCCAAATTGAAAAGCCATTCTTGATTCTCAAGCCTTGTATAATATTCTTGATGCCCTAGGTTAATGTTAAAGTATAATAGCAGTAATATGAGTTATCTACATGAGCAAACAAAATGGTTTTCCAGAACTAAAAATGCCTTTTTAATCGGAACATGGAAAATGCTGTGATGCTTATGATGATGATGTGATAACATGATAATGTTGGAAACATGAAATGTTATGAATTGTGAATATGATTAGGGAAACTCCTCTCTAGAATAGCTTAAGGACCAACCAATTTGTGCTAAACATCTAGTAGCATGTTATCGTACCTCCACAAGCTTGGTATGGGACAGGCGCGACCAAGTATCCTTGCCGAACTATTGCCCTAGCTCTGCATAGAGTCTCTAACCTAAATAATAATGTGCACTAATACTGTTCACTGGTCAGGGAGGGAAGATCCCTCTTGGCCCACTTACACTGACGGCTGGGACGAGCCCAACCGATTCGTCTGAGCGAAAGATCGTGCAACTGATGTGGTTCCAGGGCACGAGTGCTGGATGTGGTTTCCCAGTGCAAACCCCTCGTGTGTCCGCTCACTATTGGTGGAGAGGGTCTCCCACCGCAGCCCAATACTGAGTGAGGGGTAGGGTGAAGGTATGAGAGGGAAGATCCCTACAATGCTTCACAACTGTATTAGGAACCCCACCCAGAGGTGGAATTCCTGGGCCACTGACCGGTGGTGAACCTTTTACGGGGCAGAGCTAGTATAATGGCAAGGTAGGGTGAAAAGCGTGTTATTCTCAACTCAGTGGCGCGCTTAAAGCAGCGTGATCGAACCTGGCATAGGAGACTCATATGCTTAAAGTAGCGTGTTGGGCAAAAGGCCTATGCTCGTGGTCAACAGTGGTAGTTGAGAAGTCTTGTGGGTAAAGCGGTACCCCTCTGCAGAGTTTAAAATGTATTTAAATACTCCGTGCTCCCGGATTTTGGAGGATGTTATGGTCAATGGATTTTATCCATGTTGTGAGGCACAAGTAGTTTTTATGAACTGTTTTATCAACTGCTTTAAATTCTACACTCTTGAACTGTTATATATATATATATAAGGTAAGTTTTCAAAGAATGTTTTGAATGCTTTTCATGACTATCAACTGTTAGGTGATGAAAAATGTTTGGAAAAGAACCTCAATCATTTCCTTGAATTCCCTATCATGTTATATATACTTGCATTTGTTAAGTGGTGATTTGCTGAGTACCATGTACTCACCCATGACTGAATTATTCCATCAGAAGTTGAAGAGCCAAGCAACTTGGGTTCACATGAGTGTGAGCCTGAGCCTTATGAAGACTTCTTCGAGTATGATCCGAGCTTCTAGGCGTCGCGTACCCTGGTCGAGCGACTGTGGGCAAAGATTAGCGTTCCACTCCTTCCGCGTTTTGTTGAAAAAAAAAACTGAACCGTTATTTTGTACCTCGTTGTGTTACTATTGTAAGGCCCTAGTGCCGTCATCTGTGAACCTTGCAATATTTTGTGGATTATTTATGTATTGTGCTGGTTGTTGTGATATTCATTTCTGGTTCGCAACTGACTCCTGGGAAGTTGCGACAGGGGAGTGCTATTCCGTACCGTGGTGTTCGGTACGGGGCGGGGTTCCCCACATCCAGCCCTGGGAATGCCCCAGGCGCGGAGTGAATCTTGGGCATGGGGAAGACCCCAGGGATGGGGTAAGTCCTTGGGCCCGGGAACGCTCCCAAGGTTGGGAAGGCTCCGGATGATGGGCCTACCGGGGCGTAGCCCCCGTTGGAGCCACAGGCCCCGGGGGCACCCTGACCTCTGAAAGTCGGAGGGGCTACCGGATGCCCCATAAAAGGGGGCATTGCTCCCATGAATGGGAACTGCGGGTAGATGGGGGCCGGCGGCCTTGCCAGAACGTGGAGGAGCTCGTCCATCGAGCGCTGGGCGCGGAGCTGGCCCTCCACCAGAGCTTTGAGCAACGCATCCCGGGAAGCCGGTGGAGCCACCGGGGGAAAGCCCGTCCCCCTGGGAGCGTCCGAGGTCGTCGGGTTGGACCCGGAGCCCTATCCACCGGAAATTACTGAGAGAGTTAAAGGTGGTACCTGGGTTTGGCCGTGTCCGAACGTCGGCACCAGGACGGCCATGCTTCGGACGGGTGGCGCCGGGTCACTGGGACCGGTGTCACCGGGGAGGGTGCAAGCCCTCGTTCTTGGGGGAGCCATGGCGAGTCGTCACGAGTCCCCACGGACGGTGCCAACTGTCGTGGTATTACGGATACCTCGGCAGGTTTTGTGGAAGGTCCTAGCAAAGAAAAAACGACGCGAGCTGACCGTACGACTGGTCCTCTCCCGTCAAGAAACATAGCAAGTGACACGAAGGTTTATACAGGTTTAGGCCTCAGTGGAAGCCCTAGTCCTGTCGGCGTGCTCCCAACCGGAGTTGGTTAGGGAAGCTCTCTCGGGGGGGGAGATGGCTCAGGAGCACACCTGTTTGATTGTCTATTAGAGTAAAAATGAAACTATCCTCCTCACATGAGGGGTTACAAGGGCTTATATAGCCCCAAAAGATGCAAAAAGACCTGACTACCCCGCTCGCCACCGTTGGATCGAGGGGCACTAGCGTCCTTCTTCCGGTTGGGAGCCTTGGAATCTTGATAGGTGTTCACCATTTCCCGAGGCGCTCCTTGCGTGATCCTCACGTGACCAGGGACCAAGGACCCTGGTCTTTGGAAAAGCGGCGGCACCCGGGACAAGCCACCGGGGGGCCTTGTCCCCGGGCAAATTGGACGGCCTCTTACCTGGACTTGGTCCCGTGGAGATTTCCCCCAACAAAAACTAAACTAAAAACCTACTCAAAACTACCTAAGAAAGCACCTAAAAAAGGCATATTAATTGGGCCAAAAGTTCTCTATTTATGATACATGGGTTAATGTGCCCAAACATAACTCATTGACGTATAGGCGATAAAGTCTGGCATCAAACGGCATGAGAATAGATAAATCTGAGTCAAAACCGACTAGATTTGACCAAAACCCACCACTAAAACCTATAAAAACCAAGTCGTGCTCGACCAGTGTCCTGGTCAAGCCCGCGGTAGTATTGAGCTGGACCACATAATGACCAAGAGACAGTTGTGTTCAATCGGGACTCTTTTCGACCAGACGTGTTCATGTTCGATAAGGACTCATTTCGACCAGTTGTCCTCATGTTCGATCTGGACATTGTTCGACCAACTGTGTTCATGTTCAATCAGAGCTCTTTTCGTCCAGTTGTGTTCGAATATGGTTCCTTCTCGCCTAAGTGTGTTCGACCAGGGTGTTTTGTCCGAGGAATATTCGGTCAGGGTTCTTTTTGCCCAGTTTTAGTATTCCTTGTCAAAATTGGCCCAAACGAAGTTCAAATCTTGTCAAATTTGGTAGTTTTGATCCCTAAAACGTGGAAAACATTATCGTGAATGTAATTTGTATAAATAATATAAAAATATGCATAAAATGTCGCATCAAAGGAGTTTTAACATGTTTTTACATGTTTTCAATAGCAAACTTAGTGTATAAATACTACCAATTTAACACTTATCGAATTCCCCCAAGCTAGCATTTTGCTTGTCCTCAAGCAAAGAATGTGAATGAATTTTTCAAAAATTGGAATGGCTTGGTTAATCAGATTTTCAATAAACAACTTCCAGCAATTCTCATCACATCTATGCATATGAAAAAATTGATCTAAGCAATTTAAACTCTCCAAATATTGGGTGACGTTAGTGAGGGTATCCAAACTCATTCTCGAATTGCATCCTTTTTTGAGCATGCATCATTTATTTCTAGTATTGAACCCAAAGGCATTGATGAGACTTTGGCGGACCAGAATTGGCTAAATGTCATGCTTGATGAACTCAATAACTTTAATAGAAACAAAGTTTGGACACTTGTAGAAAATCCCAATGATCATAACATAATAGGTACCAAATAGGTTTTTTGAAATAAACAAGATGAAAATGGAATAGTTGTAAGAAACAAAGCTAGATTTGTGCCTCAAGGTTACTCACAAGTTTAAGGATTAGATTTTGATGAAACCTTTGCCCCCGTGGCTAGATTAGAAGCTATTCGTATCTTACTTGCATTTGCGTCTAACTTTGATTAGAAGTTATTTTAAATGGATGTCAAAAGTGCTTTTCTAAATGATGAAATTTTTGAACTTGTGTTTGTAAAACAACCACTGGGTTTCGAAGACCCAAAGTTTCCAAATCATGTCTACAAACTCTCAAAAGCTCTTTATGGTCTCAAAGAAGCCCCTAGGGCTTGGTATGAATGTCTTCAAAATTTCCTTATTTCACAAGGTTTTAAAGTTGGTAAAATTGACACAACACTTTTCACTAAAATCATTGGAGACGACTTCTTTGTATGTCAAATTTATGTAGATAACATCATTTTTGGCTCTACTAACGAATCTCTTTGTCAAGCTTTTGGTGAAAAGATGTCTAGGGAATTTGAGATGCCCATGATTGGTGAATTAAGTTTCTTCCTTGGACTCCAAATCAAGCAAGTCAAGGAAGGCATCTTTGTTAGTCAAAGAAAATATGTGAAGGATTTGCTCAAATATTTTGATATGGGGGATGCCAAGCCAATCAAAACCCCAATGGAAACAAACAGCCACCTAGATATGGATGAGGGAGGTAAACCGGTAGATCTTAAACAATATCATTCAATGATTGGTAGCTTGCTCTATCTTATCGCATCTAGGCCGTACATTGTGTTTAGTGTATGCATGTGTGCTAGGTTCCAAGCCGCACCTAGAGAGTGTCACTTAACTGTCGTAAAAAGAATTCTTAGATATTTGAAACACTCAAAATATGGGGCTTTGGTATCCGAAAGATGCGAATTTTGATCTACATGGTTATTCTAATTTAGACTATGCCAGGTGTCAGATTGATAGAAAAAGTACCTCCAGTGGATGTCAATCCTTAGGATGATCTTTAGTTTCATGGTCACCCATGAAAAAAAATTTGGTTGCACTCTCGACTGCCGAGGCGCAATATGTTTCAGCTGGTAGTTATTGTGCACAACTGTTGTGGATGAAACAAATCTTGATGAATTTTGGAATAAAAGTTAGTAGTGTGCCGCTTTTGTGTGATAATGAAAGTGCTGTCAATATAGCAAATAATCACACCAAGCATATTGATATTAGGAATCACTTTTTGAGAGATCGTGTGTCAAAAAGGGATATAGTAATTAATCATGTGTCAACTGAGAATCAATTAGCGGACATATTCACTAAGCCCTTAGATGAGTCTAGATTCTATAAGCTATGAAATGAATTGAACGTTATTGATATTTCTAATGTCAGTTAATTCTAATTCGTGCTTGTTTATTCTCATGCTGTGCTAATATTTATATGTGTCTAATTATATACTTATATCTATACATACTTGTAAAATGTAGGCACTTATGCAAACCTCTTAGCATTTAAATAAAAATTTGAATTGTTCACTATTTCACTCATTGTCGACGATTGGAAGTCGGATACCTAGTCGATCTTATGCAATTTAGTTGTGTAGGAAGTAGAGACCTTTCGAGACACTCACTAGGTAAGTTAAGATAATTATGTACTGGAGACACAGAGAATTATACAGGTTCGGGCCCTCAAAGATTTGTGTAATAACCCTATGTCCTGTGATGCTTTCACCATATGTGTAAATGATTACAAAAGAAGGGAGATTGTTAGAGAGGAACCAAAAGATCACCTTTGGCGACAATCATCAAGGAAATCTGGTAGGCTTAGGTAAAATTGCAATATCCAATGATCTTTCAATTTCGAATGTTTTACTTGTTGAATCTCTGAATTTTAATTTGCTTTCCTTTGCACAAATTTGCGATCTTGGATTTCGTTGCACTTTTTATCTGAAAGAAGTTTTATTTAAAAGTTTAAAAGATAATTCTTTGATCTTTAAAGGATTTCGTTTTGGAAATCTTTATCTTGTTGATTTTCACTCTAAAGATGCATCTCTTTCAATATGCCTTGTCTCTCAAACCTCAAAAGGTTGGCTATGGAATAGAAGACTTGCACATGTTGGAATGCATTAACTTAAAAAACTTTTCAAACGTGATTTGGTTGTTGGCTTAAAAGATGTGAATTTTGAAAAGGATAAACCGTGTAGCGCTTGTCAAGCTGGCAAGCAAGTAGCTACTTCACATATGATTAAGCGTGTTCTTTCAACTTGCAAACCTTTGGAACTGCTGCATATGGATTTATTTGGACCTTCTGAGTTCCAAAGTATCGGGGGTAACAACTATGGTTTTGTTATTGTTGATGATTTTACTCGATATACTTGGGTCTTCTTTATTTCTCAAAAATCTGAAACCCCTGATGTTTTCAAAAGTTTTGCAAAACGTGTTTCCACTAAATTCAAACTTTCCATCAAGAAAATCCGTAGTGATCATAGTGGAGAATTTGTTAATTCAATCCTAGTTGATTTTTTTGACTCGCTAGGCATTAAACATGAATTTTCTACTTCTTACACTCCACAGCAAAATGGAGTTGTAAAAAGGAAAATCGAACATTATTAAAAATGGAAAGAACAATGCTAAGTGAGTATGATACTCCTACTCGCTTTTGGGCTGAAGTCGTGCATATTGCTTGTTATTCTATTAATCAGCTTTATTTGCATCCTCTTCTGAATTTAACTCCCTATGAGCTTCTTATTGGGCGTAAGCCAAATGTTTCTTATTTTTGAGTTTTTGGTTATAAATGCTACATCCTTAGAAAAAGAAACTTTGGTGGTAAATTTCAAAGAAGAGTTGACGAAGGCTTTCTAGTTGGATATTCCACAACTAGCAAAGCCTATCGCGTTTTTAACAAAAATACAAGTTGCACTTCATGGCTTCTTGAAGATCTTCACCTGAAACTTCACAAGAGACTTACTCGTTTTGCGAGCCATTAGTTTCATCAAACCAAGAGAAGATGATCAAGAAGATGATGAGAACATTGAGAATCATGATCATCATACATCATCACCTCATATTGATCCACCAGAGCAAAGTCAAGAAGAAGCTGCACAAGAAGAAGCACCAAGGCAACATCAAACCATCACCAAGGATCACCCTCTAGATCAAATATTGGGTGATGTCAGTAAGGGTGTTCAAACTCGCTCTCGTATTGCTTCTTTTTGTGAACATCATTCTTTTGTATCATCCCTAGAACCTAAACTAGTAGATGAAGCTCTTAGTGATCCTGATTGGGTAAATGCTATGCATGATGAACTTAATAATTTCTCTAGGAATAAAGTTTGACCTTAGTAGAAAGACCCAAGGATCATAATGTAATTGGAACAAAATGGGTTTTTAGAAATAAGCTAGATGAAAATGGTGTAGTTATTAGAAACAAAGCCCGTCTTGTTGCACAAGATTTTTTTTCTCAAGTTGAAGGTTTAGACTTTGGTGAAACCTTTGCACCTGTGGCAAGACTTGAAGCTATTCGTATACTTCTTGCTTATGCATAAAACTTTAATATTAAATTATTTCAAATGGATGTAAAAAGTGCCTTTTTAAATGGAGATATATCTGAGCTAGTTTTTGTTGAACAACCTTCCGGTTTCAAAGATTCAAAATTTCCAAACCATGTATTTAAACTATCTAAAGCTCTTTATGGTCTCAAGCAAGCTCCTCAAGCTTGGTATGAACAAAGAGACTTTCTTTTATCAAAAAGTTTTAAAATTGGGAAGGTAGACACAACTCTCTTTACAAAAATGATTGAAAAAGATTTTGGGTCTACTAATGAACATTTTTGTCATGAGTTTGGAGAAATGATATCTAGGGAATTTGAGATGTCAATGATCGGCGAGCTAAGCTTCTTCCTTGGACTACAAATCAAGCAACTCAAGAACGGAACGTTCGTGAGTCAAACCAAGTATGTGAAGGACTTGCTCAAGCGCTTTGGGATGGAAGATGCTAAAGCAGTCAAAACTCCCATGGCCACTAATGGACATCTGGATATGGACAACAACAAAAAAGCAGTCGATTCTAAACTTTATAGGTCTATGATTGGTAGCTTGTTATATCTTACTGCATCTAGGCATGATATCATGTTTAGTGTTTGCTTATGTGTTAGATTTCAGTCGGCCCCTAAGGAATTCCATTTGATTGCTATTAAAAGAATCCTTAGGTACTTGAAATGCTATCCCAACCTAAGTCTTTGGTATCCGAAAAATACAAATTTTGAATTAATTGGTTATTCGGATTCAAATTATGCGGGTTGCAAAATTGATAGAAAGAGTACATCTAGTAGTTGTCAACTGTTGGGGAGATCATTAGTACTGTGGTCATCTAAGAAACAAAATTCTGTAGCTCTCTCCACCGTTGAAGCAGAATATGTATCTACAGGAAGTTGTGCTCAAATTTTGTGGATGAAGCAAACTTTCTTGGATTATAGAATTATATTTGAAAAAGTGCCACTCTTGTGTGATAATGAAAGTGCCATTAAAATTGCTAATAATCCTGTTCAACATTCTAGAACTAAGTATATTGAAATACGGCACTATTTTATAAGAGATCATGTGGCAAAAGGGGATATAAATGTGAGTTATATCAGAACTGAGTTGCAACTAGCAAATATTTTCACCAAACCCCTAGATGAAACTAGATTTTGCTTTCTCAAACGTGAATAAAATATTATTGATATTTCAAATGCTAGTTGATATGTTAAATGTATTAAAATATATTTTATTCCCTCTCTGGTCAAAATCTGCTTTTGGTCGAAGTCATTGCCCATGCTGACAGTCAGCATATCTAACTGACTGTCAGTTCTTTGTTTAGGAGTCTGGTCGTAGCCTCTGGTCGAAGTTGTTGACCATGCTGACAGTCAGTCTCATGCACTGACTGTCAGTTATGTGTTTCAACTTTGGTCGTAGCCTCTGGTAAAATTTTGTGACTCATACTGACTGTCAGTTTCAAATCCCAGGTTTCTGTGCTAATTGTCAGTGCTCCACACTGATTGTCAGTTTCAAAACCCTGATTTTTTAACTGACTGTCAGTGTGTGTATCCTGAACCCTAAAACCCTTGTTTCTGTTCCCCGTCTCTTCGCCTCCTCCCATCGCCGCTGCTGCTCCCTCTCACCGCCGGTGCCTCCTCTAGCCATATCAAGCCTCGCCGTGTTGCGCCACCGTCTCACCTCGCCGCCATCGCACTTCACCGCCACCACGTCGCACCACACCGCCATGCTGCGCCGCCGCCTCACTACGCCGCACTTCACCACCGACACTGCTTCGCCGTGCGCCATCGTGCCGTGGCTCACCACTGTTTAGCCGCACCTCGCCGCCTCTTTGCTGTGCTGTGTTACCACCTCGCCGTGCCGTTCCTTCTCGCAGTCGTTCACCCGTCTCTCGCCGGCCGATCTCACCGATCATGTTCGCCGCCATCGTCGCTTCACCGTCAGTCGACCTTCCTCTGTCCGGCCTCCTCTATTCAGGTCTCTGTTTTCTTCTTCTCCCTACTTCTCCTTTCACAATGTCTGATCAACCATCATCTTCTCGACGCGTTGCCCGTCGGAAGAACGCTGCAAACAGCAGTAGTTCAACGGGTCAACCGTCTGAGACCCGCTCCTCGCCTCCGTCGAGCGTGTCCCCGTGGATTACTCCCGGTGGCATGCAAGTCGCCTTTGCACCCTCCGCTCCACAAACCCATACCTGCTACCGCGACCCACAGGACACGACTCTTGCAGCGTCCTGACTTTCTACACAAACCTCCACCTTGACCTGTTCACCAGCGTCTACGGCCGCGTCCCTATTTTTGCCCATCGTTCCCTCTCCTGGCAGACGATCGCCTCTCGCACAAGCATCATCTCCCTGGCAAATTCTTTCGCTTCCGTAGGGATGAAAGATCTTGTCTCTGATTCCTCTCTCCACTGGGCTGATGAGCCCATCCGGCAGTTCTATGCCACGGTCTTCATCTCTCCCCAGCACAACTCACTAACCTTCATGACAGGCCTCCAGGTCCATACTATCACGAAGGAGCAGCTTGAGGCCACTCTCGGTCTGGTTCACCCCGCTTCTGGGCGCCAGCTGCACACTCTCCCAGATCTCGAGCATCGAGAGGTGGCCATGCTTTACTCCGGCCCCTTCCAGCTCCGTCACATTGCCGGCCTACGCCGCGATGTTGATCTGGCCCTGCAGATCCTTCGACTCACTTTGGTCTCCATGACCGGAGACAGGGCCAGAGTCGCTTACCTTGCCCTCCACGTTCTTATCTTTATCTTTCAGGAGGAACCATTCGACGTTGCTGATCCCATCATCAGTGAGATTCAGCACGTCCTTCTTGCCCCACGTCGCCAACTGGTGTATGCTCCATACATCATGGCGATGCTTCTTCATATCCAGGCCGCCGATTTAGAGCTCCCTCGGCCCCACCATCTACTTGTCTTCTACCCTCTGGGCCAGGCAGACAGGCATCTTGGTGCCCGCCCTGCAGCTGCAGCTGGACCCGCCTCTTCTACATCTGACGACTATGCTACTAGCGAGTCAGGCGATGAGGCTGCAGGACAGGCAACAGATCCTGCACCTACTGGAGACAAGAGCACCGGATCTTCCTCCCTTTCTCATCTCCAGCAGGTGATTCAGACGCAGCAGCAGATCTTGAGTACTCAGGAGGAGCATCACCAGATTCTACTTCGTCTGCTTGCCCAGCAGGAGCAGATTATGGCTCGCTTTCCCTCGCCAGGCACGTCTGTCCCTCGCAAGAGGGCCCACCCAGCTCCATCCTCACCAGGATCAGCTTCAGGTCCTACTGCTCCGGCTTCCACTCCTCCAGCTTCACCAGCTGTCGACCCGACTGGATCTCCAGCAGGCTCCGGAGATACAGTAGTCCTCGGCTTCTCTTCTGATGATGAGCCTTAGGCTCTTTTTGTATTAGCTCCCGCCTTTTTGTGCTTGATGCCAAAGCGGGAGAAGTTTTGTATGACACTTTATGTTTTGTTATGGATGGATGGATATTTTTGTATGACATTTATGCTTATGATATGGATACATTTGTGGATGGATGTTTTTCTTATATATGGTCTTTGTTATATCATTATGGATATGATGGTTTATATATGTGTGATGATTTGGCCTTTGTTGTATGTTCTGGACTTATCTTCGTGATAATACATATCATATATCATTCGAGATATCATGCATACACTTAGGGGGAGTTATTCATTTTTTTTTATCATTATCGAACACTTGTCATGAATCATCAAAAAGGGGGAGATTGTTGCATCTAGGCCATTATGCCTGATTTTGATGATTAATGAAAACAAGCATTTCAGACTAATTGTATTTTTGAGATATTTGAATACAGAGTTCTTTTGGCAAAGAGATACAAGATGATCAAGATAGGAACTCAGGTGAACCCAAGGAAAAAGATGAGATACAAGTCGCAAGTTAAAATTTGCAAAGGGATGAGTTTTAGTTTACCGATTTCGGTGTTTGGAGTTTGATCGGTTTAGAAATTTGTTTCTTAGTTTCAACCGTACTATAAAGAGGGGTTGCAAGTCCTCTCTACATTTCCAGCATAAACCGAACAACTCTTAGGTCACTGCATTCATTCTTTTCGGTTGGATTTGTTTTGAAAAGATTTAGTTTTTTAGATGAGTTTTTGATAGCAGAAGTGTTTTTGCATTTTCTAGAAAGATACAACAGATATCCCTTTAAATTATCTTTCAAACGAGCTATCAAATGCTTAAATCAGACCTCTGGATAAAAAATTATGGCTTTTTTATCCATGCTAACTGTCAGTACGAATGTCAGTCTATTTAAACTGACAATTGTCTAGAGAGCATGTTTTCTTGAGCTAAAATCTTTTGAACTATGCTGACTGTCAGTATGTGTTGCTGACTATCAGCATGAAGTTCGACCTCGAGCTGTTGTTTTTGAGAATCTATTTTAACTGATTGTTTTTTTGGTCGATGCTGACTATCAGTATGAGCCGTCAGTTTCCATTTACGACCACAAACGGCTAGTAAAGCTTTATCCGTAATTTTTATCAACCGTTGAGGTAGATGCTGACTGTCAGTATGCTATGCTGACTATCAGTATGTGCTGTTTTGTTTCCTTATACGACTTCAAACGGCTAGCTGAGTTTTCTCCGAATTTTACTTCTTTCTGGTCGTGAGCCATGCTAACTGCCAGCATGCCATGCTGACTGTCAACATGCACTGTCACTTTTACAGCTCATGCACAACGGCTCTTTTGGTGTTTTGGGCTATAAATAGAGACATTGAGCAGTTGTTTCTTACACCAAGCAGCCTCATTCTCTCCTATACACTTGAACTTCATTTCTTAGCTTAAAAATCTTGATCTTTTGATCAAGTCGTGAGTTTTGTGATCCACCGTGTTTTCTGTTCGCATCATTCTTTCATATCTAGAGTTTCTCGGTGATTGTTGGAGGTCTAGGAGAGACCTTGCAACTTGTTACTCTTGGTGAACGCCCTCACCTAGACGGTTTGGTGGCGTGGCCGTTGATCTCTCCATTTCGGAGATTGTCGGAGAGACTCGGTGTGATTGTAAAAGGCATCGGTGCTCACCTTTCCGGAGTGGACAAGGAGCAACCACTAGTGAGAAATATCCTTCGTGGATATTGAAGCAAGACTCATTCGTTTGAGTGCTTCAACGAGAAGTAGGGGAGACCGAGCGAGTCTCCGAGACCTCGGGAAGAATCCTTGTGTTTGTTCTCTATTTCTCTTCTTTTTAATTGTGCAATATATTGTTAAATTTTTTTTTGGTTCTTCTCTTTGCAAAACTTGTTTTCTTTGAAAAGTTTCAAAGCCTCCTATTCACCCCCCTCTAGTCGGCATCCTCGATCCTACACCTATGACCAGAGTTCGTGCACGTAAATTAAATCATGAGGTGAGCTCATTTCTCACTGTTTATAATAATGTTATTGAGGATGGGATGCTACTAAATAATTGTGATGTTCTACTACTTAGGAACATGGGAGAATCACCACCAGAATAGCCACCAGTGCATCTCAGCTTGTTGGCGCAATCCAGATTGGCGCCAAGTCGAACCGGCCGCCTCTCCACCATGTTGGCGCACTTTCCAAAGGACACCATCACCTCCACGCAATCACATTTCCACCTGGACGCCACACCTTCCACGCCAAGTCAAGCCGGACTTCAAGTCGACCACAATTTGGGCTCAGAGTTCGGTTTGGAGTCAGTAGACAGCACCGCATTAAAATAGTCATAACTCCTTCATACGGAATCCAATGGAGGAGTTTTTGTACTCATTGCTTTTGAGAACGACGAGCCCTTTTTAATGGGTCTGGTCCCAACCCCAGATTCGTTGTAAAGCAGTCAGAATCATCGAAACAAGATGCTGCATCATCATTTTAGGTTGTTTCAGGCCTTGTAGTTGTGTTGGGGTCCAAGCCCAGGTTGTGTGCACCTCCCCTGGCCACACACAACCCTAGCTCGACCCCCTCACGTTCCTCTCTTTCAAATACTTAGTAGCCGCCGCCTTAGACACATGGGTTTTGCTTAGATTATACTGCTTAGACTGTTTTCACTGTTCATCGGTTTGTGGAACCCCAACTTGTGTTCTTCATTGGTAATTAGCAATATTCAGATTGCATCTACTGTGTTCTTGCTTGTGTTCTCGATTCTCATGCAGGAATAAGCCTTATTGGCCAGGTCAACTGTTTCTTGGCGTCGTTGATAACCAATGGGGCCGTGGTGTCGCGATGGTAGGGGTTCGAATCAGTTCTGATTGGAAGCCGGATCGTCAACGTTGAGTTCTCCATCAATCGATTTATCACTACCTGTCAGAAGATCAGGCCACCGTTCACATCAAGTGGTATCAGAGCATAGGTTGCCTGATAGGTAACATTGTATTCCATTTTTGTTAGATTAATTTTTCCATCACCTAGTTTCCAGAAAAAGCCCCACAAAAAGATTGTGTTCGTCGTCGTTTATCCGCTATCCTACAACCCCCTTGTGCCTTCTCAATTTTTTTCATTTTTCAGATTGCTTTTCTGAACTTTAGACCCTCACTGTGTCGCTGTGTTGTGGTTTGAAACGAGTCCTTGGTCTAGTCTTGCCGAACCACGTACGAATTCCAACCCAAAACCAAGATGATTCCGAGTTCTAGTGTGATTCGTAGCGCCTGCCGGAAAACGGGCGTAACTTTCACCTAGTGGCTCCGTTTTGCAAGTTTTTTATATCGATTTGTATGTACACAAAAAGTTACACTTGAATCTGAACCACTTCATTGGCTTCGGAAAAATTTTGACCCCCCAAAATTCAGTCATCTTCCACGAGTTGGCCCCTGACAAGTTTCAACACCGTTTTTTGTTTTTAAAAAAAAGGGAAAAGGAAAAGGCCAGCGCATTAAAATAGCCTCACTAAACAACAAGAGAGAGTTCAGATCAGAAGAAGTTCTTGCATCCTTGAAGTCCTCCCAAGTTCTTGCATCCTTGAAGTCCTCCCGCTAGTATTTCCTTTGCCGCTTGAACTAGTGCGAGACAAGTTTAGGCCAGCGACATAGACTAGCTTAGGACTATTTTTCAGTATTGCAATTTCTGATTTGAATTACTTGCTATTCCTTTGCTATTATACATTGCCATCTGAACTCCACATACTTCTGATCAGTTCAGGTTCAACCTTGCAATCGCCTCGCTCACGCTCGTCGCGGTATCACCAACCAGCCACCGGTTGTACCACCCCGCTGTTTTGGTACGAGCACTTGTAAGAGCATGGTAAGACGCATGAAAGTGTGTGATTCCCCCCTCCACGACCTAGTAGTTGATAGGGATAATACTCTTTTGTTGTCTTATGTTTTCTACTAACAATGACAGGTGATACATCTGATGGAGACGAGTGTATTACAAAAGGAGAGCTCATGAAACTCTTGGGTGAACAACACAATGCCATTAATGAACACCTTAATAGAAAGCTTGAAGATACTACAACTACCATGAACAACTTGCAACGAGACATAGAGACACTCACCAATAGCTTGGCCACACTCACTACACGCATTGAAAGAATGGCAAGAAATCAGCCACCTAACAATGGTGCCAGACGGGGGGAAGAGCGCAATGCAGCACAAGATAATGAGGAGTCCATTGCAGGATATGATGATGATGTTCGGCGAGACCGCGGTCCTGACGCTGAACTCGCCACTGCCCAACATGCACGTAAACAACACCGCCTGAATCACAACCATCAAGGTATAGGAGGTAATAATTTTAATCACCGCAATGGTCGTAGGAATGATGATCTTTTTGCTAAAGTTAAATTTACCATACCTTTTTTTTCGGTGTATATGATGCTGAAGTTTATTTAGATTGGGAAATGATAGTTGAACAAAAATTTAACTCCCATTTAGTTCCTGAGGTACATAGAGTCATACAAGCTACTAGTGAGTTCAAAGATTTGCTATCATTTGGTGGAATGAAGTAGTTAATTCTGGTTTAGAACCTGATACGTGGGATAGGTTAAAGCAGGCTATGCATAGTAGGTTTGTTCCCCCTTCTTATAAACATGATTTGTGTAAGAAATTGCAGTGCTTGAATCAATAACAAGTCTGTAGAGGAGTACTATCAAGAGCTACAAATAGGCATGTTGCGTTGTGTGGTAGTTGAGGATGATGAGGATAAGACGGTTCGTTTTTATGGGGGTTTACAGCATGAAATTTAGGACATAATTGATTACAAAGAATATGATATTATCAATAGATTGTTCCATCTTGCTATGTTGGCAGAAAAAGAATTGCAGGGAAGACAACAAAAGACAAGGAGCAACTTTGGTAGTATGTCCACACCGAGATCGACGATGGGGCAAGCCAAAACAGCCCCACCTCTTGGGTCTCGGTCTGCTGCCCCCTCCACGAGTAGGGAGCGTTCAGCAGCACCGCCACCACCTTCACGTGCACCCGAGGTGAGTAAATCTACTAGTGTGCAGGCACCAGCGAAGAGTTCTTCATCGGTGGCTTCCACGGGTCGAACAACTGGAATCGTGTGTCACCGTTGCAAGGGAATGGGCCATGTCATGAAGGATTTCCCAAGTCAGTGAGCGTACATTGCAACGGAAGAAGGTGGATACATTAGTGCTAGTGATGTTGAGGATGAATATGCTCTTGCAGCTAACCTTGCGGACAATGATGGTGATCATGAGACGGACAGCTATGGTGAGGAGATTTTAGGCACCGCCACCACGGGAAATTACAGGACCATAATTGTGCAGCAAGTGTTGAGCACTCAAATGGAGCAAGAAAAGAAGCTACAACGCCATAATTTTTTTCAGATGTTCCTCATCATCAAGGATCGACGTGTTCGTGTCATAATTGATGGCGGGAGTTGCAACAACTTGGTGAGTTCAGATATGGTCAAGAAGCTTGGCTTGACCACACGTGCGCATCCTCATCCATACCATATTTGTCGCGCCCCGAAACTGGGACAACGACTACTCCTGTAGAGACCTAGCTCGCTACAGCTAGTCCCAAACCACAAACCTTTGACTTCCCAGGATAAGTCAAACACAGGAGTATATTACATTGCAACAGAGTACTCACAAAATATTAAGCAGTGTGGCCTGCTGGCCTTAATATTACATAAAGAGGATTACAATGCCTACAAGGCATTCAGGGTTTAGCAAAATATTTAACTACACAGCAGAAGATAGGTGACCCTCCCACAAAAGAAGTTGACGGCAGAACAACACACTTCAGGGTTCTGGCGGAACTGATTCTCCTCCTTCTGGATCCACGAAGTACTCCGTGCCATCATCTTGATCAAAGTAGGCTCCATCTATTGAGTTGAATGTTGCAAGGGTGAGCACTTACGTACTCAGCAAGTCATAGGTAAGAGTAGATACATATAGTAGTGATGATATGAACCTAGACTAGTCAAGAATTATGGATATTTGTAAA
This sequence comes from Pharus latifolius, assembly GCA_019359835.1. Classification (NCBI taxonomy): domain Eukaryota; kingdom Viridiplantae; phylum Streptophyta; class Magnoliopsida; order Poales; family Poaceae; genus Pharus; species Pharus latifolius. The sequence continues at coordinate 48,869,509 of CM033322.1, forward strand.
ATAATCTTTTCCTTTCTCATCTCATCTTATGGCAGCACTTTTTATAATATAACATCATCATTCATGTTCACTAGATTATAGCACTACCGCGACACGTCGACACACGACAGCCCACGGTAGCACTCCTTATCATGACAACACATGTCATTTGGGTAATCTTGATTAAACATATTTTATTTAGAAAATAGTACTTGTGTCACACCCCGTGGATTTAATCCACCGCAGCAGACTCCTTTAAAACCCGGGAGCTCGGAGTATTCGAATACGTTTTAACTCTGCAGAGAGGTACCAATTTACCCGCAAGATATTCCACTTTCAAACATTTCCTATCATAACAAAATGATTGGACCCCTGACTCACTTCATACTGTGAGCGGCAAGGTGGAAATATCAAGAACTTTTGTTATGTTTTACTCACAATTCACCCCCGACCCTGTGGCTCTCAGCGAGGCACAGTTGTGGCAGGTTGTATCCAAACCTCCACCCCTTTGCTTATTCCCATTACTGGGTCAGCGTGCTTGATCACCTTCAGTGATATGTGTGGGAGCCGCGCTCCGTGTTTATCGTGCATCACTACACATCTCATGCAGGGGTTTCATGTGCGATCCACATAATTACTTGTTCAGGCTTGTCCCATACCAGGCTTGCGGTTAGCACGTTGTTCATGCCACTAGACGCACAACACAAGGTTCTAGTCCTTATATGCCAGTGACCAGACCATCCACAACCCTGCACCTTCAGTGCCTGCATATCCTTTGCAGTCTAGCACCTCCAGTGCTACAGCCATCCACACCATTTTCTGGTCACGGCTAGGGGTTTTATTTCATGAATATAAGTATATAGATACATATAATAGTTCATGGCTCAAAACTTGTTTATTTCACATTTCACAGATAACCAGTCTAGTACTGCCAATTGATAAATCAACCATTCTCAATCTTTCACATGCAATATTGCCTATATTCAAGGTTATGTTTTAGCAACATTTAAAATATAGGTTCAAGATGACCAAGGATATGACTTGCCTTCCGCGTCGTAAAATGCAGCAGTCGATGATGGGTCAACAGCAAAATATTCAAAGTCAGCTTCTGAATCTGCTTGACGACAAACAAACACACAATAATTACTTATAATATTTAAAATGTTTTATGACTTATATGCAGAAATGCACAACAAGCATGATTGAACTAAACTGGAGATAAGTTGAACTGCAAACTGAACTGAGTCGAAATTCTAGGGTTTCAAGGAATTTGGCTAAGGATGGTGATTAGATAATCTTAGGGTTTCTGGATTGCAATAGGGATAACAATTTTGTGGCTGGTTTAATCAAAACAGCGAATGTCAACAGATCGACATTCGGATCAAGACTTGGACATAGCTTTAAGAAAAGCTAGAGTGCTTATCTCAAGTTGTGGTAGTAGAAGAAAATGTAGATCACAACTTTACAAATTCAGTGGACAAAGTGGATTTCAAATTACACAACCAGAAGTGGGTAAATAAGGTCTGACTGTTGCATCTAGGCCTTTCATGCCTAACCCTGATGTGTTTTGATGGTTGATGATAATAAGTATTTTTGGACTAACTATGTGTTTGAGTTAGTGTTGCAGATTTCAGACAACCGCACAAAAAGCGAGGGCTGGTAATCAAGATGTTGAAGTTCAATTTAAGTTGTTCAAAAGCATAAGAAGACGCAAAAAGAAATTGTTTTTGCTGGACTAAACTGATGCATCAAGGTATGTTGTAGTTCTAGGTTTACCGATCTCAGGGTGCATGAAGATCGATCGGTTTAAGGATTTTATTCTTAGTTTAAACCGTACTATAAAGAGGGGACGCAAGTTCTCTCTACATCTCCAATTATACCGAGAAAAATCTAGGTCAATGCACGCATATCATTATCTGTGGTTTTTCGACAATTTGTTTTGATGTATTGAATTTTGTCAACAGTTGAGGTTTTTACTTCTTGAGAAAGATCTGAAAAGATCTAATTTTTGTTGCTGTTGTCAAAAATGTTCTTCTCGAAAATATCTTCAAAACAAAACTGAAATCATTTGAATCAGATCTCTGGATTTTGAGTTTTCTCTGTTTTTATCCAGACTGACTGTCAGTCTTTGTAACTGACTGTCAGTTTGATAAACTGACTAATCTCCAGAGAGTATGTTTTTATTGAGCTGATTTTTTGTTGTACTAGACTGACTGTCAGTGTTGATAACTGACTGTCAGTATGAATGTCAGTTAGTGCAAACTGACAAATCTCCAGAGAGCATGTTTTTCTGTCTCAGATTTTTTGTACTAAACTGACTGTCAGTATGAGTATACTGACTGTCAGTGTGGGTTTCGACCACAGAGAGTTTTTGAGTTGGTTTTTAATTCTGTTTTTTTCTCTGTGAGACTGACTGTCAGTTTTACACACTGACTGTCAGTTTGGGCAGTAAATTTTTGTTGTTATCTGCTTCAACGGTTATAAAGTTTTTAGCCGTTGCTTTTCACTGTTGATTTTATGGACACTGACTGTCAGTCTTTGTAGCTGACTGTCAGTTTGGACTGTTTCTTTTTACCGTTTTAGTCCACAACGTTCGAGCTGTTGTGATCCTGTTTTTACTCTTTCTGGTGATACACTAGACTGACTGTCAGTTTGTGAGACTGACTGTCAGTCTTAGTTACTATTTTTCAGCTCGAGCTCTAAATACAGGTGTTGAGCTACTGTTTCAACACAAGAAAACATAGCAACACAACCTTTCATACTTTCTCTCTAGTGCTTCTTCGTTTTACTTATAACTTGATCTTTTGATCGAGTCGTGAGAGTATTAGCCACATCGAGCATATTGTTCTTGCATTCTCATTTCTAGATATTTTCTCGATGTGCATTGGAGGTCTAGAGTAAACCTTGCTTCTTATTACTCTTGGTGAGCGCCCTCACCTAGACGGTTCGGAAGCGGAAATCGCTGATCTCTCCAAATCGGAGATTGTTGGAGAGACGCGATTACTTGTAAAAGGCTTGGTGCTCGCCTTTCCGGAGGGGACAAGGAGCAACCTTAGTAGATAGTGTCCTGTGTGGATACTGAAGCTATACTCAAGGACTGAGTGCTTCAACGAGGACTAGTGGAGACTGGGCGTGTCTCCGATACCTCGGGATATATCGGTTTCAATCTCTTATCTTTTACTATTACTTGCCTTATCTGAATTTTTCATTTGCAAAAACAAATTTTAAAAGTCTCCTATTCACCCCCTCCCCCTCTAGTCGACATCCTGATCCAACACTGACAAGCTCTGGCATAGGGCTGACAAGCTCTGGCATAGAGCTGACAATGCCAAAAACTAGGGCTTAGCATAACTTTTGATCTGGAGCTCCAAATGATGCACCACTTTGTCTGGGAGGTAGGCTTGAGTAACAGGAACAATTAAGTTAACAGGATCTAGGGCAGGAAATGGCTGGAAAGCAAGAAATTTGATGATGAACAAAGATGAACTGGCTGCACTAGAGTAGTTCTGGACAAAAACTTGGCAAAGCTGTATCTTCCAATCTAGGCCGATCTAGGTGTCGAGCTAGAAGACAAAAGTGTTCAGGAGATCAAAGCACACACACTAGACAAAGTTTCGAGGGCTGAAATGGCTGGAACAAGCTTTTCCGGTCATCGGCGCCGGAGAAGAAACGCTGGATTTGGGCATTTTCAACACAAGGCGATTGAACTCGATTCCTTGCTCTAGGAGTGATAGAAGGGTATGAGTAAGCTACTGGCGACGTCAATTTAGCCGGAGGTTCGCCGGTGTGGCTTGGCGACGAGAGCCAGCAACTGATAAATTGCAGAATTTGGGGATAGCTTCAAATTAGGCTCAATTGATTGTTCTAAGTTCACAGGCATGCTTGATTTAGTTTACTGATCAATTTTTATTACAGAATCGAGAGCTAATTTGGAGTAATTCGAGCTACATTGCCGGAACAGGGCAATCGGGAATTCCGGCGATCACCGGCGACTGGATGCAATATAACTCAATTAGATGGTACAGCATGATGAGGGAGATTAGGGAAACTTACTGATGCGGTTAATTTGACAGAAGGTGCTGCGTAGTGTGCTGGCACCGTGAAGCCTCTTGCTGGACTCGCCGGAGAAGACGACGACAGCGAAGAAGTTTGTAAATCTGGCTAAGTTCTGGTGATGAGGAAGTGACACAAGGTATGGCTGTTTATATAGTGCAGTGGGCGTAGCTTGCAAGGAAGTAATAGCATTGAATTTGATGTCAGTTGATATGAGTTGCCGGGCGCAGATGTAGCAACGGCGAACGGTGACGCGACGGCGCACGGGCGAGACAAAGCTGTGCTACATTGGGACTCAACCATGTCGGGCGGTGCAAAGCGGTGGCGACAATGGCTGGCAAGGCAAGCGACGTGGCAAGAAGATGCTGACAACAGTCACTGCTGGTCGCGCGGGGAAGCAGGCGCTGGTCGTCGACGTTGCAGCGGCGCTGCCACGGTGACGGCTGAGGTGAGGACACGTGCGCAACAGCATGCACGATCAAGTTGCAGGCGAAGCTTCACCGGCGGCGAACGTGCACGGCGCAAGGAAACCACGGCGAGCCCTGGTCGTGTACAGCAAACGGCCTGGTCGAATGCTGCTGTTGTCCTGGTCGAAAATGGATTCATTTGCAATTTCCAATTCTTGATTTGGACTGATCTGTGAATCTGATGATTTGGAAGGTTAGAGTTGAATTTGATTCTGCTGTTTTGGTAATCTTTATTCAACAGATGATTTGGCAGAGATTGAAGATAAAATTTGGCACATTTGGATAGCTTTTGATACAACTGAAAATAGGGTAATTTAGGGTAAAATAAGATTTAAGTTTTGTCGATTTCGAATTCTGGCATTTAGGGTTCGATTTTGATATCTGCACAGAAGAGAGACTTGTGGCAAATAGCATTTTGAGAAGGTTTGCCGAAGAAATTCTGAATTTGGAGTTAATCTGGAGATTTTAGCCTTTTTGGGTTTTCAGATATCAGATAAGGACTAATTTGGGATAACTCTTGGACTGATTTGTGAAAAGAGTCTAGATGGTAGAATCTGGCTGTCAACTTTTTATATTAAGGTATTGACATACCCATGATCATATTCCAGGAATAATCTGGTCTGAACTTGGTCAAGATTTGGATTAAATCTGTATTTCTGAAACTTAGAGTACTTGGGTAATATAAGGTATTTCTGTTTTCGAAAACAGAAGAAGTTGATAATTCTGGGAGTTAGAGATAGAATTGGATCTAGGTTCTGAAGACTTTTAAGTTCAGAGTAACTAATAGATCACATCTGAACAATCTGATCTTGGTTTGAGGTCACAGGATAGACTTTGGAGATTTTAGGGCTTAGGATAGATACTGATCTGGCTAATACTACAGATACATGCATGCGTGCTATTGATGAAAAAGGAAGTTTTCACCCCTAACTCAGGGTGTTACAATATTCAATGGTTCAATAACAGTGGTAAGGTGAAGGTAACACAAACGGCGAGACTGCATTTTTCTATTGGAACATACCATGATTTTGCTGATTTCGATGTAGTACGTGCCTATGCAAGCATGTTCACTTTTATTAGGCCATCTATGGGAATTTGATACTGATGCAACTCATCATGGTAGAAGTAATAAATACACTCTTATGCACAAAGGAAAGAAAATCACTTTGCTTCCTATGAAACCTGCTGAAATTGTGCAATCTAATAAAGAGAGAGCTGAAAATGAGAAGGAAGAGAGTGCGCTAGAAGCTGAAAATCAGCAAGTAGTTAAACACACTTTCCCACCTAAGAAAGAGAAAAAAAGCACCCAGTTCTAGGTCCGAAGGAATTAAATTGAAAAGTGGTGTTATGCTTGCTACTAAATATGATCTTGCTGAAATTAATGAGGATGATGCACTGTACTATGCTCTGATATGCAAAGAGGTTTAATTTCACTTGATGATATGCCTAGCTCTTTTCCTCCTTCTGTCAATAACCTTTTGAAGGAGTATGAGATGTGTTTCCAGCTGAGATAACCCCAGGACTGCCACCTATTAGAGGGATTGAGCACCAAATTGATTTGGTTCTGGGAGCGACTTTGCCAAACCATACTACTTACAAAACCAATCCGGAAGAAACTAAGGAGATTCAGTGACAAGTCCAAGACCTTTTGGACCGAGGGTACATACGGGAAAGCCTTAGTCCATGTGCCATTCTAGTTCTATTGGTTCCTAAGAAAGATGGTAGTTGGCATATGTGCGTTAATTGTAGAGCCATTAATAATATCACAATAAGGTATCGTCATCCTATTCCTAGGTTAGATGATATGCTTGATGAGTTAAGTGGTTCTATTCTTTTCACAAAGATTGACTTGCGTAGTGAATACCACCAGATTAGAATGAAATTGGGAGATGAATAGAAAACTACATTTAAAACTAAGTTCGGTTTATACGAGTGGTTAGTTATGCCTTTTGGTTTAACTAATACACCTAGCACTTTCATGCGTTTGATGAACAAGGTTTTACGTGCCTTCATTGGGAAATTTGTGGTAGTTTATTTTGATAATATTTTGATTTATAGCAAGTCACATAAAGAACACATGGAAAATTTACATGCCATTTTTGATGCTTTGAGAAATGCACGTTTGTTTGGTAACCTTGAGAAGTGCGTCTTTTGCACGAATCGAGTCACTTTTCTTGGATATGTTGTCACTCCACAGGGAATTGAGGTGGATGAATCGAAGATTGAAGCCATAAAGAGCTAGCCAACCCCGTTGACAGTCACACAGGTGAGAAGTTTTCATGGTCTTGCAGGGTTCTATTGGTGTTTTGTGAAAGATTTCAGCACCATTGCTGCCCCGCTGAATGAGTTGACAAAGAAGGGCGTACCTTTCCAATGGGGACCAGCACAAGAACAAGCTTTTCACAGCTGAAAGAGAAGCTTACACATGCACCTCTACTCCAACTTCCGGATTTTGGTAAGACTTTTGAGTTAGAATGTGATGCTAGTGGAATTAGAATAGGAGGAGTGCTACTACAGGAAGGTAAACCCGTTGCTTATTTTAGTGAGAAATTGAATGTGCCATCTTTGAATTATTCCACTTATGATAAGGAGTTGTATGCTTCAGTGCGAGTGTTAGAAACATGGCAACATTATTTTTGGCCCAAGGAATTGTTATTCATTCTGATCATGAATCTTTGAAGCATATTAGAAGTCAAGCCAAACTGAATAAACGACATGCTAAATGGGTTGAGTTCATCGAGTCATCCCATATGTCATTAAGCACAAGAAAGGAAAAGACAATGTAATTGCCAATGCGTTATCTAGGTGTTATACTATGCTGTCTCAACTTGATCATAAAATTTTTGGTTTAGAGACAATAAAAGAGTTATATGCTACTAATTTGGACTTTAAAGATGCTTTTGAACATTGTAGAGAAGGAAGAACATGGAATAAATATGTGCTGCACGATGGATTGTTATATCGTGCTAACAAGCTATGTGTTACAGCTAGCTCCATTCGCCTTTTGTTTTTACAGGAAGCGCATGGAGGTGGTTTGATGGGACATTTTGGAGTGAAGAAAACTAAAGATGTACTGGCCACACATTTCTTTTGGCCAAAGATGAGACGCGATGTCGAGCGCTACATGTCACGCTACACTACATGCAATAAAGCTAAGTCTCGCCTAAATCCTCATGGTCTTTATATGCCTCTTCCTATTCCTAGTGTTCCTTGGGAGGATATTTCTATGGATTTTGTTTTAGGATTACCTAGGACAAAGAGGGGGAGGGATAGTATTTTTTTGGTTGTGGATCGATTTTCTAAAATGGCACACTTTATACATTGTCATGAGAGCAATGATGCTACAAACGTTGCTGAATTGTTTTTCAGGGAGATTGTGCACCTACATGGAGTGCCAAACACTATTGTTTCAGATCGTGATGCGAAGTTTTTGAGTCATTTCTTGAGAAGCTTATGGAATAAATTGGGGACGAAACTACTGTTCTCTACTACGTGTCATCCCCAAACCGACGGACAAACGGAGGTCGTCAACCGCACGTTGTCAACCATGTTGCGGGCTGTCTTGAAGAAAAATTTGAAGATATGGGAAGAGTGCCTACCCCATGTAGAGTTAGCTTATAATGGTTCAGTGCATTCCACCACAAAGGTAAGTCCGTTTCAGGTAGTATATGGTTTTAACCCCCGTGCTCCTATTGATTTACTACTTTTGCCTACCTCTGAGAAAATTAATTTGGATGCTAAGAAGCATGCTAAGTTCGTCCTAAAATTACATGAAACAACTAAGGAGAATATAGAGCAAATGAATGAGAAGTATAGGATGGCTGGAAGTCAAGGTAGGAAAGAATTGACATTTGAACTGGATGATTTAGTATGGTTGCACTTGAGAAAGGATAGGTTTCCAGATTTGAGAAAGTCCAAATTAAAGCCTCGAGCTGATGGTCCTTTTAAAATACTTGAGAAGACTAATGATAATGCATATATGCTTGAGTTGCCTGCAACTTTCGGGGTTAGTCCCACATTTAACGTTTCAGATTTAAAGCCGTACATGGGAGAAGAAGATGAGCTTGAGTCGAGGACGACTCCAATTCAAGAGCGGGAGGATGATGAGGACATCACTCCATCCATTAGATACACGCACCACTGACAATCCTCCTTTCGTGGAAATAATACATGGTCCTATGACCAGAGTTCATGCACGTAAATTAAATCATGAGGTGAGCTCATTTCTCACTGTTTATAATAATGTTATTGAGGATGGGATGCTACTGAATAATTGTGATGTTTTACTACTTAGGAACATGGGAGAAGCACCACCAGAACAGCCACCAGTGCATCTCAGCTTGTTGGCGCAATCCAGATTGGCGCCAAGTCGAACCGGACGCCTCTACACCAAGTTGGCGCACTTTCTGAAGCACACCATCACCTCCACGCAATCAGATTTCCACCTGGACGCCACACCTTCCATGCCAAGTCAAGCCGGACTTCAAGTCGACCACAATTTGGGCTCAGAGTTTGGTTCAGAGTCAGCAGACAGCACCGCATTAAAACAGTCATAACTCCTTCATACGGAATCCAATGGAGGAGTTTTTGTACTCGTTGGATTTGAGAACGACAAGCCCTTTTTAATGGGTCTGGTCCCAGCCCCAGATTCATTGTGGATCAGTCAGAATCATCGAAACAAGGTGCTGCATCATCATTTTAGGCTGTTTCAGGCCTTGTAGTTGTGTTGGGGTCCAAGCCCAGGTTGTGTGCACCTCCCCTGGCCGCACACAACCCTAGCTCAACCCCCTCACGTTCCTCTCTTTCATATACTTAGTAGCCGCCGCCTTAGCCACATGGGTTTTGCTTAGATTATACTGCTTAGACTGTTTTCACTGTTCATTGGTTTGTGGAATCCCAACTTGTGTTCTTCATTGGTAATTAGCAATATTCAGATTGCATCTACTGTGTTCTCGATTCGCATACAGGAATAAGCCTTATTGGCGAGGTCAACCGTGTCTTGGCGTCGTTGATAACCAACGGTGCCGTGGTGTCGCGATGGCAGGGGTTCGAATCAGTTCTGATTGGAAGCCGGATCGTCAACGTTGAATTCTCCATCAATCAATTTACCACTACCTGTCAGAAGATCGGGCCATTCACATCAGTTTGTGCGCGGGCACTATCGTCCCGGGGATGCCTTAGCCCACCGGGGGTGGGGGGGGGGTGTTGTCCCCCCCGTTCGATGCTATCAATAAAGTTTTCCTATTTCCATTGTTTTTTTGTAGATTCTCGAACAAGTTCTTCCGGACCTAGGTTGTCCCCCCCCCCCCCCCCCCCACAGCGAGGGTAGGTTAGTACCACACACTGTGGGTAAGGAATGAGAAGACCATCGGACAACACAAAGAACCAGGGAATCATATATCCCCGGTCGAAAATTCTGGGGTCCTGGCGAGAATTTTCCTCAATCGAAAGTTCCGAGACCCAGTCGAAAATTTTGCCCTATTGCCGTGAAATGGGAGCTGGTCGTAAATTTTCCCTGGTCGAGAATTCCAGGACCCGGTCAAAAATTTTCCCTGGTCTGCATTGTGTATTTACATTTTTATATTCTGTGTGTATTTTAGTATATTAATACAAGGACTTTGTGCCATCTGTTGGGTTGTTGTTGTTGTGCATATCCAAAAGACGAGGTCTCTGAACCCCAAGAACAAGAATTCGACTTCATCATCGCAGAAACGACACCCCCAGAATCAGGCAAGTCTCAAAGTCTTGATCATATCGTTGACCCATATTTCTAAACTACTTATTTTGATGATAAATGTATGAAAGTATATTTGCTCACTAAGAAAAGTACTTTCAATAATCTTATGTAGTTATTGACCTAATTTGAACAGTCATCCTTGATTGATTAAACAAAGAATTACTTGAGGCCCTAGAATATAAATATGTGATAAATCATTAATATATAAGTGTAGAAGCATAGTGAGAAATAGCTCACTAGAATACAAGGGAATTATACTTTTAAAAGTTTTGTTGCATGTGAAAGGCTATGAATGGATAGATGGAGAGGAGTCAATTGTGATTTGACTTAAATGGGAAAAAGGGATAATAGCATACATGCTAATAAGGACATAAAAAATTGTGCTAAACAATTATGGGCATGTTTACGTGCCAACCACATGATCAAAAAATTGAACTCGCCAGTAAACTACTACGTATCGATTTTATCCCTGTATGGTGGTCGTTCTCATTCAGGCTCCAAACTTGAGATGTTTGGATGGATCTTGATAAGTTTAGTTGCCTAAACTTATGGCCTGAATGGGTGAGGGGGAGATGTGAGGGGAGAGTTCATGCGGTTACTCTGACCTTGGGTAACTCGTGAATGTTGGGTGTGAGGGTACTCATTGAAGGTATCTCACAACGACAAGAACGACCAGTCCGGTCGAATTGTCAGGTAGGGATATAAATTAATACAATATTTTTGAGAGCCTTGTCTCCTCAATCTAGTCGCATGCAATACTGTGCATATAAATGGCCTGACAGGAAATATTGATGGACTCATGTGGGTAAAGCGATGCCCCTCTACAGAGATTAAAAGTATTCGAGTACTCCGTACCCCCAGATAGGGGTATACCATGGGTAGTAATTGGATAGCACAATAGTTTTGAGATATTGAACTAAAACTAAAAGGGGCAAACTAGGAGGTTTTGCCCAGATTCAACTCTAGAGTTATTGAAATGCTTTCTATAGTTACTTTGTTAAGTACTTGTTATTCAATTTATCTTGGAAATATAATTGTGAAATTTAATATTCTATGCCGCATAAACCATTTACTTGATTAATTCCTGGGATGTTAAAAATAAATTCTTATACTGAGACTTGCTGAGTACTCTCGTACTCACTCTTGCCTTTCCACTTAGTGGACTCTCCAATTAAGAATGTGAATCCTAACCTAGAAGAAGAGCCGAAGCTTCCTGAGGACTTTGATTTTGATTATTCGGTCTAAGGTCGTGAATCCATGATGAGCTCCACTGTGGTGCCTGCTACTCTTGTAAAAAAAAAAATGGTCCCAAAAACCTTATGTTGGCATGCTCGACCATTATTGTAAATTATGACTTGAAGCCTTTTGATACCGGCCTAGAACGTCTCGCAATTGAACGAGGACGGAGCAGTGAGGCGAGTATTCTGTCGTTCTTTCCACAACAACTAGAGAAGCAAAACATAAAGAACTAAACTAAATCAATGGCAGATGAAAATAAACTAGACGAAAGAAAGAGAGACAATGTCGAAAGAAAGAGAAGAGGTGGTCACCTCGACTAGCGACTAATGTTCGTTTTGAACTCGTGTTTCGTAATACAAGCGATAGAAGGAAATCGTGTATTGGTAGCGCGCGAGACAGCGCAAACAACCATCATCGATCACAATCTATAACGAGTACCCACGAATCACAAGAACAAAACAATCACAAACTTAGACTCCAACTCTTCTCAGCCATAACCACAACAGCAACCCAATGAAATGACCACAAAAACCTGAGCTATTTAAATCATGCAATTATCAAGCTTTGATTCAAAGGAAACACAATGCCTGCCTACACAATGTAAAACTCCATAGCTTAGGTACAGAAACAAGACATCAGATTGCAGTACTCCCTGATCACTTCAGCCATTGGAATATCTGAAAGTAAATCCAGTATTCAAAGGAAGTAAAAACTAATTAATCAATATAGCACATAGTCCCAACCCCATTTCACAACTCAGAAACAAGAAGCAAATCCTATTGGACACCTGCACAAATTGAGTTTCTTTTACAAAGACAATAACTCAATCCATCACTAGAAGGAATTTGCACAACAATCAGCCAGGCATTTCATTTCATCATCCAATTAAACTTTTGATTCAAGAGAGTTTGTATTAGAGTTCATGCAAACAAAATCCAAAACTCAAATCACCTCATACACACATATGTTTACTCAGTTAGTGGTGTGCTCAGAACAGAGGAGGGAAGAAAGGGGTAGAATGGATCACCAAGTATTTGCTGTTGGAGCTTAATTGAGGCTAAAGCTACAGGAGTAGCATAGGGAGTTGAGATTGTTGCCTGACCGAAGAGGTGGTCGCGGTGAAGCTGATCGAAGGTGAAGTGATCGTCGAGGAAGTTGTCACGATCGAAGTCGCCGTCGAGGACGATGTCTCGGATTTGGCGGGGACGAGACAGCGGCGAGCGCGCGGGATCGGGCGGACTGGTGGCGGATCGCACGGCGCTGATCCAGCAGCGGCTCGGGGGGGCGCGCGCGTGGGAGGCGCGGCAGCGGCTTTGGTGGAGGTGACGACGCGGTCGGCAGATCCGGCGCACGTGGTGTGGAGGTGGTGGAGGCGCGCGGTAGGTGCATGGTCGGCTCCAGCAGCGGTGGCAGGATCCAGCTCGGTGGCGGTGCGACGCAGGCAGGGCGGCGCGGGATGGCCAGATCCGGTGAAGGAGGCGGCGGATCTGGTGAGGGAGTAGTGGCGGTGCGCCGGCGTTGTGGCGGCAGGAGGCGGCACTGTGGAGTGTGTGGGCAAGGAAGATGGCGGCGCGGGATCGGCCAGATCCGATAGTGGAGGAGGTGGCGTCGGATGGCAGATCGGGCGGCGCCAGCCGCTGCTCTGGTGTGGTCGGTGTAGATGGCGCAAGATCCGGCGGCGGAGCTGTGGCAGCGGCGCTGTGGAGGTGTGGCTCGGGACGGAGGGACGGCGGCAAAGGGCGGCTCCGGCGCAGATCCGGCAGCAGATCGGGCGGCCCGTAGAAGATGAGAGAGGAGTGGAGGATTTGGGGGAAGAAGAGGAAGGAAGAAGAAAGGAGGAAGAAGAGGAAGGAGGAGGGAGAAGGAGAAGGAAGGAATAAAAGAGGGGAGCTGTGGGGTTGCAGGACAGGAAGGAAAAGGGGAGCTCACCGGCGGTGGAGACGAACGAGAGAGGAGGAGATGAAATGTGTTGAGAGAGGACGAAGAGGGAGAAGAGCGCCAGCGGCTCATCTGAGGGGGAAAAGAGGAAGAAAGGGAGGTAGTAATAGGGAAGAAGACCGGCGGCTTATCGCCGGCATGTATCTGGCCTCCAGCAGTAAACTCGTCGAGGTTAGGAGAGAAGCAGCGTGAGGGAGAGTTTAGGTATGTGTCAGGCCAAGGAACAAGAATGGTGGCTGAGGGTTTTTAGTGATTTTGGTGGTTTTGTAAAAAGGCCCTCAGTGTTTTTTAGTAATAGCAATTAAGTCCAACCGAGTTAGGGTTTAGGTTTTCTGTGTGTTGGTTTTTATGTAGTTTGGTACTCGGGTGTTTAGGGAATTAGAATTGGACCGTAGGCTGTTAGGTTTGATTGTTCTAGACTCCCAGAGATTCCAATTTCATCGTGGTCAGCTCCTACGCGTCTGTGTCGACGCGCACTTCTGTACGAAATCATCCCTTCGCTAGATCCAGTCGATAAAGCTCATCCATTCAGCCATAAATTACCCGAATTGCGTCGACCTGCGATTAAAATAAACAAAATGCACAGTCGGGGTCGAACGACAGCCAATACAAATATATCTGAGTATTTGATGATTTTCATGACTAAAATGAGCATGAAAGAGGGGAATATATCTAGAAAATAAGCACAAATATGAGATTTATCACCTTTGCTACGGTATTACTCTTTATATATGTATAATTAAGTTGTGTTTTGTTCGAGTTGTGGTTGTGATACAAATGCTGTAAGCAACCCATCTTGGGGGATAGCTCGGGCCCGGTATTGGGGCTCCGACAGAAAAGCTCTCACCCAGACGCACTAATTGTAGGCGCTTGCCATTTTGTGCTCATAGACAACATGGAGGAGGAGCGCTTTATCCCGCTTTTCTTCGAAGGGGTCGACTTCCAGCCGTTGGCTTTCTTCGTTGGTTTGGTACGTTGTGGCCGTAGCTCCATGTAGGAGCTCAACTCAAACCGATTTCCGAGGAGAGGACCACCTCTTCCCCGTATACGAGCGAGAAGGTGCTGCACCCTGTCGCCCGGCTCGGGATCGTGTGCATGGAGCAGAGGATGCTTGGAAGCTCCTCCGCCCATGCGCCCTGTCTGAAGGCGGTTTGCTCGACTCGCCGGCGAAATCCCTGCAGGATCATACCGTTAACCCTTTCGACGGCCCTGTTACTCTGGGGATGAGCTACAGAGGCGAAGTGGGGGGGTGGTGCCTAAGCTCTGGCAGAACACCCAGAAGTATGCCGAGTCGAATTGGGTCCCATTGTCGACTGTGATTTCTCGGAGAACCCCAGAATGACAAACGATGTTCTTCCAGAAGAAACGCTGTACCGCTCGGGAGGTGATGCTAGCCAAGGGTTCAGCCTCCACACACTTAGAGAAATAATCCACTACGACCACCGCATACTTGTAGCCCCCAGATGCTCAGGTTCGCGTCATGGCACAGGTATGACTTGTCCATTTGACAAGCCACGAGTTGGGAGTCTCCCTTGACAAGGAGGCGACGAATTCCCAGGGAGCGCGTGAGACGCAACCCCAGTAGTAGGGCTTCGTACTCAGCGACGTTGTTCGTAGCTGGGAACTCGAGCCCCACGGCGTACTCCAGCACCCTCCCCTCAGGGCTTCGGAGGACTACCCCCGTACCGGCCCCAGCGAGACACAAGGAGCCATTAAACATGACTGTCCAATGGTTATCACGCCGGGGTGGTTCAGCGAGGGAGTCCCCCCCCCCCCCGCTCCAGGGGCGGGAGTCCATTTCACCACGAAGTCAGCGAGGACTTGTGATTTGATGGCGAAACAACCCTTGAGGCAGAGGGACAAGGGAACCAGCTTTGCTCCCCACTTCCCGATCCATCCGGTGGCCTCCTTATTTTGTAGCACCTCCCCCAGAGGGAGGAAAGACGAGACTGTGATCGGGTGTCCCAGGAAGTAGTGGCGAGTTTCCTGGACACCATCAGGAGGGCATAACAGATCTTCTCCATCTCCGTGTACCTTGTCTTGGCACCTTGGAGGGCTTCGCTCACATAATAGATGGGGCGTTGTTGCCTGTTCTGCTCCTTGACCAATACCACGCTTACAGCGACCGGAGTCGCCGCTAGGTACAAGAGCAGGGGCTCCTCCCGAGACGGGCTCACGAGCATCGGAGGCTCGCGAGGTACTTCTTCAAATCTTCAATGCTGCCTGGGCCATAGGGGTCCATTGGAACCCTTTGAGCCCCTAGAGGATCTTAAAGAATTGAAGACCGTGTTCCCCCGACCGCGAGACGAAACGGCTAAGCGCGGCCCAGCGACTGGTGAGTTTCTGTACATCTTTTATAGAGCACGGTGGGGGCATGTCCAATAGGGCCTGAATTTTTTTGAGGTTAGCTTATATGCCCCACTGGAACACGAGGAAACTGAGCAACTTCCCTCCGTGCACACCGAAAGCGCACTTTTCTGTGTTGAGCTTCAACCCGTACTCACGGAGGTTGTGGAAGCTCTCTGCTAAGTCTTTGAGATAGGCGGCCCCATGGAGGCTCTTGACAACCGTGTTTTCAACGTAGACCTCTATGTTACAGCCAATCTGGTCCTTGCGGACCAGAGACATGAGGCACTGGAAGGTCGCCCCAGCGTTCTTGAGCCCGAAGGGCATGTGAATGTAGAAGAAAGTGCCGACGGGAGTTATGAAACTCATCTTTTCCTCGTCCTCCTTAGCCATCCCGACCTGATGGTAGCCCGAGTATGTGTCCAGCAAGCTCATGAGCTCGCACCCTGCAGTCGAGTCCACCAGCTCGTCAATCTCCGGGAGTGGGAAGTTGTCCTTCGGGCAAGCCTTGTTGTGGTCGGTGAAGTCCACGCACATGCTCCACTTGCCACTGGACTTCTTCACGAGGACAGGGTTCGCAAGCCACTCCGGGGTGTAAGACCTATCGAACGAACCTCGCCTCTCGGAGCCTTGCGATCTTGGCCTTAATGGCTTCTTGGAGCTCAAGGGAGAGCTTTCTTAGCTTTTGCATCACTGGAGGGTGGTCGGGCGTTACAGCGAGTTTGTGCTCGATAACACCCAGGGTGACACCCTTCATATCCGCACGCATCCATGCAAAGACGTCGGAATTATCACGGAGATAAACCGTGAGTCATTCCATGTGCTCCCCGGAGAGGTCTGCCCTGATTTTGATAATTTTTTCCCCTTTCTCCGGGAACACTCAGACCTCACAAAGGTCCCCCTCCAGACACGGTTTCGGGAGAAACTTGCCGAGGAGGGCGACCAGGACATCAAGGGCAGGGGAGGAATTTCCCTCCCCTGGGACCTTGATCAGGTTGACATCCCTGATCAAGGCGGCGGCGCACTCGTAAAGGGCGCAGGCTATATCCTGGTCACCCCGAGCGGCGATCACACCGCGAGGCCCAGGGATCATCATGCAAAGGTAGCCTTGGTGAACTGCAGCACCCAGACGGTTAATCATGGTCCTCCCCATGATGGCGTTCTAGGAAGTGGGGAGATCAACCACATCAAACCGGACCATCTCCGTCTGGTAGTTGTCTGGGGTGCCAAAGGTCATGGGAAGATCGACCTTCCCCACCAGCTAGATTGTCTTCCCCAGGACGAAGCCCTGTAGTGGCCCAGCTGCGGGCTGCAGCAGCTTTTCATCGACCTGCATTTCCCTGAACGCCTTTAGGTACAGGACGTCTACAGTGCTTTCGCCATCGACGAGGATGTGGGCCACCCAACAGTTGAACACGGTGGCGGAGACAATAAGTGCATCATCGTGGGGAAACGAACCCTCACGCGTCTTCCTCCGTGAAGGTGAGGGGGACGTCCGGCATCTTTGGTGGCTGGGACGTATTCAGCACCCCCACTACCTTCACTTCCCGCACACACTCCTTGCGCTGGCCCTTGGAGTCTCTCCTAGAGGCAAACCCTCCCGTAATGATGTTCACACATCTCTGGGAGGTCTCGAAATAAAGCTCCTCAGTTGAGTCTCTCTCCTTTACCTGCTTTTGCTCCCCTGAGGGAGCAAGGAGAGCCACCAAAGCCGGAGGGGGGGCAAGGAGGCAGGGACCCCTACCCCCTGCCCGTGCCGATCAAGGAATGCGGCGAACTGTTACAAGAGAGCATAGGAAGTGGACTTGTGGAAGGCGCACCACAGGTTGGATATGCCCTCCTTGCCTCCCGACTTGGGATCTTCCCAGCTGTGAGAGGGTTGTCCTCCCCAGCTGCCTTTTGGCTTGGAGTAGGAGCGGTTGGTCTTTTTGCCTTCGCACGAGCCACCTTCACCGTCGAGGACAAAGGTGTCCCGAGGCCGTGGCTCGCTACGGATGCCCCTCCTAGGATGTTTGTTGAGGGGGTCCCTGGCCTCCCACTCGGCAGGGGCAGGTACCCCCTGGTGCTTCTTCCAGAGGTCGTCCTCCTCTGCCCAGGCATACTTCTCGAGCACGATGAAGAGCTCGTCAGCAGAGGTGTGGCAACTCCGGGAGAGTCTCCAGTGGAGCTCCCCGGGGAGAATCCCGCTCTTGCATGCCCAATGACAATGGAGTCAGGGACGTGAGCTACCTTACTCTTCACCTGAGCAAAGCATTTGAAGAAACACCGAATGGTCTCCCCCATCCTTTGCCGAACAGTGTATAGCTGCGACGAGTCCAGGGGACGCACGTAATTCCCCTAGAAATTTGCACAGAACTCCCACTTTAGCTACAAGAAGGGCTTGATGGAACCCACCTTCAGGTTATAGAACCATGAACGGGCGATTCCGGTGAGATATAGGGGGAAGACGTTGCACTGCACTGTAACACCCTGTGTTTGGGGTGAAAATTCTTTTGCATAAAAAGTCATGCATGCATATGTTTCTTCTAGATCAGCCAAATCAGCCCCAGCTTTATTCTATTCTAAGCCCAAAATCTTAAAATCTATCCTGTAGACCCAAATCAAGATCTGACTTTTCGGATTTGCTCTACTATCTATCCTGAGTATAAAAGCCTTCAGAACCCAGATTCAATTCCATCTCTAACTTCCAGATTTATCAACTCCTTTCTGTTTTCGAAAACAGAAATATCGTATATTACCCCAAATACCCTAAGTTTCAGAAATTCAGATTTAAAAATCTTGACCAAGTTCAGACCAGATTACTCTTGGATCAAGGGTATGCCAATGCCTTAATCCAAAAAGTTGACAGCCATATTTCATCATCTAAACCCTTTTCACAAATCAGTCCAAGAGTATTGCAGATCAGTCCTTTTCCAGATTTTTCAGAAGCCTGAAAAGGCAAAATGTTACAAATCATCTCCAAATCCAAATCTGATTCAGGCAACACCTCCCAAATGCTTTTCAACACAAAATCTTCTTATATGAGTATCTCAAAATTAAATCCTAAATCCCAGAATTTCAGCATTTGACAAAATCCAGATTTCAGATACCCTAATTTACCCTATTATCAATTTCACTCAAAAACCATTCAAATGTTTCAAACTTTATCTTCTATCTGTGCCAAATTATCCGTTGAATTAAGTTTACCAAATCAGCAAAATCAAATTCAACCCTAACCATCTAAATCTCCAGATTTACAAATCAGCCCAAAGCCAAGAATCAGATATTGCAAATCAGTCCAGATTCGACCAGAGCAGCAGCTGTGTATTCGACTACAACCTCGCCGTGCTTGTGCGTCGTGTTTGCTCGCCGCCGGCCAAGCTTCGCCTGCGCTTGTGCCCGTGCATGCTTATGCGCACGCGTCCATGCCTCAGCCATCGCCGTGGCAGCGCCAACGACCAGCAACCGCTCTCGTGCGCGACCAATAGCAGCAACAACAGCCTTTTGTCAGCAACTCCACGCCACATTGCCTTGCCGTGCCAGCCATTGTCGCCACCGCTTGCACCAGCCAGCGCCGAGTCCCGATGAAGCGACAATTTGATCAGTTGCAGAACCGTTATCGCCGTCGCATCGCACCGTTGTCGCACCTGCGCCCGGCCAGTCAAGTCCCCGGGGCCAATTCCTTTGTTGTTCCCTCTTTGCAAGCTTCGCCCTGGTCTATTTAAACAGCCCAACATCTTGCATCATCTCCACTTCACCAGAAATCAGCTAAATCTCATATCCTCCGTCCTCGTCTTCTTCTCCGGCGAGTCCAGCACGGAGGCTCACGGTGCCAGCTTCAACCACTACACCATTTGCCAAATTGACACTACCAGTGAGTATCTCTCATCCTCCTCATAGTTCTGTTGCATCTAATTGAGCTCCGGTCGATCCTAACGCCGATGATCGCCGAAATCCTCGATTTTCCCTGTTCCGGCAATGCAGCCCGATTCAGCCCGATTCAGCCCAAATTAGCCTTCGAACCTGTAGATTAAAATGATCAGAGAGTTGTTTGATGAGGATTGACATCCGAGTCAGTTCAAATAAATGCACTGTTGGTTCAGGACAGATTCGATCCAGACATGTGCCCGGTGGTGCGAACTCAAGTCGTTTCTGGAAAGCATCAGCCCGAGGTCGCAGGCTTTGCGCGATCAGATCGCAGTTAGTGCGCGGTCAGAAGTTCGTATGCTGTGCGCCGACAAAAGGTCGAAGATGTTGCGCGGTCAACCAACATCGTGCGGTCAGAGCATCTTCGACCGGGGAACGTGGGAGTATTCTTTTCCTATAACAGGAATATCCCAAGTATCCCGAAGATTCTTCCACGTGGGGATCAACCGTCAGGAGGTTAATACGTGCAGTTATCCACAAATAACACGTGTTAAACCTGCGTGGGAGTTAAGAGCGGTTCTCTATACCGCATCCAAGCAACTGCTTGATGCAGTTACGACTTGGCGCCCTTTCAAACAGTATAAAAGGGCGGCATGATGTATCAAACGAGAGAGATCGATCAAGAGATCAAGACACGACTCAAATAGCCAAGTCCACGGCCTAGATTAGATTGTTTTTATAAGCCTCTCTGGCTTCTTTCTGTACACTTACATAGGAAAAACCTTCGCCTGTGAAGGCCTTTTTCCCGCCATCTTGTAAATCTTTACTACGTATAGTGAAATCCCAACATGACGTAGGGCTATTACTCCCACCATCGAGGGCCCGAACCTATATAAATTTCTCTGTGCTCCAGTTCCCCATAGTTCTACATACCTTCCCGGAGGGTCACTCTGAAAGGTCTCACTATTATAAAATTTGCATAAGTTCGGCTGAGGACCCTGAGTCCGAATCGTCGACAGCTGGCGCCCACCATGGGGCCTTTCTCAAGGCGTCTTAATTTTCATCCGGAGGTTCGCTGAAATATGGCTGGAGTATATGATTCCGAGAACGATTTCGGTCTCGAGGATTATGCTCACATTCCAATGCCTTCTCCAAGCGATCCTGTTCCGATGGAGGAGGTTGGAGGCCAAAATCTTCCAGAGGTTGAATCATCTCTCCAGGTCATGTCCATCGACCAGGGAGCGACTGGCGCATGGTCAGAACCCACTGAGGCTCTTAATGCGCTAGAGGGTGAGTCCGGTCCGTTATGCGTCCCCACTGAGGGGAAGGATGATATCGACCTGGAAATCAGCCCGGGAAGATTCGACCTTGATAATCTCCAACGTCTCTTTGATTTCGAGTCTGTAGCTTCTAGGCCCCTAAAGAGTGTTTTAATAATTAATGGCAACTACAAATGCTACACTAACGTTACCTGCCTAGTTGTGTAAAGAAGAAACTTTAAAGACAGGTTAATGAAAGGCGAACAAAGAGCCTCATGATGAAGAAAGGGCATTGATCAAAAGGGCAAAGGTACGAAATAGGGTCTTTTCCATTTTTACCGGTCTAAAGTGATTAGAGAAGAATTTTGACAGGATTTTAGGATAGTTGCCGTACTATTAAGAGGAGCATGTGGTGTATCACAAAATACTTCATCTATGTGCCACACATCATAAAAGCAACTTGCATTGCATACTAGAAGGTCATATACTTTGAAAATGCTTGTTTCAGCTTATTCCTGCTCAGCTCTATCTCAGTCGGTCTGACCGTGTGTTAGACCGGTCTGACCGAATTCACGGACTGACCGAATAGGATTTCGGACTGACCGAAATTATGTCTTAGTATTGTATATACCTTTATAAGGTCGGTCTGTCCGTAGTTAAAACCTAGGTCAGTCTCCTGGAACTACATGACCTATCCTTCTGTTGTTTTTGAGCTTTGACGGTCTGACCGTTTTATTAGACCGGTCTGACCGGGCAATCGGTCTGACCGTATGGCCGGTCTGTCCGTATTTTTCGGCCTGACCGTATAAGGTGTCCAGAAACTATGTCGTCTCTGGACAGCTTCACAGTCTGACCGAAATAGGCTCCGGTCTGACCGTGTGTGTGCCTGACAAGGGCAGTTGAGCATTTATTGCTCCTGTTTAATGCCGTTGCAATTGCGGCGGTCTGACCGAGCTTATACCTGCGGTCTGACCGCCAAGTGAGCCTTTTCTCCCAACGGCCTGTAACGGCTATATTTATTGTGAGGGGTATATATACTCCCATGCACGGCCCTGTTCACAACTCTTGGCATAATTTGAGCATTGTCATCATCTTTGAGAGCTTTAGCACATTTCATACATTCTAGGGTTCAAATTCTCGAATTTGTGAGAGTGTGCATTTGAGATCTTCTAGTGCATTGCATCTAGATCATTAAAACAACCTCGTGGCACTAGAAGAAGGCTAAGTGATCATCACCGACTTGTTACTCTTGGAGTTTGCCGGCTCCTGGGCGGCTAGGAGAAAGGTTTTTGAGAGCTCTTCAAGGAAGATTGTGAAGAAGCCTCAAAACGTCTTGTGAAAGGATTGAGCACACCTTGCCGGAGCGGTAAAGTGCATCCTTAGTGAAATCGAGGTTTGGATAACTCATCACACTAATCCGGCTCAAGATCTAGGTCACTTCTCGAGAGAAGGTTGACTAGATAGAGGAACAGTTAGAGATTTGAGTTTGCCTCAACTTGGATTAGGGGTGATCGGCAAATCACCGAGACCACGGGATATATCCTTGTGTTGGAATTATGCTTTGTTCATATTGTGTTATTTATTTGCTCTCATTATCTATAAATTGTTTGATTAATTGCTAAATTGTTAAAATCGCCTATTCACCCCCCTCTAGTCGATATCATAGATCCCTTTCAATTGGTATCAGAGCAAGGACTCCTTTTTAGTGGATTTAACCATCTCGGAGTAGGATAAAGATGGCTAGTGAGGGTCGGATCAATATTGGCAAACCACCACTCTTTGATGGATCTAACTATATTTATTGGAAAACTAGAATGATGGTTTATCTTAAAGCCATGAGTGGAAAGATTTGGAAAGTGGTGGATGAGGGTTTTGCAATTCTTGATGATGATGATATGACCAACCTAGATAGAGATAATGCCTTAGCTAATGCTCAAGCCATGAATGTTCTTTATAGTGCTCTAAATCTAGGTGAATTTAATAGAATTTGTAAACTTGAAACGGCCCATGATATTTGGAGAAATCTTATGGATATTCATGAAGGAACCTCGATGGTCAAGGATGCTAAATTATTTATCCATAAGGGCCAATTTGAAAAGTTTGCTATGTTGCCCAATGAAGATGTATCGGAGATGTTTAACCGTTTAAATAACATTGTAAATGAGTTAAAAGGGCTTGGTATGGATGTCACAAATGTGGAATTTTGTCATAAGTTTCTTAGAGCTTTACCTTCAAAATATGACACAATTGTAACCTTACTTGTGCGTTCAAACTTGAAGAGTGTGACTCCGTTGGAAGTCT
Source organism: Pharus latifolius (assembly GCA_019359835.1). NCBI lineage: Eukaryota > Viridiplantae > Streptophyta > Magnoliopsida > Poales > Poaceae > Pharus > Pharus latifolius. The sequence continues at coordinate 48,892,674 of CM033322.1, forward strand.
TAAGTGAGATTCTCACTCATGACATATTCAAGAAATCTCAAGAAGAAGTGAAAGATGAGGCTTCCGACTCCAAGAAGAAGAACATAGCACTAAAAGCTCAAGCTTCCAAAAGGGAAGACAATGAAGAAGAAAGCGATGAGAGAGACACCGATGAGGAAATGGCTCTCTTTGTGAGAAGGTTCAAGCGGTTCATGAAGAAGAGATATCAAGGAAAGTCCTTCAAGAAAGGACAATCATCCAAGAGGAACCTATTTGAAGAGAGAAGATGCTTTGATTGCGGTGAAAAGAGTCACATCTCCATACAATGCAAAAACAAGGAAGAAGAAAAATCAATGAAGAAGAAGAAGTATGAAAAAGAAGGAGAAAGCAAGAAGAAGGTTTTCAAGAAATATTATAAGAAGAAGAAGGATGGACAAGCTGGCTTCATTGAATGGGATTCGGATGCTTCAAGTTCTGATTCCGATGATGAAGATGAAGCATCACCCAAAGGACTCGCCGGGGTAGCTATCAAGGAAGCTCCATCTCTATTCTCCACTCCTCATTGCCTCATGGCTAAAGGAGAATCGAAGGTATCATGTGACGAAGATGAATACACTTATGATGACCTAGTTGAGATGATCACCGGTTTTGATGACTATATGAGTAAAGAGAGAAAAATTCAAGGAATTGAAGAAGAGATACAAAACTCTTCAAAATTCCTATGAGGAGCTAAACACATCTCATGAGAGTCTCAAGGAAACTCATGAGATGCTTAAGGAAGCTCATGACTCACTACTTACTCATAAAGCCAACAAAACGGGTAATGAAATAGGCATCACTTGCAATATTTTGAATGACTTGCCCATGATGTCTACTTCTAGCATATCTACATCTTGTGAAGATTTAATTGAATTTCCTTCTAGACCTAAAATTGATGATAATGTGCTTAGTCTTGAGAACAATGAACTTAAGGACAAAATTGAAAAACTAACCAATGATCTAGCTAAATGCTATGTAGGAGAATCAAAATTAAGACATCTTTTAGATAGTCAAAGGTTTTCCTTAAGAAAAAAAGGACTAGGGTACATTCCTAAAAAGGGAAAACATGCTTTTGTCCCATCTAAAACCGTATTTGTAAAAGAAAAGGGATATTGCAACAAATGTAAAAGTTTAGGTCACATTGAAAAGAATTGCCATGCTAGCAAAAGTAATTCATATTTTGTATTCAATTCTTGCTATGTTTTAAAGAAAATGAACAATGGCCATGTTAAAGCCAAATTTGTTGGAACCCCGATCATTGGTGCCAAAAAGAAAGCCATTTGGGTCCCAAAATCCTTGGTAACTAACCTCCAAGGACCCAAAAAGATTTGGGTACCTAAAAGGACCTAACTTTGTTTTGTAGGTAAATTACAAGGCCGGAGGACAACAGTGGGTGCTCGATAGTGGATGCACTCAACATATGACCGGTAATCACAACATGTTCTCCTCTCTAAATAACGAAGGTGCGGAATATGACAAGATCACGTTTGGAGACAATAGCAAAAGAAAGGTAAAAGGTTTAGGTAAAATTGCCATCTCAAACGACCTCTCCATATCTAATGTATTGCTTGTTGAATCTCTAAATTTCAACCTCTTATCCGTAGCTCAACTTTGTGATCTTGGATTTATATGTGCATTTTATCCAAAAGAAGTGATTATCACTAGTATTGATGATAATAGGTTGATTTTCAAAGGTTTTAGACATGGCAACCTCTATTTAGTTGATTTCAATTCAAATGATGCTAATCTTGGTACATGCTTGTTTACTAAATCTTCTAAAGGTTGGCTATGGCATAGAAGGCTTGGGCATGTTGGAATGAAACAACTAAATAGACTAGTTAAACATGATTTAGTAGTTGGATTAAAAGATGTAAAGTTTGAAAAAGATAAATTATATAGTGCTTGTCAAGCTGGAAAACAAGTTGCAAACTCACATCCAACTAAAAGCACAATATCAACTTCTAGTCCACTTGAATTATTGCATATGGATTTGTTTGGACCAACTACTTTTGTGAGCATTGGTGGCAATAGTTATTGTCTTGTCGTTGTAGATGATTTTTCTAGATATACATGGATATTCTTTTTACATGATAAGTCAATTGTGTTCAACACTTTCAAAAGCTTTGCTCAAAGGGCCGAAAATGAATTTAGCTTCAAGATCAAGAAAGTGAGAAGTGACAATGGCTCCGAATTCAAGAATACCAAGGTTGAAAATTGGTGTGATGATAAAGGTATCAAACATGAGTTTTCGGCCAAGTATACACTGGAGCAAAATGGAGTAGTCGAACGAAAGAACCGGACATTGATAGACATGGTAAGGTCTATGCTTTCGGAGTACAATGTTTCGGACACCTTTTGGGCCGAAGCAATTAACACCGCGTGCCATGCATCAAATCGTCTTTATTGTCATCGACTACTAAAGAAAACTGCTTATGAGCTTCTCATTGGAAGGAAGCCAAACATTTCCTACTTCCGAGTATTTGGATATAAGTGCTATATCTTGCGGAAAGGTACACGCTTATCTAAATTTCAAAGTAAATGTGATGTAGGATTTCTATTAGGATACTCATCAAATAGCAAAGCATATCGTGTCTACAACCAAAACTCCGGTTTGGTTGAGGAGACACCTGATGTTGAATTTGATGAGACTAACGGCTCTCAAGAGGAGCAAGACAATTTGGATGATGTAGGTAATGAAGGGTTGAGAGTGGCAATGAAGAACATGACCATTGGGGATATCAAGCCGAAAGAAGATAGTGATCAAGATGAAGATCCATCCACTCAAGCTATCCCCTCTTCATCAACTCCTCAACATGAAGATCAAATAGTTGAAGTGGTCAATGTGGAAGACTCCTCTCAACAACAATCGGAAGTACCTTCTACCTCTATCCCACAAATCCCGGTTGATCATCCAAGAATTCATCACTCAATTTCCAAAGATCACCCCGTCGATCAAATTGTTGGTGACTTGCGTAAGGGTGTCCAAACTCGTTCTCGTCTTGCCTCATTTTGTGAAAATTACTCTTTTGTCTCCTCTTTTGAGCCCACACTTGTAGATGAAGCATTCAAAGATCCGGATTGGGTGAATGCTATGCACGAAGAATTAAACAACTTCACCCGCAACAATGTTTGGGAATTAGTAGAAGAACCAAATCCGGATGAGCATAATGTCATTGGAACCAAATGGATTTTCAAGAATAAACAAGATGCAAACGGAGTGGTAGTAAGAAACAAGGCAAGATTGGTGGCTCAAGGATACACTCAAGTTGAAGGTTTGGACTTCGGTGAAACCTTTGTTCCCGTAGCTAGACTTGAGGCTATTAGAATCTTGCTTGCTTTTGCTTCATCTCATAATATTAGACTTTATCAAATGGATGTCAAAAGTGCATTTTTAAATGGAAAAATTAATGAATTAGTATTTGTTAAACAACCTCCCGGATTTGAAGATCCTACAAAGCCAAATCATGTGTATAAACTCTCCAAGGCTCTTTACGGTCTTAAACAAGCACCTCGTGCTTGGTATGAAAGACTTAGAGACTTCTTAATTTCGAAAGGCTTTAAAATTGGGAAAGTTAATACTACATTGTTTACTAAGAAAATTAGAAATGATTTCTTTGTATGTCAAATTTATGTTGATAACATCATATTTGGATCTACTAACCAAGATTTTTGCGAGGAATTTGGTAATATGATGTCCAGGGAATTTGAGATGTCTTTGATAGGTGAACTAAGTTTCTTCCTCGGACTACAAGTTAAACAACTCAAGGAAGGAACTTTCATCAGTCAAAGCAAATATGTGAAGGACTTACTCAAGAAGTTCGGACTTGAAGAAGCAAAGCCAATCAAGACACCAATGGCCACAAACGGTCACCTTGTCTCTGACGAAGGAGGTAAACCGGTAGACTCAAAGCTTTATAGATCTATGATTGGTAGTTTATTATATCTTACTGCTTCTAGGCCCGATATTATGTTTAGTGTTTGCATGTGTGCAAGATTTCAAGCCTCTCCTAAAGAAAGTCATTTAATGGCCGTTAAGTGCATTTTGAGGTATCTAAAATATTCATCTAGCATAGGGTTGTGGTATCCTAAAGGTGCAAAATTCGAATTAATTGGATATTTGATTCCGATTATGCGGGATGTAAAGTGGATAGAAAAAGCACCTCTGGCAGTTGTCAACTGTTAGGAAGATCTTTAGCATCTTGGTCCTCTAAGAAACATAACTCTGTAGCTTTATCAACCGCAGAAGCAGAATATGTTTCCGCGGGTAGTTGTTGTGCACAATTGCTTTGGATGAGGCAAACATTGTTGGATTATGGAATAAAATTTGAAAAAGTGCCTCTTTTGTGTGATAATGAGAGTGCGGTGAAAATAGCCACAAATCCAGTTCAACACTCTCGGACTAAGCATATAGATATCCGACACCACTTCCTTAGAGATCATGTTAGCAAAGGTGATGTGGTGGTGGATAATGTGAGAACCGAAGATCAATTAGCGGATATATTCACTAAGCCCTTAGATGAAATTCGTTTTTGCAAACTTCGAAATGAGCTTAACGTCATTGATATATCAAATGTGGCTTGAAATGTTGAACTCATATTGATTGTGCTTAAAGTTTCACTTAATTGCTTGAACTTCCTCTTTTAGAGCTTTTTAGGCTCCTTTATCGGCAACTGAGTAAAATGAACCAAAAATATGTTAAGTTGTAAGATAAATACTTCCCCTTTGGTGATATTGCCTATATCTTACTTATAATTATCTTATATTTATATATCTCCCTATCCAAATCTCTTGAGCTTCAAATCAATCAAAATCCTCCAAGAATTATAGTCCTTCCAGCGGTCTGACCGAACCAATTGCGGTCTGACCGAATGCATCTCCAGAGAGCATCTTAAATTTCTGCTTCCAGCGGTCTGACCGGTATCTTTTCTACGGTCTGACCGAAATTTCATGACCAGAGACTTTTTAACCCGAATCTCTTGTCCTTTTTCACTTTCTTCCCCACTCCTGTCTCTTTCACGTGCGCCTCAAATCTTTGGATTCTTCCTCTCCGGTGAAACTCTCGCAAAGCTCGGACGAACCGTGGTTCAAGATCTCCTCCAAACAATGTCTTCTAGGTACATTTCTCGGATTCTTCTTCATTATCGAATTAGTCTCCTGTTCATCTTGAGGTTTAGGGCTAATGTGGTGAATCTTGTTTAAATTCTTTCATTATCCTGAAATTGATTCATCCCCCTGATGCAATGAGTATTCTCTCTCATATAATTGTCCACATTGCATCTTAATTTCCCTAAATCCCAGAAATCATGCCAAACCCTAACTCTACGGTTGCGCCGGTCTGACCGCCCCATTTTCGGTCTGACCGACTGCAACAGCAGAGACAGAGTTTGCTAATCTGTTATCTTATCAATTCAATCTCTTACCTCTGAGTATCTAATCTGCTTTATCTCTTGCAAATCTTCTAGTGGTCATGGTCCTCAAGGAAATGTCTCCGTCCGGACAAATAAAAAGAAATTGGCAAAGCGGCCAAAAAGGGCTCTACCCTCGAGTAGCAGCGACAGTCACGATGACATTGGGTGCCCTCGGCCGGAGATTCAGAAACAGAACAGTCATCTCATCATGGTGGATCATCTCATAGGGGCATGGACATCAAGAGCGAGGACGATGAAATAAACGTACACGCTTATCAAGGCCCGAAGAGGAATTGGACTTCAAGTGACTATACAAAGGCTAGGACCATCTACGCCTACAATCACGAGAATGACGCCTCTACTCCTCATTTCCACACGATGACACAGCAGGATGCCTTCTACTGTCATTTGATCCACAGGAATATCTTCGAACACAAATGGATCGAATGGGCTTATGTTGTGAATCAGCCCATCATGGCTCCCTTGGTGCAGATCTTCAAAGATATAGGGCTGTATGACTTTGTGGAGCACAAGTGCCCATGGAATGCCACTGCCATTAGACAGTTCTACGCTACAGTTGAGATCAAATGGGCGGACCAACAGATCTTGTGGATGACAGGTTCCAGGCATTACGAGGCCACCTTTGAGGAGTTTGCTGCGGCAAACAAGTTAAACTATGAGGAGATGAAGGAGGGGATCGATATGGAGGATGAGGATTACCTCCATGAGGACGACTGGCTCGAGTTTTATGAGCAGCCGGGAGGTGGACAGCGGATTGTACCTGGCACAGTTACAGGTCTCAAAGTCCTCCCTGCTGTAGTCAACAAGATCGTACGAGCCACGATCCATCCAAAGAGTGGAAACCGAGAAGCGGTCCGGGATTACTACTGGAACTTCATTGACCACATCCTCAAGAGTCATCGGATCAACATTGTCTCTTTTATATTGAAGACAATTGAGGATGTCTCGGCGACCACTCTGCCGAATCTCTACTATGCTCCGTTTATCATGTCCTTGCTGCTCCAGAAGACAAAGTTTCCTCGCGGTTCTTGCGACATCAGACATCTCGGCTATAAGCCGTTCAGTGTCAACCCGCGCGTCTTGGCTCGAGGCCATGGAGCACAGCATCAGCCGGCTCAGCCTATGCCTCCTCCTCCTCCTCCTCAGGCTCAGCAGGCAGCTCAGTCTAGCCAAGCCCCCGCCTGGTTTCCACAGTTCCAGCAGCAGTTCCATTAGTCGATGATGGATCAGTTTGCTACTCTTCTCCAAGGGCTTGAGCTCGCTCGCTCAGACTTGGCGGCATTGCATGATCAGTTCCAGACTTTCTCGTCGCGCTAGGATCAGTTGGAGCAGCGCTTCGACGCCTTCTCCGCTCACTTCTACACCCGTTTCCCTCAGACTCCTCCTCACCATCCTCCCGATGATGATGCTCCCGCTGATTCTTAGCTTTTATGGCAATTGATGCCAAAGGGGGAGAGAAGAGAGTAGAAAAGAGTAGGAAAATGAAAACAAACTTTTGTGTAAACTTTTAATTAACTTGTTTAGTTGAATATCTCTTTTAATTATGGATGACATTTATGTTGGTTGACTCTTGTATGAGATTGTTACTTCGTGTTATATGAGATGTGCTTATGTTAGACGTGCTTATGTTATTTTCATATGACCTTGCACTAGTACAGAAAAGCTTTTTTCTATCGGTAAAAAAAACCCTTCTACTATCGGTTTTAGTACCGATAGAGATAGACACGATAGAACAAGATAGAACATTTTCTATCGGTAAATAACCGACAGAAGAAATTAGCAATTCTATCGGCATCTTAGGAGTGTACCGATAGCAAAACCGTCGTAGCCTGACGATTAACGGTGGGAAAAGTACACTATTCTAACGGTTAATTATATGATTACCGACAGGAAAGTATTACTATTCTATCGGCACCTTATGATTGTACCGATAGAAAACCCGTCCTCGTCTGACGTTTAGCGTTGGGAAAAATACCCATATTCTAACGGTTAATTATAAGTTTACCGACAGAAAAAAGTGTAGCACTCTCTCGGTTGGAAATGACATTATCGATAGAAAAAATCACAGTAGTCTCTCGGTTGTGGATGAGTTCACCGGCAGGAAAAGTCACTCTATTCTGACGGTTAATTTAAAGTTTACCGATAGAAAAGTGGGTAGTAGTCTCTCGGTTGTGGATGAGTTTACCGATAGACAAAACCACAGTAGTTTCTCGGTTGTGGATGAGTTCACCGACAGGAAAAGTCACTCTATTCTGATGGTTAATTTAAAGTTTACCGATAGAAAAATGGGTAGTAGTCTCTTGGTTGTGGATGAGTTTACCGATAGAAAAAACCACAGTAGTCTCTCGGTTGTGGATGAGTTCACCGGCAGGAAAAGTAACTCTATTCTGACGGTTAATTTTAAGTTTACCGATAGAAAAATGGGTAGTAGTCTCTCGGTTGTGGATGAGTTTACCGATAGAAAATTTGTAGTGGTCTGTCGGCTGTGAATGAATTTGCCGATAGAACATTCACATATATAGTACATTATTTGCATTCACAATACAGTACATTCACATATACAGTACAGATGCAATACATTATAGATTGGATACACAATACAGTACAGATTGACACATTAGACAGTTATTCACATATATATCGACAAATACAAATTGCAATCCAATGTGGACATTTATTGACACATGTATATAAACAGTCTATGCACAGAGTACACGAAAAAGAGAAAATTATCATGGCGGATGGTTGGGCGCAACTTCCTCCATGACATATTGAGCCCAGATTTGTCGAAGATCTCTAATCTTTGCATTTTCGTATGAGTCTTTCGACATGGCGATCTGCAAGCATGTGTGAATACTTAGTAACTAACTTCCTAATTTAGAACGTGACACCCAATTTTCAAATTTGAGTTAGCTATCGATGCTTACCTGGGGGAATTGGGCAAAGTTTGTCTGCACTAGGTTGTACATGTAGCGCAACACATAAAACCCGCATTCCCACGATTGCGGCTGCTGATGGCACTGAGATAATTGCATATGCGAAGACATGTTAGCTATTGTTTCCATAAACTAATTAAGCATAAACAAAAAGTCTCGTGAGTACCTCATATTCTTTCCAAGCTAGTAGGGAGCCCTGCGGTGCGGCATGCCTCCCTCCAGCGGACGCATATTTATCAAAAGCCCTGCATTTCAGTTAGTATTGCCCGTTAATGTATTATCATGAGCTAGTGAGGTGAAAATTTAAATCAAACATATAAGTTACTTACGCCTCCATATTCCCCTTGACCACATATTCCATTGATAATTTGTCACGCATCGAATCGAGGTAGTACACCTCGTTCCTCGGCGGACAGATCACGATGAGGATCCAGTGGCCCTGCATTGTATGTAAAAGAGGACCGCGTGCACAAAGTATATCTCAGGTGTAACATACAAGATCGAGTTAAATTAGTACGAAATGCACTAACCTTTGGTAGTACGGCACCAGCATGAACTCCCTGTCCTGCTGCGCCATCAGCGCCTTGGATATGTGTAACACCTCTGTAGTAGTAGCCAGATCAGCTGAACTCTAATCTCTCCCAAACCCTAAAAATCTTCAAATCTATTCTCTAGATCCAGATCAAGATCTGACCATCCAGATTTAACCTACCAGTTACCCTGAAGATAAAAGTCTTCAGGAGCCAGATCAAATTCTGACCCTAACTCTCAGTACCTAAGCCTCTCTCTCTTTTTGAAAACAGGAAAATTCAGATTTACCCTAAGTACCCCGTTTCTAGATAATTGAGTTATCTTGATTTAACCTTATCCAGACTCAAGTAACCCCTGGAATATGTTCCTAGGTATACCCTCAACTTACTCCAAAAAGTTGGGAACCAGATTGTTTCATCTAAACACTTTTCGCAGTTTAGTCCAAATTTTTACTGCGAATAAGTCCTTTTCTGTTTACCTGGAAGCCTGAATAGGCTAAAATTCACGAATCAACTCCAACCTCAGAATTTCTTCAGGGAACACCTCCCAAATACTATTTGATACATATTTCCCTTCTGATCAGACTTCCAAATCTCACCCTAATTACCAGAATTCGAGATCGACAAAATCCAGATCTATTTTACCCTAACTTTACCCTATTTTCGAAAATAGGTGAAATCCCTCAAACCTTATCAAATTTTCTCCAGATTTGAGCTAAATGAGTATTAATAGAAATATTATACTCAGCCATGGAATCAAATTCCAAATTAATCCTCTTTAAAACCAGATTTACAAATCAGTCCACTTTTCAACCGAAATCATCACAATTATGCCCCTGGATTGACCAGAGCTTGCTGTTCACGACCAGATCAGCAAATTTCGACTTCGACCTCACCTCAGTTCACGACCACCCAGTGCAACCGACCAGAAAGTGATTTCGACCAGCCCTGTTGCTTCGACCACGACCTGGATGCAGCGCACGAGCACAGGAGCTTCGACCTGTACAGTGCTGTGCTCGTGTTTCCTTCGACCTGTTGCACCGCTACAGTAGCCACGTGGTCGCCACCTTCGCCAGTACCTCGACGCCGCGTGTGTGCTCGCCAGTTGCCACTGTGGATCTTCCCCGGCGCGACTCACAGCCAGTTGTTTCTCCTGTTTGCACGCCACCGGCAACGGCTCCAGCAGGAAAGCTTAGCCACGTGGAGTCCTTGCCGCGGCCAGCCATCAAGTCGCCTTCACTTCGCAGCAACTCCAGCTGCAAAAGCCCTCACGGCCGCTGAACCAAGTCACCTCCATCGCCAGCTCGCCGTGAAGTCCAATCCTGTCATTTCCTTGCCGGCTTCAACTCCCCGAGCTTTTCCAACCGTTGAGAGCCTCCAGCTTTACCTATTTATACCCCCTGGGACTTAGCCAACCTCACCACTCAACAAAAACACCAGAAAACCAGCAACAACACTGTGTCTTCTTCTTCCCCGGCGAGCAGCAAAAGGGAGCTTCGGTGCCAAGCTTCTCCACTACTTCATACTTCGATCCAACACCCCCAGTGAGCGTCTCTCATCTCCCTCATACTTCTCAAGCTTGTAATTTAGTTTAAAATGCTCTCTGTCGCCGGCAATCGCCGTGTTTCATCTAGAACTCCGATGAGCAATTAATCCTCAACCAGATCGATTCAACCTTCGAGCTAGTAATCAAATATGCTCACTAGACCTTGCTTAACATCCCTAAGCAACCAAAATCGACAGATTTGCTGAAATATGAAAAACCCCAAATTGGAACTTTGCTTGTGAACTGAGCTTGCTGTTTAAGCTTTTCTGGTGCATCTCTAGCCAATCCAACTTCACCAGTAGCATTCTTATGCCCCAGAGACCCTCCACAAGCAAGGAATTGAGTTCAATCACTTTAAATCAGAAATGCCCAAAACAGATTTGAGTTCATCTTTTCACCAGCCAGTATCTTCCAAATCCAGCCACTCCAGCTCAAACTACTTTGCCATTTAGATGTTTTGGACCATTCTGAGCAACTTTGTCTTCTATCACGACCTCCAATTCGGCCTAGATTGTGAGATATAGCTATGCCCTAGTTACTGCACTGTTTATGTTGCATGTGCTCCAGGCCAGTCAACTTCTTTGCCGGTTTTCATCACTTTCCGGCCATCTCCTGCCCTAGATCCTGTTGAGACATTTGTTCCTGTTACAAATGCCTAACTACCAGACAAAGTGGTGCATCATTTGGAGCCCTAGATCAAAAGATATGGCAAACCCTAGTTTCTGGTCATGTCAACTCTATGTCAAACTATGCCAGTCAGTGGCATTAGCCCTGTTCACCCACCTCTGGTCATGCAAACCAAAAATTACCTTGTCAAACAGTTGCTTCACTACCTTGTGCATCATATGCTTGAATAAAAACCCATTTTGGCTACTAGAAACTGTTCAAACCATGTCAATGCCATTCTTGGGCATTGTCAGCCTATGTCAGCCAATGGCATTGGGCCATTTTGACCCCATCTGGGTATGCAAACTGAACATAACTTTGTCCCTTAGACTCCTGATGTTGTGATCTACATTTTATTCTATTGTCACAACTTGAGTTGGGCCCTCTATCATCCATCGACCCTATGTCGATGCCTTGAACCGAATGTCGACCTAAAGACGTTCGCTGTTTTTGAGCAAACCAGCCGCAGCCTTGATATCATCCTGATATTTTGGAACCTTTGGAACCTTGTAAACTTTTGTCGACTAATCTTAACCTTGGTTTCCAAAGTTTAACCCTAATCGCTTCCAAATCTTATATCGCCTAAGTGTTTCTCCTTGCATTATCGCATATAGTGGAATAGTAAGAGTAGGATTGATTGTAATGCATGTTTGCTTGTTTGATCCTTGTTCAGAGCAAGAGTCCGAGTTCGAAGACTTCGTCGCAGACTCGACATCAACTGCTGTTTCTTACGACGCGGAAGGCAAGTCATACTTTGATCATATCGAACCTATATTTTATGAATTGCTATGCTATTCCATGAGTAGATATCTCATTAATATCGCATGTGTTGAGATCAATGATATTATGGCAGTGATAGATTGAATACTTGAGAAAGGTGAACTTGTTAAGATAGCAAGCCATGAACTAATAAAGGTATAAACATGTACATTTATATTCATGAAATAGAACCCCTAGCCGTGACCAGTATTTTGGTATGGAATGGTGGTAGCACTGGAGGTGCTTGGCTGCACTGAATGTGCAGGCACTGAAGGTGCATGGTTTGTGGTATGATCTGGTCACTGGCATGTAAGGACTAGAACCTTGTGTTATGCGTCTAGTGGCATGAAAAACGTACCAACCACTTACCTGGTATGGGACAGGCGCAACCTAGTAGCTTTCTTAGTATTATCAGTTCCCTGCATGGCTTGTCGATCCGGTTTCTCGCGTGGAAACTGGTGGGACGCAGTTCGTCCATGAGTGGTGTGAGATCAGAAAAATTATGAGAGGATAAGGTGTAAAGAAGGAAGACGCCCTACGCCAGATTAAGTCGTGCGCGACTGTAATCAAAAGAGGTTATGTGTCCTGCGGGAACATAGACCCAGGCTAGGAAGTAAGGCAGTGGGGAGGACCCACAACGGTACTTGGGACTGGATTGTCCATTTACCGGGCAGGGATACTGTTAATACTAGACTGCAAAAACGTTGTGTGATCTCGGCCTTGTCACATGCGTATAAGTCGCATGGAGTTGGCCCGACTTGGAAGTCGAGTGAAAAAGTGGATTTAAAAAGAGGTACATCTCTGCAGAGTTTTAAAATGTATTCGAATACTTCGTGCTCCCGAGTTTTAGGAGTATGCCACGGTGGATTAAATCCACGGGGTGTGACACAAGTATTGTTTTATAAACTAAAATTTGTTAGCTCAAGATTACCCAAGTGGAATGTGTTGTCATGATAAGGGGCGTTGCCGTGGGCTGTCATGTGTTGACGTGTCGCGGTAATACCATAATATAGAGATCATATGATAATTAAGAGGCATGCGGTTTATGCCCTAAGTTTATGAAATACTGCTATGAGTATAAGATTGAAAGGCTTGAATAAAAGTAATGTGATATGAGGAGACATCGCCTTGGATATGGGGTATATGTATCACCATCAATATGATTTATTTACTGCCATGAGTATGATTGGAAGTTGAATAAGAAATGAGAAAGAAATGTATTTTGAGAAAAACCCTTCACTCTTTCCTCAATAGCATAGGATCATGTCATTTATACTATATGTATCTCTACCTTCCCTATGACTTGCTGAGTACGTAAGTGCTCACCCTTGCAACTTATCAACAATAGATGGAGTGCTTCATGACCAAGACGAAGGCTTGGAAGATTTCGTGGATCCAGAAGGAAGAGAGCCAGTTCTGCCAGAGCCTTGATGTGTGTTGTTCTGCTGTCAACTTCTTACGACTGTGGGGGTTTCGCCTAGCTTCCGCCGAGTAGTTGTCTTTTGTTTTAATTAGACCTTTTGTGCCGTGAAGGCATTGTATTACTCTTGTTGTATCAGGCCAGCAGGCCATACTGTTCATTATTGATATTTTGTAAATTACTCTGCTGCAATGAACTCCTGTGCTTAACTCATCCTGGGAAGTCAGTAGTATGTATGTATGAGGCCAGCTGCAGCAAGCTAGGTCTCCACGGGAGTAGTTGTGGTACCCTGTGCGGGGCGCGACAATATGTACTGCTCAGCGTGCGCGGCGTCGTGCTCTAGCATCGTGAGGCTTATTTTCTCTGGGTCGAGAAAACCCACCTTGTCACACGCAGCCTCCGATGCTAGCCTGTACATGCACCTGCATGCAAAGGACGACATTAGTATTGCACAGAAAGTTACTACATTTCAAATGAACTACAACAATGCAGAGTTAGCAAACAGAGTTAGAAAACAGCAATACATAGCATCAGCAAACTCACAGGACTCCAGTCCGTATGATGGACATATCGAGCTCCCGCCCGTTGTAGAGGTCGAACAGATCCTCGTGTGCCACGGATATACTCCCGGGCTCACGGTGGAACTGCCTAGGCCTATAGGGAACTAAGAAGTTCAGATTGCGCGGAGCTCGGTGTAGGTACCACGCGTGGAGGTCTCTGGTTGATCGATCCAGTTTGCGCAAAGTTGCCTCCGACATGAGTGGGAGCCCGTTCGTGAACCTCTCCGGCTGTCCCTGTCACCCTTTTCCCTTGCCTTTGCCCTTGCCTTTTGCCGGGGACTAAGTGCGTACCTTCGAAGGCAAGGGCAAGGTGATGGCAGCTTTCTTCCGAGGTGAAGGCGTGGATGCGTTGGGTGGGGTGGAGGCCGTCTTTGATGTGTCCAGGGTCGCACGAGAACGGGCCTCATGCCCCGAGCTAGGGGCGCAGTCCCCTGGTAGCCCAGCGGCAGGCCACTTCAATTAATGAGCACGTATGTTAGATTATGCAAGTTGAGTGTACTGAGTAGGATGTAATCTAAAATGTGTAGGATTTACCGGTTGTATTACAAGACACTTCTTGGGCCACTGTACGTAGGAGCCCACTGCCTCAGCAAGTGTCTGCAGTTCCTCTGTTGGGACTGGCAACGGAGAATCGTTGTAGCCCGGCATGGCCATGTCCACCTGTACTTTGCGAAACCCAACCGCAGAGGTACACAGTGGACCCGGACATCCGGCCCAGACGGATATACGAAGCCGTGTCCAACCACTTCCTGCCCGGCGCCTACGTGATTCTGTAGGATGCAGCCCTCCGACCCCTGCAAATTTGTAACAATTAAGTGCACAGATGAAGGCTTGCATCAACTTAAGTGCACAGATGAAGGCTTGCAGTACCTCAAGTAGATCCACTGGATCCGCGAGTACCTTCGAAGCGCAACTGCTTATCCGACCCCGCGGGGTACCGTCGTCCTGGGGATCCGCATCTGCACTCTTGGCCAGCAATGCTTCTCTCAACCGTGCAAACTCTTCCCTCATTTGTGCGACCTCGGTCTGCACCTCAGACTGTACCTCAGCCCGTATCTCAGCCCGCATCTCCGCCCGTATCTCCTCCCGTACCTCAGCCCGTATCTTATCGGAGAGGTCAGCTTCTTTTTCCTTCCAGGTGTGGGCCTTCTTCCTCGGTGGAGCCGGATCTACGAAACCGGCCTTCCACGACACAATGGCTCCCACGGCCCGTGTCCGCCCGGGATGCTCCTTATTTCCTAGAGCCCGGGTGAGGATGTCGTTCTCCCTCTGCGGGGTAAACAATCCCTCCGCTGCCTCCTTCTCAAAAGAGATCTGTTACATTTGAAGGTACCTTGTGAGACAAATTGCCTTATATACACTTGTGGGTACACAGTTTACGAGGTTAGCCAACTTACCATTCGCCTCACAATGTTGGCGTCCCCAGGGGTTGCGAACTGCACAGACCCCGTGGACGACACGGACCCCCTCCCCCTCCACCATCGCTTGCACCTCTCATCCCGGATCTCGGAGAGAGGCAACTCAGGGGCGTCGATGACAGGATTTTGTTCGTCTTCCTTCTTCCACTGTTCCTCCTTCCCCGCATAGCCCCGGGATCCGAGCCGATGCGGGTGGTCGTTCCTCTTCTGGATCGCCCTATTCTTCTCGCTAAGGGCCTTGAACTCCTCAGTCCCCTTCTGCTTGGTGAATTCCTCCCATACCTCCTCCGATATGAAGGGGTACTTCTCGCAAGGAGATTTCCCCGCAGCGAGAAAGTTACTGACGAGCCAGCTCTTAAAGGTTTTCCATGTTCTGTTCATGTCCTTCAAGCAGGCAGTCCTAGGTGTATCGTCGGGGATGTTCCACTTAGCCTGTTTCCGAAAAATGCATACAATTAATCACGAGTTAGTTAAACTTTAGTATAAGCCAAGAGAACGTGATTACGAAAGAGTTCAGCGATTTCAGTTCATTTAACCTTCACTTCCGCCCACAACCTATCCCTCTCGTCCGCCGTCACATCCTTCCAACTCTGGACAGTGATCTTCACCCTTTCTTTCGCCAACAGCCCAACGTAGGCCGCGTACCTCCCAGCATTCTTTCCAATCGGCCTCCCAAATTGGTTGAACTCACAAGAAAGATCTGTGCGTTTGGCCAAACGCCCCAACGTCGTCGCGCCTCGCCCCACCCTCTTGCGCTGGGATGTAACAGCTGCATCTTCAGTAGTTACGATGGGGTTGGCCCTAGTCGAACCACTAGTACCATCCGATGAAGACGACGACATGTCTTCCCCTACAAAACCTTCAACAAACCATATATATGGCAATTAATTCGCCTTGGAGTTCCATAACTCAGCCCAGGACTGGAGACTAACTAGGGCGGCAAAAGCGAAAATAATACAAAAAGAAAGACATGCATAAATTACTTACTGAACTCTTCAGAAATATTTTCTATCGGTAAACACATGAGCTGCCGATAGACCATAACAATTACCTCCACAGAAGACAATTTTTCTATCGGCAAACACGTGAGATACCGATAGAACATAACAATGTTCTCTACATATGGAATTTTGTTGACAAGCCACCATTCACTGTCATCACATAAAATTCTCGATGATTTGCTACACTAATATTCATGGGCCAGCATTATTATTTCACACGTAAATATGCACACAAGCATCTAAGTGCCACTGTGCATAATCTTTAGCCTAGCCTGTATGTGAGTCATCAGGACTTCACAGCTATTAGGTTGGGAAAAGTCATGTATATAGGCATTTGAAACATATACATCGAAGACCCATCCACATTGCCATATATTCATACGAAGTGAGTAAAAATTCCCAACCAAACTAGTACATTGCATGGCTCATGTCCTTCCAGATCCAAATTAAGTTTTACTACTTGTGCAGAAAAATTTTCTATCGGTAAACACATGAGCTGCCGATAGAATATGTGTAAGAACACCTCCAACATATAATCTACATTACATGGCAGTTGGATACAATTGATCACACATACAGCAGTATAGATAAGTTAAAATCTCAAAACAGGTTCATTACAGCACTGGAACATATTATGTAAACCCTAATTAAAATCAACATTGCCTGCGGAATGTACATAAGCCAACACAATAGGGAACCCTAGTGTAATTGCAAAACTCAAAGAATTAGTACATGCAAAACACTAAGATCAAATAAAGAAGATGCTGGAAATAGAACGACGAATTAGGGTATTTACGGCGGTGATCAGTTCTGGTGATGGAGAGGCGGTGTAGAACGTAGCGGCGGCCGGCGAAGGACGAAAATAAGAACCGGTGGCAGTGACGAACCAGTGTCCAGCCGGCGATCGTCGTGTGGGAGAGAGGAAGTGAGTGGTCACGGCGGAGGTTGGGGTTTTCTTCGCTCTCGAAGAGACGCAGTGCTCTAAGGTGGAACTGTTTGAGTGGAGGGAAACTAAAGGGCCGTGTACGAGTAATAAAGTAGCGGAGAAACTTTTCTATCGGTATAACAAAATGATACCGATAGACTTATGTACTTTTCTATCGAAACAACAAAATAATACCGATAGAACAAGTAAATTTCCCGGAAAAATATTTGAAGTAGTGGATGCATTTTTCTATCAGTATAAACAATAAAATCCCATAAGACCAATTTTCCACAGAAAATTTTTTTAAAGTGCTTGAGGTTATAGTATTGGGTGCCATTTTTCTATCGGTAAAAACAACAAAATACCGTGAGAGTAATGAAAAGGTCCATTTTTCTATCGGTATAAACAACAAAATCCCGTGAGCCCAATTTTCCTCAGAAAATTTTTTTAAAGTGCTTGAGATTATAGTTTCTATCGGTAAAAACAACAAAATACCGTGAGAGTAATGAAAATGTGCCTTTTTCTATCGGTATAAACAATAAAATCCCGTGAGACCAATTTTCCCCAGAAAATTTTTTTGATTAAGTGCTTGAGATAATAGTATTGTGTGCCCTTTTTCTATCGGTTAAAACAACAAAATACCGTCAGAGTAATGAAAAGGTACACAATTTAACATCAAACAGACCGTGGTTGAAAGCTGCAGAATGTTAAAGAAAGAGGGAAGATAGCCGGAAAATTGGAAAATTGACATAAAAAGAAATTGTTCATTCATTGTTGTTTTATCACTTACAAAAAAAAATAAAACCCAAAATGCTAGGTCAAGGGGTGGTCTTAGCCCTGGCTGCATGTAGAATAGAGTCAGTTAGACTTGCAGCCAGGACGCAGGACTCCTCTAGCGACAAGTTGTCCCTAGGATCAACTACTACCGCGTCGAGAAGGTCTGCGACCTCCCTCAGCTTCGCTATGGTATCCTTCATAGTCAAACCGCAGCCAGCGATGGTCATATCCGCGGCTTTCTTCTCCTCGCGAAGACGCCTCGTCCTCGCCCTAGCATTGTCACCATCCGTCTTCATGCGCTTAATGCGCTGGAAGAGATCGTCAAGGTCAAGCCGTAGCTGAGTGTGCTTGTCTGTAAGGAGCTTGTGCTCCTCCTGGAGGGCCCTCAGGTCAGCCTTCACTTTGGCAGTGTCTTCCACGGCTACCATTCCCTGTGCAAATCAACAGGTCAAGAATGAACTGAACATGGATTAACAATACAGGGGTAAATCGAGGAGATTTAGAGTTCTTACCGGGGAGGGCGTGGATGACGATCCCATGGAGGTTGCCATTGTGAAAGAGAAGATGAGGAGTCGAACCGTTCGAGAATTAGAAAAACAACAAAATACCGCGACGCATGGCGAGGTACTTATAGAGTTTCCAAGGCGACGCATGGCGACACGGTTGAGAATTCAAAGCGGAAGAGTATTCTTCTATTGGTAAAAACAGGAAAAAACCGTCAGACAACAAATACCGTGAGACTAACGAATTTATTCTAACGGTAAAATAGAACAATACCGATAGAAAACGTTTTGAAGTGCCTGAGAGAAGATGTCCTTCTCTATCGGTATAAATAACAAAATACCGTCAGAAAAAAGGGATTTTTGCAGAACTTAATTTGAAGAGGCTGCGATGAGATTTTTGCAAGTGCTATTTGAAGGGAAGAATTAAATATTTACAGGATAAAGGTACTGTACATGTTAGAACTCATGCTGTGGAGTAAAATTGAGATGTATTAATGCTGTGAACTAGCTTATCATTAAATTCTAAAGAAAAATGTACTGCCTGATGTATTAATGATAAGTTCCTCATCTTGCTGCAGAACTTGTGGGCTGTTTGCTTGGCATTTATCCCTGAAATAGAAATTAATCATCAATGGTTCTCAACCCATAATCCTTCTTCGTGGTCATCTCGCAGATACGTTGTTTCGTCGATATCTTCATTATGGATAGATTGAATGTCCTCTAAAAATGGAGATATTTCATCGAATTGGTTATACTCCTCTTCGTCGACAACATCTTCGACCCCAACAATACGTCTCTTGCTGTGGAGGACAACATGCAAGTTTGGATTGGCCGAGTCAACGATGTAGAATACCTGTGTGGCTTGCTTTGCAAGTATGAATGGATCGTCTTGGTGTCCGACTCTACCAAGATCGACGAGAGTAAACCCGTAACTGTCAACTTGAACACCTCGAGGGATTTCGACCCATTGACATCGAAACAGGGGAATCTTAAGTAATCCGTAATCGAGCTCCCATATTTCGTCAATAACACCGTAATATGAGTTCAGCGCCCTTACTGACCTGGCATCCTCGGAAATAGCAAACAGTGTCACTCCGCTACATTGCGTGCTACTCTTGGCGTCTTGAGCTCTTGTGTAAAATGAATACCCATTGATGTCGTACCCCTGCCAAGTCCCTACAGTGAATCTTGGGCCTCTAGCCAACCATGTCACAGTTTCACTTACGGAGCCCTCGGCAGCTCGCGTGACTCTTTCTTGGATCCACTCAGCAAATTTCCTGTTATGTTCTCTGCTTACCCAAACGTCTGACTTCGAAGGATTCTGTGACCGTAACATTACCTTTGTGCTCGTGTATGTATGGCTCGACCTCCGTCATGTGTTGTAAGACCCAAAAATGTGATTTTGCGTACACATCACGAGCGGGGACGATAGCTTTGAATCCAATCGTTCCGATTCCCTCAAGCCTACCCTCGTGTCGGGACCTAGGAACACCAATTGGGTCAACCCCGGCCATATAATCTGTGCAAAATTCAATCACCTCCTCGGCGGCATAACCTTCCATGATACTCCCCTCGGGTCGACGACGAGTCCTTACGTATCCCTTCAATACACCCATAAATCTCTCAAATGGATACATGTAGCGCAGGCACACGGGTCCACAAAACTTAATTTCTCTGATAAGGTGAACAATCAGATGGACCATAACATCAAAAAAGGATGGAGGGAAATACATCTCGAGCTGACAAAGAGTTGTAACCACGTCGCGTTGCAAAGCGTCCAGTCCATCGGGATCAATTACCTACGAGGACACAGTTGCGCCAAATATTCATATCAGAAAAATCTTCTAATTAAGCTCCACAAATGGAGGTAGTGAACTTATAGTACGAGTGCATGTACTTACCTTGCAAGATATTGCGTTGAAGAAATAACATAGGTTTGTGATTGTCTCTCTGACTTTAACTGGGAGAATGCCTCTGATAGCAATGGGAAGCATCTGTGACATCAAGACATGACAGTCGTGCGACTTCATGCCAACCAGTCTTAGGTCCTTCATAGACACAAGTTTTTTCAAGTTCGCGGAGTACCCACATGGAACTTTAACACCGTGCAGGCACCGACAGAGTTCTGTTTTTTCGCTCTTGGACAACGTATAGCAGGCCGGGGGGAGGTATGTACGCTTTCCATTCTCTAAAGGTGCAAGCTCAGTCCTTATCCCCATTTCCACCATGTCACGACGAGCTTTCACACCATCCTTTGTCTTTCCCGGAATGTTCAACAACAAACCAATCAAACTGTCACAGACATTTTTCTCTACATGCATGACGTCAATGCAATGTCGAACTTGTAAGTGCTCCCAGTACGGTAGATCCCAGAGAATCGATCTCTTCTTCCAAACATTTTTTTCTCGAGGTTTAGAATGCTTACCGAACTCAACTTTGATGTCGTTCACGCGCGAGTAAATCTCCTTACCGGTCAGAAACACTGGAGCTGATCCCTTCTCAGGCTTCCCGTTAAATGATTTCCTCTTCTTACGGTACGTGTGATGCACCGGAAGAAACCTGCGGTGACCCATGTACACTGTTTTCTGGCAGTTTCGCAGCCACATGCTCTCAGTTTCATCTAGGCAAATAGGGCAAGCCTTGGCTCCTTTCGTATTATACCCCGACAAATTGCCGTAGGCAGGAAAATCATTTATGGTGCAAAATATCAGGGCCCGCAAGATGAAATTCTCTTTCTTGTATGCATCCCACACCTGCACACCCTCGCTCCACAATTTCTGTAAGTCCTCGATTAAAGGCGCTAGAAACACGTCAATATCATTTCCGGGTTGTCTGGGTCCTGAGATTAGTAACGCCATCATGATGTACTTGCGCTTCATGCATAACCAAGGAGGAAGATTGTAGATGCATAAAAGAATCGGCCAAGTGCTGTGCCGGCTGCTCATATTACCATGTGGGTTCATACCATCTGTACTCAGCCCGAACCTTACATTCCTAAGTTCGCCGCCGAACTCAGCAAATGTTCTGTTGATGTTTCTCCATTGAATAGAATCAGCTAGGTGTCTCAGTTTTCCGTCTTGTTTCCGGGCTACAGCATGCCAACGCAAGTGCTTCGCGACTTTCGGATTTGCAAACAGCCGCTTCAATCTAGGTATCACAGGCAAGTACCACATTGTTTTTGCCGGGGGCCCTTTCCTTACCTCGTGACGTTCACTGTCAATCTGGTCCCTACGCGTATACCTCGATGCGCCGCATCTTGGACAAACATGCAAACTGGAGTACTCGTTACGGTACAACACACAATCATTTGGGCATGCGTGTATTCTTTCGATTTCCATTCCCAACGGACACAACAGTTTTTTGGCTTGGTAAGTAGATCTTGGCAACTCATTTCCCTCTGGAAGCATGTCCGCTAGAAGATCTAATACTTGTCACTCCAACCGTTTCCTGCCTTCAAGTTATATAATCTTAGCACAGAAGACAGTTTTGTAAATGTTGCACATCCAGGGAACAAAGGCTTCTCAGAGTCAGCAATCAGTTTCTCAAATTCACAGAAGTCATTTTCGTTGTAATCTTCCTCTACATCACGTAACATCTCATCTAGTTGTCATCATCATCATCTACGTGCACATCGGAATGAACATTACCAAAATTGGGATGATCATCGATATTATTGCAATCCACATCCGAGTCGTGCTGATTGGTAGTAGTGGTGCTTGTTTCCTCAAGATCTTCGCCATGCCATATCCAACGGGTGTATCGCGCGTTAAAACCACGACGAATCAAATGACTCTTAATTTGATCAGAGTTGCTAAACCTCTTCAAGTTCATACAATCTGTACAAGGACAGAGCATATTTTTCTCTCCCTTCCTCTCCTTTTGTTGCTCAACAAATTTAATAAACTCATTCACACCATCTAAATATTCAAGAGTAGTACGTTTTATTCCATACATCCAATATTTCCTGTCCATCTACAATTAACAAAATTTAATGAGTAAGCCATGCATGAAACCTGCCCGATTAAGTTATGTATATGTACATGTACAGCCTCTTACAACAGATACATGTGTTGAACCCTAGCCTGACGAAATTAACACTAATTAACCTAGCTAACTACACAATACAAGCTAGTTAGCTCCTAAAAAATGACGCATTTCCAGCTACCAAGCTCCCAAGCTTAGAGCTACAAACTTGGAACTACACAATACAGCTAGCTTGCAAGTAGAGAGGAAGGGAGATCTAGAGGGAGAGAGAGATAAGTGTCGACGATTAAGCGTACCTTAAAGAGAGGGGCGCAATCAACTTCCCTCCAGCCTGCGCTGAACACCCTAGCAGTGTAGCTGGAACTTTCGTCACAAACAGAGGGACACAGAGTGCAACAGAACAAATTAAAGAGCAGCTCAGCAATGGTCGAGTGGGGTTTTCCATATAATGGACATTTTTCTAACGGTAAATACATGAAATAATCGTCAGACTAACTTAGGTAATTTGCCGCTCACATATTCTATCGGTAAAAACACACACATACCGTTAGAGAATGTGCATTACCGAGCAAGTACAGGACTTCTTCTTTCGGTAAATATGTGTACGAACCGTTAGATGATGCATAACACTCGAGCATGAGTTTTTCTATCGGTAAATATGTGTATTTACTGTTAGAATATACATTACTGAGCAAATATATGTGTTTTCCTATCGGTAAATATGTGTACTTACCGTTAGAGGAGGTACTGTACCAAACTGGGACAAACATGCACATGCCATTTCTCACATTCAAGGAATCATATCAATGTAACATCAAACAGATCTTACATCAAACGGATCTTAACTAGAAGATAAAGCAATATATTTCAAGAAATGCTAATTTGTGGATTAACTAGGAGACAAAAAATACTTTTCGTAGGTAGTTGGGACTTCATCTTGCCAAAGAAATTACAGATGCCAGTTCACAAATTCAGGTACAAACATACACATGCCAGTTCACCAATACAAATTCAGGTACAAACATACACATGCCAGTTCACAAATTGAAGTGCATGTCTGAAACAGCAGTACAAATACACACCTACCTACCAATACAATTAAATACACAAATACTCCCTACACATTCAAGTTCATGTCCCAATTAGCAATACATGATACACAAATATACAACAATATACAAATACAACAATTCACACATTCGATGTATATTACAAAAGCCATGTCTGAAATTAACAACAGATCACGACGAGGACCCAGTGGCCCATACATGCATTTTACATAAAAGGGAACCTTTGCAGGTTGCCACAATGCAACTACCGACAACAAGTTAGACCTGATACATCACAAATCCATTCATCCAAAACAGCAAATGTTTGAACCACATTGGACTTAACCATAGGAGTTCAGTTCGAAGACGCCCGAGGAGCTGGAACTGCCGTCGACATACATTTGTACGTATTGGTGATTTCCTCGGACTCAAACTCGATCAACTCAACTCAACTCAACTCAACTCCATTAACAAAAAGAACCTACCTTCCAAGATGTTGTTCTGTGTAGTGATGGTGTAGAATGGCTGTGCAAATAACAATAATTCTTCTTCTCCAAGCAGGTAAGCATCTGGCCACAAGCTGGTGCATGCAAAAAAATGTAAGATGCTTTCTATAGGTCCTGATTTGAGAAACACACCGGGCTTAAGCATCTTCTCAACCGAGCCAACCAAGATCTCGCCCTTCATGTCCTTCCAGCTCTCGACGGTGATCTTCACCATTTCTTTCGCCAACAAGCCAACGTAGGCAGCGTACTGCGATGAAGAACCGTGAAATACGTTGCCCCTCACGAGCATCATCGAAGGACCTGAACAGATCATAATCATATTGAAAAGAAGACACATCAAAATGAAAGATACAAAAAAAGCAGAATTATTGCCATAATCGGATTAGAATAATCTAACAATATTGCAGAAATTTTACGTACCTTCCTTGGGATGCCGACGTCTAGAGGGCGTCGATGGAGGTGCGGAGATGCAGTGGTCCCCTGTAGAGGTGCGCCGGCCTTCCATGGAGCTTACGGGTTAGGACTACGAGCCCCAGATGAAATGTGAGAATGAAAGAGACATACCTGTGTATTTATACAAATATATATTTTCTATCGGTACGAAAAAAGAATACCGTTAGTAATAAAAACATCTGTAGAAGGCAAATGGTTCTATTGGCACAATACATATTACCGATAGGAATTTTTGTACATATTCTATCGGTGTGTACGTACATTGCCGATAGAATATTACTAGTTGTAGAAGGCCAACAGTTCTAAGATATTTTTTGTAATATTCTACCGGTATAAACATTCATTACCGATAGAATAAAACTATTTGAAGACGAACAGTTCTAAGCAATTTTCTATATATTCTAACGGTAAAAGAATCCATTACCGATAGAATAAAAATATTTGTAGAAGGCCAACTATTCTATCGGCGCACTACATATTGCCGATAGGAATTTTTAATATACTCTGTCGGTATATTCATACAGTAGCGATAGAATAAGTCTAGTTGTTGAAGTCAACCAGTCCTATCGGCGCACAACATTCTTCCGTCAGTACTTATGCATCTCTTCTAACGGCAAATATGTTCATCACCGCTAGAGTAAATCATACTATTTATTCTATCGGTAAGTTTCTTAGAAACCGATAGGGAAAATACATCCGTCGAGCTTTTATGACCGCGAGGCACATTTTCTATCGGTTTTCTGCTGTTTCGCTAATAACCGATAGAAGATAGGGGTTAGTAGACTGCATTTCTGTACTAGTGTTGTGATGATGATATCATGAGTAGAATTAAATGTCTTATTTGTGATACTTCATGCTCATATAATGAATAAATTGAGATAGCATCTTATTCACATGGTTGAACTCCTCTAAAATGCCGAAATTCACTTATTCATACATTTATGGGGAGTGTCTTATTCTCCGATGCTTATTGAAAAATTCCCTTGATACTTAAAACTCTTTCATATACTCTTTATGTTGTCATCAATTACCAAAAAGGGGGAGATTGTAGCTTCTAGGCCCCTAAAGAGTGTTTTAATAATTAATGACAACTACAAATGCTACACTAACGTTACCTGCCTAGTTGTGTAAAGAAGAAACTTTAAAGAGAGGTTAATGAAAGGCGAAGAAAGAGCCTCATGATGAAGAAAGGGCATTGATCAAAAGGGCAAAGGTACGAAATAGGGTCTTTTCCATTTTTACCGGTCTAAAGTGATTAGAGAAGAATTTTGACCGGATTTTAGGATAGTTGCCGTACTACTAAGAGAAGCATGTGGTGTATCACAAAATACTTCATCTATATGCCACACATCATAAAAGCAACTTGCATTGCATACTAGAAGGTCATATACTTTGAAAATGCTTGTTTCAGCTCATTCCTGCTCAGCTCTGTCTCAGTCGGTCTGACCGAATTCACGGACTGACTGAATAGGATTTCGGACTGACCGAAATTATGTCTTAGTATTGTATATACCTTTATAAGGTCGGTCTGTCCGTAGTTAAAACCTAGGTCAGTCTCCTGGAACTACATGACCTATCCTTCTGTTGTTTTTGAGCTTTGACGGTCTGACCGTTTTATTAGATCGGTCTGACTGGGCAATCGGTCTGACCGTGTTTTTGTACTACGGTCTGACCGTATGGCCGGTCTGTCCGTATTTTTCGGCCTGACCGTATAAGGTGTCCAGAAACTATGTCATCTCTGGACAGCTTCGCGGTCTGACCGAAATAGGCTCCGGTCTGACCGTGTGTGTGCCTGACATGGGCAGTTGAGCATTTATTGCGCCTGTTTAATGCCGTTGCAATTGCGGCGGTCTGACAGCCAAGTGAGCTTTTTGTCCCAACGGCCTATAATGGCTATATTTATTGTGAGGGGTATATATACTCCCATGCACGGCCCTGTTCACAACTCTTGGCATAATTTGAGCATTGTCATCATCTTTGAGAGATTTAGCACATTTCATACACTCTAGGGTTCAAATTCTCGAATTTGTGAGAGTGTGCATTTGAGATCTTCTAGTGCATTGCATCTAGATCATTAAAACAACCTCGTGGCACTAGAAGAAGGCTAAGTGATCATCACCGGCTTGTTACTCTTGGAGTTTGCCGACTCCTAGGCGGCTAGGAGAAAGGTTTTTGAGAGCTCTTCAAGGAAGATTGTGAAGAAGCCTCAAAACGTCTTGTGAAAGGGTTGAGCACACCTTGCCGGAGCGGTAAAGTGCATCCTTAGTGAAATCGAGGTTTCGATAACTCATCACACTAATCCGGCTCAAGATCTAGGTCACTTCTCGAGAGAAGGTTGACTAGATAGAGGAGCGGTTAGAGATTTGAGTTTGCCTCAACGTGGATTAGGGGTGATCGGCAAATCACCGAGACCACGGGATATATCCTTGTGTTGGAATTGTGCTTTGTTCATATTGTGTTATTTATTTGCTCTCATTATCTATAAATTGTTTGATTAATTGCTAAATTGTTAAAATCGCCTATTCACCCCCCTCTAGTCGATATCCTAGATCCCTTTCAGAGTCCGACTTGGAACAAACTGAGATGTTTTCCCCATCGGCGACCTCTCTCCCTAGACAGTTTGCTGCCTTATCGGAGGAAACTCCTGATCAACAGGCTGCTAGGGAAGAACAAGATGGTAAACAGAAGGAGGATCAAGATCTCGAGCAACAAAACAACGAACTGCGCAGAACTGCCCTTTAGGCTCTTCAAGATGCGCAGGCTCATTACGATGCTGCTCCGAGTTCTTCTCGACGATCACGCGGTCGCAGACGCGACCAGACCCCCTCTTTGCCTCCGGAGCGTTTCCCGGTGGACGAAGAAACGGTAACACCTGGTGCCCCTAGGAGAAGTACCCATGGTCGACTGCGATCTATCGCGGAAGTCATGCGTAACTTCCCTCCTACGGTCCCAGATACGCAGAAACCAGCCTTCACCAGGATCCTATCAGAAAGACTAGATGAGGTCGCATCTGAGGCGACCCCAACGGCCTCTTCCCGGTTGGTAACACGTTCCTGCGAACGAGAGTGTTCTCACTCTAGTTCTGGTCGGCGAAGTTACCCGCCGCCTGTACCATCCCGCCAGGACAAGTACAGGTGGACACAGGATTCTCGTGGTAGGGATCGAGTCCCTGTCCACTCTCGTTTGGGACCACGGATAACTCCACCGTTGCGTGAAGTCGCCCGTGACCCGGTCGAGAGTCACAGGGCAGTTCACGGTCCCTACGTCGGTTGTAAAGCTTTCTTGCCCGGCCTTCGTGCGGTCGTTTGGCCTGATAAGTTTCGACCAGGGGCCATTGAAAGGTTCAACGGAACTCAAAACCCATCCGAGTTCCTTCCAATCTACATCACTGCCATCCAAGCGGCAGGAGGCGATGACCGGGTCATGGCCAACTACCTGCCTACAGTCCTCGAAGGACCGGCTAGAACCTGGCTGTTTAATCAGCCCGAGGGTTCCATCTACAATTGGGAAATGCTGTGCGACGCCATCCTCAGCAATTTCCAAAACTGTTATCAAAAGCCGGGTAAGGAGGACGATCTTCATCGACTACGACAAACTTCGAAGGAAACCTTTCGTTAGTTTGTCAAGAGATTTGTTGGGGTGAGGAATACCATCCCGAACATATCTGACGGCTCCGTTATTAGGGCATTTAAACATGCCGTTCGATACCGGAGATTCACCGAAGACTTGCTCATCCACCCTCCTCGATCAGTGGCCAATCTTTTTGATATGGCCGATCGGTACTCCGACGCGGCCGAAGCGGTCGAATGGAACCGGATGGTCGATAAGGGTGACCTACCACCTCAACCAGGTTTCAAAGACGCCAGGAAAGAAGATAAAGCAAGAAGCCGGAATCGTTGTCGGGTGGGAAGTCGAAAAAGTCAAAGAGGAACCGCTCTGGACAGTACCACGAGATCGCAGTCGCAGAGAAGCCGCCTTCGACCAAAGGTAACAAGCCTTCATTTAAGAATAAAACTGCTCCTGGTGGTCGTAATGCCGACCAGCCAGAAAAGTCGACTAATCCGCAGGAAGGCAAGAAGTGGTGTCCACTCCACAACTCCGCAGGCCACGACCTCAAGAACTGCAGGAGTTGGTTGAAGCAGTTGGATGGCTTCTACCAGGGAGTTGGACCAATGCCGACCTTACCGGCTAAAGAACAAGCATGCGGACTTAGAGACGCCGACGGAGACGAGGAGATGTTCTACCAGGTACCTCAAAATCACATTAATGTTATTTTCGGGGGTTCTTCCTCTTTTGTTTCCAAAAGGCTGTTTAAAGCCTTTTACCGAGAGGTTAACCAAACGGAGACATCCCTTGGTGAACCTCAATACCCCCGTTGGTTGGATACACCTTTGACATTCGATCGCTCTGATTGTCCCGCGGGGCTTACTCGACCATTGAGGCTCCCTCTGGTCATTACCTCGATCATCAGTAACGCGAGAGTCGAAAGGATCCTGATCGACGGAGGGAGCTCCCTTGACATTTTATTGGTCAAGGCACTCAACGAGATGCAAATTCCTCGTTCGAAGATTAAGCCCATAATCCATCCGTTTTATGGGATAATCCCAGGCCCCTCCATGATGCCGTTGGGACAGGTGGTCCTCCCGGTCACACTGGGAGAACCGGATAACTTCCGGACAGAATTGGTTACTTTCGACGTAATTGATTGTGATTCGGCTTATAATGCAATCTTTGGTAGGCCAACTCTTGCTAAGTTCATGATGGCAACGCACTATGCTTATCAGTGCGGCAAATTGCCTGGCCCCAAAGGTGTCATCTCGGTCCGAGGCAATCGCAACGTGGCACTCACGTGCGACCGGCTGTCTTTGGAGATGGTCGATCAACTTCCCCTCCGGGACTCCCAGGTCGCCACCGTCGCCACCGACGCGATCAAGGCTGCTCCTCGACCAGATGAGAAACTCAAACTTGTTCCATTGTACCCAGATCATCCATCCAAGACAATTCGGGTCGGATCAGGACTGGATGACAAATAGGAACTCGATCTCATTGCTTTCCTCCGGGTTAACGCAGATGTGTTTGCGTGGAAACCGACCGACATGCCCGGTGTCCCAAGGGAAGTAATCGAGCACAGGTTAGCAATTCGACCTGGACAATGACCAATAAAGCAAAAACTCAGGCGTTTTACTATTGACCGACAGGAAGCCATCCGAAAGGAGTTGGACAAACTCCTAAAGGCCGGGTTTATTCGTGAAGTCGATCACCTGGAATGGCTCGCCAATCCGGTCATGGTCCGCAAGTCAAATGGCAAGTGGCACATGTGCGTCGACTACACTAGCCTTAACAGTGCCTGTCCGAAGGACGACTTTCCCCTTCCTCGCATCGACCAGCTGGTCGACTCAACCGCGGGTTGCGAACTGATGAGCTTCCTGGACGCTTACTCAGGATATCATCAAATTAGCATGGCAGAAGAAGATGAAGAGAAAACTGCCTTCATCACCCCGTTCGGCACCTACTGCTACATCAGAATGCCGTTCGGTCTCAAGAACGCAGGTTCCACGTACCAGCTCTTGATGCAAAAGACCTTTCTTTCCCAGATAGGGCGTAATCTCGAGGCATATGTAGACGATCTGGTTGTAAAAAGTTCTAATAGATCATCCCATTTGGACATCTCGCTGAAACCTTCTGTAATTTGAACCGCTTTGGAATAAAATTAAACCCGGAGAAATGTTCTTTTGGGGTTTCTTCAGGAAAACTTCTTGGTTTCCTTGTTTGTTCCAGAGGTATTGAGGTCAATCCTGAGAAAATCAGGGCTATCAAACAAATGAGGTCGCCCTCGACCATGAAAGATGTTCAACGCCTGGCTGGTCGCATGGCGGCCTTAAGTCGTTTCATATCGCGACTAGGTGAAAGGGGATTACCTTTCTTCAAAGCCTTGCGGAAGCATCACAATTTCACATGGTCTGATGAGGTCGAAAAAAGCATTTCAGGAGGTAAAGGCATATTTGTCCAGTCCGCCGGTATTGGTCTCTCCCGACAAAGGAGAACCATTACTTCTCTATCTGGCGGCCACCCCACACGCGGTCAGCGCTGTTCTGATCGCGGATAGGGAAGGAGTACACAGACCCGTCTACTATGTAAGCGAGGTACTTCATGGACCCAAGGAGCGATACCCTGAGGTCCAGAAAATACTTTACGCACAATTGATGGCTTCCCGTAAGCTACGACATTACTTTCAAGCTCACAAGATCACAGTACCCTCCTCCTTTCCTTTGGGGGACATTGTCTGAAATCCAGAGAAATCTGGTCGAATCGCCAAATGGGCAGTCGAACTCGGTGCTTTTGATGTCCATTTCACGCCCCGCACGGCGGTTAAGTCTCAGGTCTTGGCCGACTTTGTGGTCGAATGGACCAACCCTGAGCCACCCGTGCAGATGCCCGAGGAATTGGAATGCCCCGATCACTGGACAATGTACTTTGATGGCTCCCGCAGTTTTCAACACTCGGGGCTGGAGTGGTCTTAGTCACACCTCAGGGCGAACAGCTTAAGTATGTCATCCAACTACACTTTGTTGCGACCAACAACGCAGCAGAGTATGAAGGTCTTCTTGCAGGGCTCCGGGCAGCAAAATTCCTCGAAGTCCGTCGATTAGTGGTGAGGGGAGACTCACAGCTGGTCGTAAACCAGGTAAACAAGGAGTACAGCACCTCCGATGAGACAATGGCTCATTACATGGGGGAAGTGAGGAGATTGGAAAAACACTTCAGTCATTTCGAAGTCCAATACATCCCGCGAAAGGACAACATTCTCGCAGACCAATTATCCAAAATTGGGTCCTCACGCACATCCGCTCCGGCAGGAGTGTTCATTGAACACTTGGACCGTCCTTCGATCATGACTTCGGTCGAGGATGATCCGGTAACAGCCTGCGTTACCAACCTCGGTCAGGAACAGGATTGGACTCATCCATTGAGAGTCTATCTTGAACATGGGACCCTACCCGAGGACGAAACCGAAAGTGATCGGTTAATTTGAAAAGCGCGTCTGTACAGACTCATAGATGGGGTTTTGTATAGAAAGGGTACTCAAGGAGTATTCATGCGCTGCATATCTCAGGAGGAAGGTAAATCCCTCTTGAAAGAGATACATGACGGTGTATGCGGTGTGCACGCGTCATATCGAACACTGGTCGGAAAAGCTTTTCGACAAGGATTCTACTGGCCTTCAGCACTTGATGATGCCAAGTACATGGTCAAGATATGTTCTCAGTGTCAATTCCACGCGAGACAGGTTCATCAACCTGCCTATGCGTTACAAACTATGCCCCTCGCATGGCCTTTTGCGGTCTGGGGGATGGATATTGTTGGTCCTATGCCACAAGCGGTCAATGGATACAAGTTTCTATTCGTAGCCATTGACACGTTCACAAAGTGGATTGAGGCCGAACCGGTACGAAATATTACCGCCTCAGCAGCACAAAAGTTCTTTCATAAGAACATTGTTGCTCGATTCAGTGTTCCAAACCGTCTCATCACAGAAAATGGTTCTCAGTTCGCTAGTGGTCTTTTTCTGGACTACTGCGATCAGATCAGAACCAAGGTGTGCTTTGCTTTGGTGCCGCATCCACAGAGCAATGGTGCTGTGGAACGGGCCAACGGGCAGATATTGCAAGGCATCAAGAAGCGTGTTTTTTCTCGCCTTAAGACTCGCTCGGGGGCTTGGGCAGACGAGCTCTACATCGTTCTATGGGCACTGCGAACTACCTCTAGTCGAGCCACCGGGGAGACGCCCTTCCATCTGGTCTATGGGGCTGAGGCTGTGTTGCCTATGGAAGTTAGTATTGGGTCCGTTCAGACAAAACAATTCGAATGAGTTGATCAGTCCAAACAGCGATCATAGGATCTCATCCTCTTAGAAGAAAGGCGTGATCGCGCGTAATCAAGTCCGCGGCATACTTGCAAGCTTTGCGCAAGTACCATAACAAAAGGGTGCGACCACGTAGTCTCCATGTGGGCGACCTGGTTTTACGAAAAATTCAAGACCAGTCTAATCGCAACAAATTCTCCCCAAAGTGGGAAGGCCCTTACACTGTTGTCTCAGTGCCGCGACCAAGATCTGCGCGGTTAGCCATGGAGGATGGTCGAATTCTGTCCAATACATGGAACATCGATCAACTTCGCAAGTTCTACGTGTAAGTACTCAATCCCTTTTCCTGTTCAATTAGCATTTTTTCATAAAACAAAAAATGTTTTGGTTTCATACGATGAATATTTCCCTTCATGCCCATATACTGCGAATTCGACTCGGGGGCTGGTCGCCGGCGGTTAGATCATTACAACGTTCTAGTCGGATTCACTGGCCAATCTCATAACCGCTTCCAGACAAGTCACTCCTAAATAAGCCATTTCTCAACGCACACGGGGCTTTCTGGCAAGTCCTCGGTCATCTGAGTGGCTGCTGGTTTGCAAACAAGGCTAGGCGTTACACTGATCATAATTACTGGTTCGATCACACATCCCTGGTCGTTATATTCACTTTTCTCCTGCGTTTGTAATACTAAGTCTTCAGTATTTACAATCACAGGCGGGGGCTAGGGGGGATATGTTTATAATATTAAACAACATAAAACAAGAATATATTTGAGAATATATTCATTTTCAAAAATGAGTTTCAACATACATTGCATTATACATAGCTGTTTCTATACAGATGTAGGGATCACACGATCCCAAGCTCAGTCAGGAGCTTATTTACAAGGGGTTTGACCTCCTCCATGACGACCTCCAATTGTTCCTCACTCTCGACCTCAACCGGTCCCACCAATGGATTCAGATCTGCATCTGGGCCATGGTGAAGTCGAAACCGGCTGAAAATGGCGGAAGCGGCTGACCGAACCCTGGTTCTGATCGCCTCTTCTCGTCGCCGTGTATCTTCAGGAAGATACTCGAGAAGTGACTCCGCCTGGGCAATGACTAGTGTAGACCAGTCATTTTGGCTGAGGTTATCTTTTGTGGTTTCGACCACATCAGCCCTCAGGAGACGAGTCATCGTCTTCAGCTTTTCGAAGATCGACCGGCTCAGCTCTCTGTTCGCCTTCTCGGAGGTTTGAATAGAGCCCTGGAGGATCACCTTGTCCTGACTGAGTTGTCTTATTTGACCTGCTTGCGGTGTAGTAAGAGAAAGGGTTACTCACATGTTATGAAGTTAAGTCTTCGTAATCAGGAATCGACTTACTAGAAAGTTGTGACCGCAGCTTGTTGATCTCGATCCCTTGGTTTGAAGCCACGGAGATCGAATGAAGCTTGACCGTGGCCACTTCTTTCTTCAGAAACGCCACCTCTCTGTGACAGAACAAAAGGAGTGGTCATAACCAATTTGTATCTATACAAGTTGAAGAGTAATGATCCTTACCTGCGCAAGTTGTCTCGCTCTTTTTGTATGGCCTCAACGCTCGCTATCATAGCATGCGACCTGGCCGTCATCTGGGATAGTTCCTGCGATGCAAAAAGAAATTAAAGATGTCCTATGTACAATCCAGGCACCAAAAAAGAAGTTCATCATACCTTTGTGAATTCCCGGAAAGAAACATCTTCCGGGATGACAGGAGGTCTCGTTGAAGGCCCTGTTGCAGCCACGACGGAGGCAGTTGGTAGAAGTGCCTGCTGGGCACTACCCCCAGTCGCTGTTACTTGCGACTGGGTCTCCACGCCTGCTTCTCCCCTCACGGCCCGGACTACTTCCTGGACCAAGGGGGCATAGTGCTCCTCACTGGAGGCTCCGGCGCTAGCAGCGACTTCAACCCTCCCCGGAGTGGTTGAAGGGCTTGGTGCTGCTTCTTTTCGCCTGCCAAGGAAAAAGGACCAACAGTCACAATTCGTGATCATCACAACTTATTTTAATACAACCAAGATAGGGTTCTTACCTTATCTGAAATCCCATCAGCTTTTGGGATTTCAGGGAAGGCTCTCCTCGAGAAAGGGGACAGTCGTCGTTTGTCCTGGTCTTCCTCTTGGTGAACAAGGCCTTTTCCCCCTAGGTGCGTTCCTCTGTAAGCACATTTCTAAGGGAAGGTAAAGACAAGTGGTAAGAGTTCTTACCTGGGCAACCTGTCCAGTTGGCGGGGTTGCGTCCGAAGGCCTGGATGGCTCCTGGACTTCTGGGACCGGCACCTCGTCCGCAACTACCACGGGGCCTTGTTCGGCTACCTCCACTCCTGTCCGCGGGGGTGGAGGATTTTCCTCCCTGAGACTCACAGGAGTCACAGGGGGAAGCTCTTCTCCCTGGACAAACATTAACTCAGTGAACAAGTATACAGAGGGAATTGAAGAAAACAAAACCATGAAAGAATCTTACCATGGTCATCCCTTCGACCAGGGAGGTAGAGGCAACTGACCTTGAAGCCTCGGCGGCTTCAGGAGCAGGGGTGTTACCCGCGACCACGGGACTTGCGGTGGCCACGGAGTCTGCTACAGTCGCTTCTGCGGTAGCAGTTGTTGCTGCCGGACAAGTTGGAGCGTCACCGGATGGAGAGCCCACAATTTCCTCCTCCAGCGGATTAGGGGGGTGTCATTTTCCTCCTCTTCTTCGCTCCTCTCCCCCTGTAAGACGAAGAAGTGATTCCAGTCTGCACCTAGAAAAACGGAAGGAACGTGATATCTTACCGCAGTCTTCCTTGTGGTAGGAGGGACGCACCGTGAAGACCCCTCTCCAAGATTTGGCCTGGCTTTCTTGGGGGCGGGATTCCTCGTCCTGGGTTTCGAGGAAACCTTCTTCACGTGCTTCATTGTCGGTTTCCCCAGGGAACCGACGTTCTCGCTTGGGAACGTCGCCTCGGCGAACCACCCTAGGAGCTGTTTTCATTCTGGTAAAATTGTCAGTGCTGGACATATATAAGACTTGCAACACGGAAGCCAAGTGAAAGATAACATACCTTTCGGTGCTCCTGTCTAAGGTCGTCGCCGGCGTGAACTAAGCTCTACGGGCGAGGCGATCCCTTGGAGCCTTCTACCTCGGCGTTATAAGCCCTAACGAGGTAGTTAGTCCGCCTCTCGATCTCGGATGAGGGCAGGACTATTCCAGAATGCAAGTTAACTGATGCATTTCAAAAATAAAAGATCTCAGTGCCAGAGAAGGGTACCTTCATTGTAGTCCAAAGTGTTGTCCGCCATGGACTTGATCTCCCAAGCCGGATGAGCCCTTTCACGTAGGGGGCTCACCCGGTTCTTCACAAAGTCTCGGATGACATCGCGTGCTGTCAACCCCTGTCCGACTAAGTGAAGGATCACCTCGGCGTGTTTCATGAACTCCGAGTTCATCGCCGGGAGGGAGTTCAACTCGCTCGGCTTCTCCGGCCGCGAGTTCTTGAACCACAACCCGCTCTCGGTTGGCAGGGTGCAGTAGAACCATTTCTGGTGCCACCCGTGCACTGAGTCACACAGGGGTGGGAAGGGATAGTCTTTCTTCTCCCTTATCCGGAAGTATATGCATCCGGCGGCGTTGGCACCCTTTGACCACGCAGAGAAGTAGAAGCGTCGGAAGAGTTCCACATTGGGATACACTCCAACGTACGCCTTACACAGATGTTGGAATACTGCGAGGATTAGGACTGCATTTGGGTGGAGGTTGATCAGCTCCAACCCATAATGCTCAAGAACGTCCTTCAGGAACCGACTCTCAGGGAATCGGAACCCGCACCGCAGATACTCCTCAAAAACCACCAGTTCGCCCTCTTGGACGACTGGGATTTCTTGGTCCTTCTCCGCGGACCGCCAGTTGATTAGCAGCCGTGGAGGAAGGATCTCCTCCTTCTCCAACGCCAACAGACTCTCCTCTGAGTGGTGGATCGATCGGCTCCAAGACGCCATTTTTGGTGAGGAATTGGGGGAAAGGTTGGCGGCTTTGGGAAGATGGAGGCTGAAAGGAACGAGGGTTTTGTGCAGCGGAAATGGCAAGGGTTTTGGTTGTGTGGCTTCCTCTATAAGCTACCTGCTCCTTTTATAGACCCCAGGAGGCGCACTTCTGTGAGTAACGTTCCACTCAAACGTTCCACTCAAACGTTCCACTGAATATTTTATTCATTTCCCATAATGGATACTGTCTCTGGCGGACCTGTTAAAGTGTTCCAGGCATCTGATCCGAAACAAAAAGACTTCTTTGTTTCAGAGTGTGAAAGTAAAAAAGCCTGAAAAGTTTTTCAGGGGCTTCTAGAGGACGCTTTCCTTCATGTGCCTCGTATATTTTCATGAAAAAATCCTATGGCCCAATTTTTGGACGTATGGATATATTCTGATCGGGTTGTGGTATGATCGAAACCATGCTTTCGATTAAGCTCCGATTCTAATCGAAGTAACGGTCTGACCGAGCCTCAGTTCTGGTCACAGTAAGCTTCGGTTCTAACCGCGGCTTTGAGTCTGATCGCGGTATCAGTGCTGGCCGCAGTACTACGATAAAAACGCGGTTCTAACCGTAGAACTGAAGTTCGCCTGTGTATGAGTGGTTACAAAGACATTCCTTGTGGCCATATTTTCTCACAGAAGAGCTAAAGAACATTTATGTGAAGAAAAAGAAAAATTTTATTTCTTACATTCTTTGCATACAAAAGGGATACTGGCGACCAGAGCGTCGACCTGATCCGAAAGAAGTTTGCAAAGTTCTCCTAAGGACATATTGCTGTCAGTAGGATCTACACTGACAACCCCCAGAGAACTAGCAACTAATCTAAGCCTATCTACATCGTCCCTAACAAGAGACGCACTACTGTTCCTAATCAAATCAGAGAGTTCCCGCTGTTGCTGAGCGTGGTCCCTCTCTCGACAGAACTGATGCGCCTCTTCACGGGATTGTTCAAAACATTCTGCCAGATGCAGAATCGCCGAAGACATCTCTTCGGTCTTCTTCTCCAGGACCTTCTTCTCCTCTGGAAGAATCTGCCCGAGGAGAAGAGGCAGAATCGTAGTAGGCTGATCACTAGGGCCTCCAATCTCCTACATTTGCAAAAGTTAGTTGTGCTAACTATAACTATCAGCAAAAGGAAATGAGGATCATTACCTGTCCCCGCTCGTGACAGGTTGATATAGCCATCCTGGAAAGTAGATCATCCGATAAAAGTAGATGATCACCAGATGGTGGAAGTGCAACCTTCCCACCAGGAGATTGCTTCCCCAACACAAGTTGAGGATCTTCTGGTCAAGTAGTCACCGCTTGTCGACCAGAAAATTGATCACCCAAACAAAAGCAGGGAGTGTTGGAGTAAAGAACAGAAGGAAGAAAGAACGATGGTACGTCTTCTACCTTTGCCCTGTTGGAAGATCCTTCGTCAACCTTGGGTTTCTTCCTTGAAGGAGATGAATCTTCAGGCATTTGAGGCTCCTGCTTGAGAACTTCCCCTTCATCACTTTCAATCTCGATGATGTTGTGATCTGCCATCGGGAAGTGTACGAAGAGCAGGATGAAGGCAATTCTTGAAAAACTTAACCGTGAGAAGAAATTGTGGGGCTCTACAATTCAAAGGTTTCGGAATTTATAGCCGCTAGGGTGACGGTTCACTTTCCGAACGCCTCGGGTTTTTAAAGCATTTACAATTTTATCTCGGGTTAAAAAACGTTTCAACAGCGCCATCATTACCTGTCACGTAATGACCAGAGCCCGTCTCGGAGAACCAACCGTCCTACTTAGTGCGCCACTAAGTGGAGGATTTGAAGGGTCGGGTTAAAAATCCGATGCATGTCTTTAAATTCGAAATAAACATGTCCCTTCGTTTTCTTCGAATTTGGGGGCTAGCTGACGAGGATTGACACCCGAGTCAGTTCAAATAAATGCACTGTTGGTTCAGGACAGATTCGAGCAAGACATGTGCCCGGCGGTGCGAACTCAAGTCGTTTCTGGAAAGCATCAGCCCGAGGTCGCAGGCTTTGCGCGATTAGATCACAGTTAGTGCGCGGTCAGAAGTTCGTATGCTGTGCGCGGACAGAAGGTCGAAGATGTTGCGCGGTCAACCAACATCGCGTGGTCAGAGCATCTTCGACCAGGGAACGTGGGAGTATTCTTTTCCTATAATAGGAATATCCCAAGTATCCCGAAGATTCTTCCACGTGGGGATCAACCGTTAGGAGGTTAATACGTGCAGTTATCCACAAATAACACGTGTTAAACCTGTGTGGGAGTTAAGAGCGGTTCTCTAAACCGCATCCAAGCAACTGCTTGATGCAGTTACGACTTGGCGCCCTTTCAAACAGTATAAAAGGGAGGCATGATGTATCAAACGAGAGAGATCGATCAAGAGATCAAGACACGACTCAAATAGCCAAGTCTACAGCCTAGATTAGATAGTTTTTATAAGCTTCCCTGGCTTTTTTCTGTACACTTACATAGGAAAAATCTTCGCCTGTGAAGGTCTTTTTCCCGCCATCTTGTAAATCTTTACTACATATAGTGAAATCCTAACAGGACGTAAGGCTATTACTCCTACCATCGAGGGTCTGAACCTGTATAAATTTCTCTGTTCTCCAGTTCCCCATA
This sequence comes from Pharus latifolius, assembly GCA_019359835.1. Lineage (NCBI taxonomy): Eukaryota > Viridiplantae > Streptophyta > Magnoliopsida > Poales > Poaceae > Pharus > Pharus latifolius. The sequence continues at coordinate 48,931,669 of CM033322.1, forward strand.
GTTCTACATACCTTCCTGGAGGGTCACCCTGAAAGGTCTCACTATTATAAAATTTGCATAAGTTTGACTGAGGACCCCGAGTCCGAATCGTCGACATTGTTCTGAGTATGCCTGTCGCGCCCCGAAACTGAGACAACGACTACTCCTGTAGAGACCTAGCTCGCTGCAGCTAGTCCCAAAGCACAAACCTTTGACTTCCCAGGATGAGTAAAACACAGGAGTATATTACATTGCAACAGAGTACTCACAAAATATTAAGCAGTGTGGCCTGCTGGCCTTAATATTACATAAAGAGAATTACAATGCCTACAAGGCATTCAGGGTTTAGCAAAATATTTAACTACGCAGCAGAAGATAGGTGACCCTCCCACAAAAGAAGTTGACGGCAGAACAACACACTTCAGGGTTCTGGCGGAACTGATTCTCCTCCTTCTGGATCCACGTAGTACTCCGTGCCATCATCTTGATCAAGGTAGGTTCCATCTATTGAGTTGAATGTTGCAAGGGTGAGCACTTACGTACTCAGCAAGTCATAGGTAAGAGTAGATACATATAGTAGTGATGATATGAACCTAGACTAGTCAAGAATTATGGATATTTGTAAAATAATCTTTTTCTTTTATACCTCATCTCATGGCAGCACTTTTCATAAAGTAACATCATCATTCATGTTCACTAGATTATAGCACTACCGCGACACGTCGACACACGACAGCCCACGGCAGCACTCCTTATCATGACAACACATGTCATTTGGGTAATCTTGATTTAAACACATTTTATTTAGAAAATAGTACTTGTGTCACACCCCGTGGATTTAATCCACCGCAGCAGACTCCTATAAAACCCGGGAGCTCGGAGTATTCGAATACATTTTTAACTCTGCAGAGAGGTACCAATTTACCCGCAAGATATTCCACTTTCAAACCTTTCCTATCATAACAAAATGATTGGACCCCTGACTCACTTCATACTGTGAGCGGCAAGGTGGAAATAACAAGAACTTTTGTTATGTATCACTTACAATTCACCCCCGACCCTGTGGCTCTCAGCGAGGCACAGTTGTGGCAGGTTGTATCCAAACCTCCACCCCTTTGCTTATTCCCATTACTGGGTCAGCGTGCTTGATCACCTTCAGTGATATGCGTGGGAGCCGCGCTCCGTGTTTATCGTGCATCACTACACATCTCATGCAGGGGTTTCATGTGCGATCCACATAATTACTTGTTCAGGCCTGTCCCATACCAGGCTTGCGGTTAGCACGTTGTTCATGCCACTAGACGCACAACACAAGGTTCTAGTCCTTATATGCCAGTGACCAGACCATCCACAACCCTGCACCTTTAGTGCCTGCATTCCTTTGCAGTCTAGCACCTCCAGTGCTACAGCCATCCATACCATTTTTCTGATCACGGCTAGGGGTTTTATTTCATGAATATAAGTATATAAATACATATAATAGTTCATGGCTCAAAACTTGTTTATTTCACATTTCACAGATAATCAGTCTAGTACTGCCAATTGATAAATCAACCATTCTCAATCTTTCACATGCAATATTGCCTATATTCAAGGTTATGTTTTAGCAACATTTAAAATATAGGTTCAAGATGAACAAGGATATGACTTGCCTTCCGCGTCGTAAAATACAGCAGTCGACGTCGGATCTGCAGTGAAGTCCTCGAACTCGGGCTCTTGATCTGCTCTCCAATCAAACAAACAACCAATAATCATAATCTTTTCAATACATTATTATACTATATGCAATGATGCAAAGATGAAGTCTTGATGATTCTGAAATGATTGGGTTAAGAGGCTGATTAGGGTTAAGTTAAGGAAACCAATGTTAAGATTAGCTGTCAAAGGTTTACAAGGTTCCCAATGTCTCAAAATATCAGAATGATATCAAGGTTGCGACTGGTTCGCTCAAAAACAGCGAACGTCTTTAGGTCGACATTTGGTTCAAAGCATCGACATAGGGTCGATGAATGATAGAGGGGTTATCTCAACTTGTGGTAGTAGAATAAAATGTAGATCACAACTCTACAATTTCAGTGGACAAAGTGGATTTCAAATTATACAACCAGAAGTGGGTAAACAAGGTCAATGCCACTGGCTGACAAGCTCTGGCATAGAGCTGACAATGCCAAAAACTAGGGCTTAGCATAACTTTTGATCTGGAGCTCCAAATGATGCACCACTTTGTCTGGGAGGTAGGCATTTATAACAGGAATAAATCATTCAATAGGATCTAGGGCTGAAAATGGTTGGAAAGCAAGAAATTTGATGATGAACTGAGATGAATTGGTTGTACAGGAACAGTTCTGGACAAGATCTTGGCATGGCTATATCTTCCAATCTAGGCCGATCTAGGTGTCGGGCTAGAAGACAAAAATGCTCAGGAGGCTAAGGTACATCTAAATGACAAGGTTTCAAGGGCTGAAATGGCCGGGATCACTTTTCCGATCATCGGCGCTGGAGAAGAGACACTGCCAGTTGGGGGTTTCTGCTACAGGCCGAGAGAACTAAATTCCTTGCTTGGAGAGCATCTAGGAGGTATAGGGAAGCTTCTGGTAACATCAAATTGACCGGAGGATCACCGGAGAAGCCTGGCGACGATCGCCGGTTTCTGGTGAAGCTCGGTTTAGAGAAAAGCTTCGAATGATGTTTAATTAGGGATTCTAAGCTTACAGGCTTGCTTGAAATAACCTACAGATCAATTTTGTTTACAGGATCGAGGGCTAATTCGGGGTAGATTGGCCAGCATTGCCGGAACAGGGCATCTTCGACTTTCAGCCATTTCCGGCGATCATCGGCGTTAGAGTCCACCAGAGAACAATTAAATGATATCACACAGAGAGGATGAGTAGGGGAACTCACTGATGTTGTTAATTTGGCAGGAAATTAAGTATAGAGCGCTGGCACCGTGAGCCTCCTCGACGGCTCGCCGGAGAAGATGACTGAAACAGGAATTTCTGGGACTTGGCTGATTTCCAGTGAGGTGTGAGGGAGTTGCTGAGCACAGTGGTGTTTAAATAGACCAGGCGAAGCTTGCAAGGAGGGAGCAGTGAATTGATTTGGCAGTTGGTGATGCGATTGGTTGCGTGCTGGAGCAACAGCGGCGAAGACACAGCGAAGAACGGTGATGCGACGGCGACAAGCTTGCAGCTGATCACAGTGTCGCCTCATCGGGACTTTGCAACGCTAGAGCACACGGTGGCGACAACAACTGGCACGGCGCAAAAGCAACTGACAAAAGCCTGGTGTTTCTGCTGCTGGTCGCGCACGAGGGCGGTGCTGTCGTCGACGCTGCCACGGTGTTGCCACGGCGATGGCTGAGACACTGACGCGTGCGCAATAGGAAGAGCAAGCATGCACGAGCACGAGCGAAGCCTCACCGGCGGCAAGCAACCACGGCGCACAAGCACGGCGGTCCCTGGTCGAATGCTGCTGTTGACCTGGTCGAAAATGGATTCATTTGCAATTTCAATTCTTTGAGTTTTGGACTGAAATGTAAATCTGAAATTCTGGAAGGTTTAAACTGAATTTGCTTCTACTGTTTTGATAATCTTTATTCAACAGATGATTTGGCAGAGATTGAAGATAAAATTTGGCACATTTGGATAGCTTTTGATACAATTGAAAATAGGGTAATTTAGGGTAAATTAGGATTTGAGTTTTGTCGATTTTGAATTCTGGCATTTAGGGTTCGATTTTGATATCTGCACAGAAGAGAAACTTGTGGCAAATAGCATTTTGAGAAGATTTGCTGAAGAAATTCTAAATTTGGAGTTAATCTGGAGATTTTAGCCTTTCTGGGTTTTCAGATATCAGATAAGGACTAATTTACGATAACTTTTGGACTGATTTGTGAAAAGAGTCTAGATGGTGAAATATGGCTGTCAACTTTTTATATTAAGGTATTGACATACCCATGATCATATTCCAGGAATAATCTGGTCTGAACTTGGTCAAGATTTTGATTAAATCTATATTTCTGAAACTTAGGGTATTTGGGTAATATAAGGTATTTCTGTTTTCGAAAATAGAAGGAGTTGATAATTCTGGGAGTTAGAGATAGAATTGGATCTAGGTTCTGAAGGCTTTTAGATTCAGGATAACTAATAGATCACATCTGAACAATCTGATCTTGATTTGAGGTCACAGGATAGATTTTGGAGATTTTAGGGCTTGAGATAGATACTGATCTGGCTATTACTACAGATACATGCATGCATGCTATTAATGAAAAAGGAAATTTTCAGCCCTAACTCAGGGTGTTACAGATCTACCCTCCTTAAAGAAATCTCGCCCCGAGATTTACCTAAGACAGGAAAAGATAAGGATAGGTTTGCTTAAGATCTTCTTCCTTCTCCCAAGTAGCTTCTTGCTCTAAATGATTCTTCCATTGAACTTTACACAATCTGATTTTCTTCCTTCTGAGCTGACGTTCATCAGTGGCTAGGATTCTGATTGGGTGCTCAAGATAAGTGAGATTCTTCTGTAATGGCACATCTTGTACATCTATCTGGTCAGTAGGTTCCTTCAAACATTTCCAGAGCTGAGAGACATGAAATACGTCATGCACTCCTGCTAATCCCTCAGGTAATTCCAATTTATATGATACTTCTCCCTTTCTCTTGATTATCTTAAATGGTCCAATGTATCTTGGTGATAACTTTCCTTTCACTTGGAATCTTTGTAATCCCTTGAATGGTGTGACCTTGAGATACACAAAATCTCCTGGTTCAAATGATAATTCTCTTCGTCGTTTATCTGCATAACTCTTTTGTCGTGATTGTGCTGTTTTCAACCTTTCTCTGATGAGTCTGACATGAGCTTTTGCTTCTTCTACTATCTCTGGTCCTATGACCTTTCGTTCTCCTGGCTCATTCCAATGCAATGGAGTTCTGCACTTACGTCCATATAAAGCTTCAAATGGTGCCATCTGTATACTAGCTTGATAACTGTTATTATATGTAAATTCTGCAAATGGTAAACATTTGTCCCATGATGTTCCATAATCTAGTATACAAGCTCTTAGAAGATCCTCTAGGATTTGGTTGACTCTTTCTGTCTGTCCTCCCGTCTGTGGATGATATGCAGTACTGAAGTCCAACTGGGTTCCTAGGGTTTCATGCAGTCTATTCCAAAATTTGGAGGTAAACTGGGTTCCACGATCTGAGACTATGTTCTTAGGAATACCATGCAATGCCACTATTCTTTGCATGTATAACTCTGCTAATTTGCTGCCATCATAAATCTTTTTGACTGGTATGAAATGAGCTACTTTAGTAAGTCTGTCCACAATAACCCATATGGAATCATATCCTCCGTGAGTTTTAGGTAATCCTGTAATGAAATCCATACCAATTTCTTCCCATTTCCATAATGGTATTGGTAAAGGTTGTAGCTTTCCTGCTATTTTCTGGTGTTCTGCTTTAACTCGTCGACATGTATCACAGTTTGCAATATACTTTGCAATCTCTCTCTTCATATTATCCCACCAGAATCTGGTCTTCAAATCTTGATACATCTTTGTGTTACCAGGGTGTATTGAGTATGGAGTTTTATGTGCTTCATGGAGAATTATTTCCTTAAGATCTGCGTTTTGAGGTACACAGATTCTTTCTCGATACCATACAATCCCTTGGTTATCTTCAGTAAAGCCTTGAGCTTTTCCTAACTTGATTCGACTCTTGATCTTACAAATTTCTTCATCTTCCTTCTGGGCATTTCCTATCTGTTCTTCAAGTTGAGATTTTATTGTTAAAGTAGCTACCGTTCCCTGCGGTACTATTTCCACTTGATGATTCTGCAACTCTTGTTGTAGGTAAGGGTTCTTCAACATAACCATTCCTTGTAGGTTGTAAACTTTTCTGCTTAGGGCATCAGCCACTACATTAGCTTTCCCTGGATGGTACTGAATGCTAAGATCATAATCTTTGATCAATTCCAGCCATCGGCGTTGACGCATGTTGAGCTCCGTCTGTGTGAAAATATACTTGAGGCTTTTATGATCTGTAAAGATCTCACACTTACGTCCAATGAGATAATGCCGCCATATCTTTAAAGCATGTACTACTGCTGCTAACTCCAAGTCATGGGTCGGATAATTTTCTTCATGTGGTCTCCATTGACGTGAAGCATAAGCCACTACTCGACCTTGCTGCATTAACACACAGCCTATTCCTTGCTTTGAAGCATCACAGTAAACTACAAAATCTTCTTTGCTGTCTGGTAGGGTGAGGACTGGTGTTGTTGTCAATTTCTGCTTCAGCTTCTGAAAACTCTCCTCGCACTTGATGGTCCAATCAAATGCAACATCCTTCTTTAGCAGGTTTGTAAGAGGTTTGGCAATTTGGGAAAATCCTTCGATGAATCTCCTATAATACCCTGCTAATCCCAAGAAACTTCTAATCTCTGAAACTGAGGTAGGTTGCTTCCACTCCTTGATTGCAGAGATTTTAGCTGAATCCACTGAAATTCCTTCTTCTGTCAACACATGTCCAAGAAATGAAATTCTTGACATCCAAAATTCACATTTGTCAAACTTGGCATAAAATTGCCTCTCTCGTAGCTTTTCCAAGACTAGGTGTAAATGTTGCTCATGTTCTTCCGTACTCTTGGAATATATCAGAATGTCATCTATGAATACTATGACAAACTTGTCAAGAAAATCCATAAATGTACTGTTCATGACATTCATGAATGCTGCCGGAGCATTGGTCAAGCCAAAAGGTACTACTGTAAACTCATATAAACCATATCTGGTAGTGAAAGCAGTCTTCGGTATATCTTCTTTCTTGATCTTCAGCTGATGATATCCAGATTTCAAGTCTATCTTGGAAAATACTTTGGCTCCTCGAAGCTGATCGAACAAGTCATCAATTCTTGGTAATGGATACTTGTTTTTAATAGTGACTTCATTCAAAGCTCGGTAGTCTACACACATTCGTAGAGTTCCGTCTTTCTTCCTCACAAACAGAACTGGGGCTCCCCATGGCGAAGCACTGGGTTTGATAAATCCCTTGTTTTCCAAGTCTTCGAGTTGATTCTTGAGCTCCTCCAAATCTGTAACTGGCATCCTATAGGGACGTTTTGCTATAGGTGCCGCTCCTGGTTTAAGTTCAATACTGAATTCTATTTCTCTGTCAGGTGGCATTCCTGGAAGTTCTTCTGGAAACACATCAGAATATTGTTGTACTACAGGCACTTGTTCCAGGCATAACTTTTGCAATGCTTGAACAGATCTTAGCGGTCTCTTGACTGATGATCTTTCTGCATAAAATAGAACTCTCTCCCCTTGGCTACTGACAAGACTAAGGGTTTTCTCTTCACAGTCTACTAGACCTTTATGTTGGGACAACCAATCCATTCCCAAAATAATGTCTAGTCCTTGCAATTCTAGAACTAGTAGATTTGCCTCAAATTCTACCCCTTCTATAATGAAAGTTACATTTGGGCAGATCGAGTAGATAGATAATCTAGCCCCTGGGGTTTGTATAACCATAGAGTACTCTAGTGGTACTTGGTCTATATGCATTTCAACTTCAGATGCAAATGCTTTTGACATGAATGAATTTGTAGCACCAAGATCAAACAATATTAAGGCAGATGCAGATTGAATCAGAAATCTACCTAGAAGAATGTCGGTGGCGTTGCCCGCTTCTTGAATTGAAGTATAGTTTAATCTTCCTCCTTGGGTTGCAGCTGGTGCTCTACCTCTTCCTCTTCCTCGATTAGCCATATTTCCTCCTCTTCCTGCTGAATTTCCTCTAAAATTCTGCGATGGTGATGCTCGGGTTACTACTGGCTGTGTTCCTGCCTGAGATCTGGCAATGGACATCGGAAGTTGTATCCAAGGACAGAATTCTTTACGGTGCCCACGCTGTCCACAATGATAACACTCAACACGAGGATGAGGGCAATCCTTCTGAGAATGATTTCCACGGCAATTGGGGCACAATGTCGTTGCTGGTCTGGGATTCTGATAAGATGGTCGGAAATTGGGAGTGATAGGAACTCTTCCTCTGATTGGATTTGGTTGTGGTCGTGTTTGCTGAAACATCCTCCTCTTTCGGCTTTCTTCTCCCATATTCTTCTTTTCTTCCACCTTTAAAGCTCTGTTTACTAGGGTTTGAAATTCCGTCAATTCATGAGAAGCAATTTGATACTGTAAATAGTGTTGAAGTCCTTCTGTGAAGCGCTCTATCTTCTTCTCTTCAGTATCCACATCTCCAGGTGCGTATCGAGACAAATGAGTAAATTGGTGTAGATACTCAGTAACTGACTTACTTCCTTGAGTCAAATTCCGAAATTCCCGACGCTTAGCTGCCATAACACCAGTAGGTATATGAAATTTCCGAAATTGATCCTTAAATTCCCTCCAAGAGATATTATCTTTATCAGGGTGGGCTTCCTGGTAGTTCATCCACCATGCGGCTGCAGCTCCTGATAACTGATGAGATCCAAACAAAACTTTCTCTCGTTCGCTGCATCGGACCGTGTCTAGTTTTTTCTCGATATCCCGTAACCAATCATCGGCAACCATGGGATCGGTCGCACTAGAGAATGTTGGTGGACGGGTCTTTTGGAAATCTGTTAATCTTGCTCCTACAGCAGAAGTAGTTCCTTCTGTTGTTCCAGTAGGCAGTTTCTGAACTATCTGGGCTAACAACTGGGTATGAGCTATCTGAGCTTCTTGTCGACTTTTCTCCATTGACAACAAAATTTCCTGAAGACTGGGTTGTTCATTCTGAGGTGGATTGGAACTCTGAGATCCTTGCTGAAACAAAGGGTCTCTTGTCATAGTTTCTTCTTCCTGCGGAGTCTGACCTATATCTTCTCTTCCACTTTGAGATCTCCTTCTGGTGTCAACCATGGTGGCTCTGAAAAAGTTTAGACAGATCTAACTAACTAAGGCCAACTAAGACAGCAATGCAGAAATTAATGCAACTACTTTAATGCATAAAATTACTTAGGCTATTAGCCATAATACACAATTTAACCATTGCAAAAGCAACAGCGAATCACAAAGCTATTAAGAGCATCCACTAGCTCTGTCTACACCAACCTCTAAGATATTCTGGAACAGAACGTACTCTCACATTCTTACCGAATTTTAGAAAATCCAAATAAAATTTTGAAATGAACGTTTTCAAGAGCTACAAAGCTCATTATTTTTACCAAAATAAAATTTTCAACAAATAGTTTCTAAATAAGTTACGTCTTCCTGGCACGGCCAATTTCCTAAAGGTGTCGTCCTACAGTCAAGTTCTCATGTTGCTCTGATACCAACTTTTCTTGTCGCGCCCCGAAACTGAGACAACGACTACTCCTGTAGAGACCTAGCTCGCTGCAGCTAGTCCCAAAGCACAAACCTTTGACTTCCCAGGATGAGTCAAACACATGAGTATATTACATTGCAACAGAGTACTCACAAAATATTAAGCAGTGTGGCCTGCTGGCCTTAATATTACATAAAGAGAATTACAATGCCTACAAGGCATTCAGGGTTTAGCAAAATATTTAACTACGCAGCAGAAGATAGGTGACCCTCCCACAAAAGAAGTTGACGGCAGAACAACACACTTCAGGGTTCTGGCGGAACTGATTCTCCTCCTTCTGGATCCACGTAGTACTCCGTGCCATCATCTTGATCAAGGTAGGTTCCATCTATTGAGTTGAATGTTGCAAGGGTGAGCACTTACGTACTCAGCAAGTCATAGGTAAGAGTAGATACATATAGTAGTGATGATATGAACCTAGACTAGTCAAGAATTATGGATATTTGTAAAATAATCTTTTTCTTTTATACCTCATCTCATGGCAGCACTTTTCATAAAGTAACATCATCATTCATGTTCACTAGATTATAGCACTACCGCGACACGTCGACACACGACAGCCCACGGCAGCACTCCTTATCATGACAACACATGTCATTTGGGTAATCTTGATTTAAACACATTTTATTTAGAAAATAGTACTTGTGTCACACCCCGTGGATTTAATCCACCGCAGCAGACTCCTATAAAACCCGGGAGCTCGGAGTATTCGAATACATTTTTAACTCTGCAGAGAGGTACCAATTTACCCGCAAGATATTCCACTTTCAAACCTTTCCTATCATAACAAAATGATTGGACCCCTGACTCACTTCATACTGTGAGCGGCAAGGTGGAAATAACAAGAACTTTTGTTATGTATCACTTACAATTCACCCCCGACCCTGTGGCTCTCAGCGAGGCACAGTTGTGGCAGGTTGTATCCAAACCTCCACCCCTTTGCTTATTCCCATTACTGGGTCAGCGTGCTTGATCACCTTCAGTGATATGCGTGGGAGCCGCGCTCCGTGTTTATCGTGCATCACTACACATCTCATGCAGGGGTTTCATGTGCGATCCACATAATTACTTGTTCAGGCCTGTCCCATACCAGGCTTGCGGTTAGCACGTTGTTCATGCCACTAGACGCACAACACAAGGTTCTAGTCCTTATATGCCAGTGACCAGACCATCCACAACCCTGCACCTTTAGTGTCTGCATTCCTTTGCAGTCTAGCACCTCCAGTGCTACAGCCATCCATACCATTTTTCTGATCACGGCTAGGGGTTTTATTTCATGAATATAAGTATATAAATACATATAATAGTTCATGGCTCAAAACTTGTTTATTTCACATTTCACAGATAATCAGTCTAGTACTGCCAATTGATAAATCAACCATTCTCAATCTTTCACATGCAATATTGCCTATATTCAAGGTTATGTTTTAGCAACATTTAAAATATAGGTTCAAGATGAACAAGGATATGACTTGCCTTCCGCGTCGTAAAATACAGCAGTCGACGTCGGATCTGCAGTGAAGTCCTCGAACTCGGGCTCTTGATCTGCTCTCCAATCAAACAAACAACCAATAATCATAATCTTTTCAATACATTATTATACTATATGCAATGATGCAAAGATGAAGTCTTGATGATTCTGAAATGATTGGGTTAAGAGGCTGATTAGGGTTAAGTTAAGGAAACCAATGTTAAGATTAGCTGTCAAAGGTTTACAAGGTTCCCAATGTCTCAAAATATCAGAATGATATCAAGGTTGCGACTGGTTCGCTCAAAAACAGCGAACGTCTTTAGGTCGACATTTGGTTCAAAGCATCGACATAGGGTCGATGAATGATAGAGGGGTTATCTCAACTTGTGGTAGTAGAATAAAATGTAGATCACAACTCTACAATTTCAGTGGACAAAGTGGATTTCAAATTATACAACCAGAAGTGGGTAAACAAGGTCAATGCCACTGGCTGACAAGCTCTGGCATAGAGCTGACAATGCCAAAAACTAGGGCTTAGCATAACTTTTGATCTGGAGCTCCAAATGATGCACCACTTTGTCTGGGAGGTAGGCATTTATAACAGGAATAAATCATTCAATAGGATCTAGGGCTGAAAATGGTTGGAAAGCAAGAAATTTGATGATGAACTGAGATGAATTGGTTGTACAGGAACAGTTCTGGACAAGATCTTGGCATGGCTATATCTTCCAATCTAGGCCGATCTAGGTGTCGGGCTAGAAGATAAAAATGCTCAGGAGGCTAAGGTACATCTAAATGACAAGGTTTCGAGGGCTGAAATGGCCGGGATCACTTTTCCGATCATCGGCGCCGGAGAAGAGACACTGCCAGTTAGGGGTTTCTGCTACAGGCCGAGAGAACTAAATTCCTTGCTTGGAGAGCATCTAGGAGGTATAGGGAAGCTTCTGGTAACATCAAATTGACCGGAGGATCACCGGAGAAGCCTGGCGACGATCGCCGGTTTCTGGTGAAGCTCGGTTTAGAGAAAAGCTTCGAATGATGTTTAATTAGGGATTCTAAGCTTACAGGCTTGCTTGAAATAACCTACAGATCAATTTTGTTTACAGGATCGAGGGCTAATTCGGGGTAGATTGGCCAGCATTGCCGGAACAGGGCATCTTCGACTTTCAGCCATTTCCGGCGATCATCGGCGTTAGAGTCCACCGGAGAACAATTAAATGATATCACACAGAGAGGATGAGTAGGGGAACTCACTGATGTTGTTAATTTGGCAGGAAATTAAGTATAGAGCGCTGGCACCGTGAGCCTCCTCGACGGCTCGCCAGAGAAGATGACTGAAACAGGAATTTCTGGGACTTGGCTGATTTCCAGTGAGGTGTGAGGGAGTTGCTGAGCACAGTGGTGTTTAAATAGACCAGGCGAAGCTTGCAAGGAGGGAGCAGTGAATTGATTTGGCAGTTGGTGATGCGATTGGTTGCGTGCTGGAGCAACAGCGGCGAAGACACAGCGAAGAACGGTGATGCGACGGCGACAAGCTTGCAGCTGATCACAGTGTCGCCTCATCGGGACTTTGCAACGCTAGAGCACACGGTGGCGACAACAACTGGCACGGCGCAAAAGCAACTGACAAAAGCCTGGTGTTTCTGCTGCTGGTCGCGCACGAGGGCGGTGCTGTCGTCGACGCTGCCACGGTGTTGCCACGGCGATGGCTGAGACACTGACGCGTGCGCAATAGGAAGAGCAAGCATGCACGAGCACGAGCGAAGCCTCACCGGCGGCAAGCAACCACGGCGCACAAGCACGGCGGTCCCTGGTCGAATGCTGCTGTTGACCTGGTCGAAAATGGATTCATTTGCAATTCAATTCTTTGAGTTTTGGACTGAAATGTAAATCTGAAATTCTGGAAGGTTTAAACTGAATTTGCTTCTACTGTTTTGATAATCTTTATTCAACAGATGATTTGGCAGAGATTGAAGATAAAATTTGGCACATTTGGATAGCTTTTGATACAATTGAAAATAGGGTAATTTAGGGTAAATTAGGATTTGAGTTTTGTCGATTTTGAATTCTGGCATTTAGGGTTCGATTTTGATATCTGCACAGAAGAGAAACTTGTGGAAAATAGCATTTTGAGAATATTTGCTGAAGAAATTCTAAATTTGGAGTTAATCTGGAGATTTTAGCCTTTCTGGGTTTTCAGATATCAGATAAGGACTAATTTGCGATAACTTTTGGACTGATTTGTGAAAAGAGTCTAGATGGTGAAATATGGCTGTCAAATTTTTATATTAAGGTATTGACATACCCATGATCATATTCCAGGAATAATCTGGTCTGAACTTGGTCAAGATTTTGATTAAATCTGTATTTCTGAAACTTAGGGTATTTGGGTAATATAAGGTATTTCTGTTTTCGAAAAGGTATTTCTGTTTTCGAAAATAGAAGGAGTTGATAATTCTGGGAGTTAGAGATAGAATTGGATCTAGGTTCTGAAGGCTTTTAGATTCAGGATAACTAATAGATCACATCTGAACAATTTGATCTTGATTTGAGGTCACAGGATAGATTTTGGAGATTTTAGGGCTTGAGATAGATACTGATCTGGCTATTGCTACAGATACATGCATGCATGCTATTGATGAAAAAGGAAATTTTCACCCCTAACTCAGGGTGTTACAATGCCTGTGATCCTAGAATCACCAATTGAGCTCTAATCAAGACTTTCCCCAAATTTGAACTTCACCAGAAACTGGCTCACGCCACCAGGCCACACCGGCAATCCTCCAGCCAAATTAACCATGCCAGTAGCTTTCTCACACCTCCCTTCCACTCTCACATCAAGGAATCGACCTATAAACCTGTGTAGCAGAAACCCCCAAATTCAATGTCATCTTCTTCGGCGCCGTTCACCAGAATCTGTTTCTAGCCACCTCCGTCGAATTCACCTTGTCTAACATCTTTGCCTTGATCTCCTGAGCACTTTTCTCTTCTAGCCCGATCTCTGAAACTATCCAGATTGCAAGATATAGCAGTGCCAAAGATTCTGTCCAGTGCTATTGTCTTGCCGTGTCGCCACCATCTTTTCTCACCGCCGTTCATCGCCGTCCGGCCATCTTAGGTCTTCAAACCACTTGCATTGTGTTCCTGTTACTTGAGCTTGTCTCCTAGACATAATTGGCGCAGCAGATGAAGCCTTGAATTGCATTTGCTGCTAAGCCCTAGTTTTTGACACTGTCAGCACTATGTCAGTGCATGCCAGCCAGTGGCATTGGCCTTGTTTACCCACTTCTGGTTGTGCAATTTGAGAACCACTTTGTCCACTGAATTTGTAGAGTTGTGATCTACACTTTCTTCTACTGCCACACCTTAAGGTAAGCTCTCTAGCTTTTCTTGAAGCTATGTCAGAACCTTGATCCGAATGTCAATCGGCTGACATTCATTGTTTTTGAACAAACCAGACGCGGACTTGATGTCCTTATTGCAACCTTGAAACCCTAAGAGCATCTAACACCCATCCTTAGCCAAACTCCTTGAAACCCTAGAATCTCGACTCAGTTCAGCTTGCAATCCCAATTATCTTCAGTATCGTTCAGTTATTCTGTTAAGCATATCTGCATATAGATCATAAATCATTTTAACATAGTTAGTAATTATTGTATGCTTGTTTGTCGCCGAGCAGATCCAGAAACTAAGTTCGAGGACTTCGTTGTTGACCCGACATCTACTGCTATTTCTTACGACGCGGAAGGGAAGTCATATTCTTGGACATCTAGAACCTATATTTTAAGAGTTGCTATAATATAACCTTGAATATAGATAATATTGCATGTGAAAGATTGAGAATGGTTGAATTATGAATTGGCAGTATTAGACTGGTTATCTGTGAAATGTGAAATGAACAAGTTTTGAGCCATGAACTAATATATATTTAAGTATATACTTATATTCATGAAATAAAATCCTTAGCCGTGACCAGAATTTTGGTAAGGAATGGCGGTAGCACTGGAGGTGCTTAACTGCAAAGGATGTGCAGGCACTGAAGGTGCAAGGTTGTGGATGCTCTTGTCACTGGCATATAAGAACTAGAACCTTGTGTTGTGCGTCTAGTGGCATGAATAACGTACTAACCGCAAGCCTGGTATGGGACAGGCCTGAACATGTACTTATGTGGATCGCACATGAAACCCCTGCATGAGATGCGCTGTGATGCACGATTGGCACGGAGTACGGCTCCCACACATATCACTGAAGGTGATCTTGCACGCTGACCCAGTAATGGGAATATGCATAGGGGTGGAGGGAGTACCTGCCACAACTGTGGTTCGCGAGAGATCCACAGGGTCAGGGATGAATTGTGAGTAAAACATAACAAAAGTTCTTGTTATCTCCACCTTGCCACTCACACATGGTTGTGAGGAAGGGTCTAATCATATTGATAGGATGGGCTTGAAAGTGGAATATCTTGCGGGTAAATTGGTACCTCTCTGCAGAGTTAAAAACGTATTCGAATACTCCGAACTCCCGGGTTTATAGGAGTCTGCTGCGGTGGATTAAATCCACGGGGTGTGACACAAGTATGTTTTCTAAATAAAATTTGTTAAGTTAAGATTACCCAAATGACATGTGTTGTCATGATAAGGAGTGCTGCCGTGGGCTGTCGTGTGTCGACGTGTCGCAGTAGTGCTATAATCTAGTGAACATGAATAGCAATGCTATGTTATGAGAAGTGCTGCCATAAGATGAGATGAGATGAGATATAAAAGAAAAAGGTTATTTTACAAACATCCATAATTCTTGACTAATCTAGGTTCATATCATCACTACTATATGTATCTACTCTTACCTATGACTTGCTGAGTATGTAAGTACTCACTCTTGCAACCTTCAATCCATTAGAAAGAGAATTCAATAATCCAGATGAAGGCGTGGAGAACTTTGTGGATCCAGAAGGAGGAGAGCCAGTTCCGCCAGAGCCCTAATGAGTGTTGTTCTGCCATCAACTTCTTTTGTGGGAGGGTCACCTATCTTTTGCTGTGTAGTTATTATTTTGCTAAACCTTGAATGCCGTGAAGGCATTGTAATCTCTTTATGTAATATTAAGGCCAGCAGGCCACATTGCTTAAATATTTTATAAGTTACTCTGTTGCAATGTAAATATACTCCTGTGCTTGACTTATCCTGAGAAGTCAAGGGTATGCATATATGGGACTAGCTGCAGCGAGTTAGGTCTCCACGAGAGTAGTCGTAGTCCCAGTTTCGGGGCTCGACATGCACTGTCTCATCCCCCCGGCCGTCGAGATGGCTGTAGAGTACACCTGCACAAACTCGTAGGGGTCAGCCTCACCGTTGTAGTGCTCTATATGCCGCGGGCGGTACGGCCGCGACTGACGAGGATCGTCACTCGAGCTAGTTCAAAGTATTGCACGTCTGGTTCAGGACAGAATCAGACTAGACGTATGTCAATAAGTCTGTCGCTATGGTCTCAGACGATCTAAAGGTGCGGTTATCCCTTGATTGCATGTGTTAAGCCTGCGAGGGAGTTAGGTGCGGTTAATAAAATTGCATCTTAACAACTGTCCAATGCCGTTTCGTATTGGCGCCCTTTTGTCCAGAATAAAAAGGTAGTCAATACACGTTCCAAAGGCACAGAGGAATAAGTGACTAATTTGGTCAAGCATACAAGCACTACCAGGCACTCACCAAATCTGAAGGCTTAGATATAGTTAGGTAGACACTAACATAGAAGAGATTATCGTCTATGATCTTCTCTTCTACCCCTTTTGTACAAATATTTCATTACATATAGTGAAATCACAACAGGACCTAGGGCTATTACTCCCACCATCGAGAGCCTGAACCTATATAAAATCTCTTGTGGCTCTACAGACTTGATTCACCCTACCTTTCTGGAGGAGCACCCTGAAAGGTCCTGCAACTCACAAATTTGCATAAGATCGACTAAGGACCCCGAGTCCAAATCATCGACAGCTGGCACCCATCGTGGGGCCTTTCTCAAGGTACTTTCCCTTCATCCGGAGTTTTGGCGAACAATGTTTGGGGCATATGATTCCGAGAACGATTTCGATCTCGACGATTATGCCCATATACAAATGCCTTCACCCAGTGACCCCGTTCCCATGGAAGAGGTCAGTTGTGAAGACATTCCGAAGGAACGTCAAGAGGACAGGTTTTCCCCTCCCTGGGTCATGTCCATCAACCAGGGAATGGGAGAGACAGTTTCGGAACTTGAAGGTAGTTCCACTATTTGCAAAGTCAAGTCTCGGTCGCCATGTGATCCCATCAGAAACCAGGATGGTAGCGACCAGGAACTCAGTCCAGGGAGGTTTGATCCCGACAACCTCCACTCTCTCTTTGACTTCGAATCCAACTCAGAGCAAACAGAGATGTTCACTCCTTCTGTAGCTTTGCTCCCCAGAGAGTTCGCTGCCTTGTCGGAAGAAAATCTCGGTCAGCGGATCGCTAGGGAAGAACAGGAGCGCAGACAAAAGGAGGAACAAGAGCGCAAGCAGAAGGAGGATCAAGACTGCGAGCGACGAGATAACGAACTCCACAGGACAGCCTTAGAGGCTCTCTAGAATGCGCAGGCTCGTTATGACGCCGCCCCTAGTTCCTCTCATTGCCCACATGGTCGCAGGCACGACCAGACACCTTCTTCACCGCTGGAGCATTTACCGGCGGATGAAGAGACGATTACACCTGGCGCACCAAAGAGGAGTACACATGGCCAACTTCGATCTATCGCGGAGGTATTGCATAATTTTCCTCCTACCCTCACTGACGCGGACAAACCGGCTTTTGCTAGGATCGTGGCGGAGAAGCTGGATGAGGTTGCATCCGAGGCAACCCCTACAGCTTCCTCCCGGTCTACGATACGTTCCCATGAAAAGGAGTTTTCTTACCCCAGTCATGGTAGGCGTAATCGATTACCATCCGGATCACTTCGACATGACAAATCCAGGCGCGTAGGAAGCTCTCGGGATCGAGATCGAATTCCTATGCATTCTCGTCTGGGACCACGAGGTGCATCCCCGTCGCGAGAAACCGCTCGTGGGTATACTGGAAATCACGGAACTCTCTACAGTCCATATGTAGGCTGCAAGGCTTTTTCGCCAGGCCTCTGTGCGGTCGTCTAGCTAGATAAGTTCAAGCCAGGGGCTATTGAGAGGTTTGATGGGACCCAGAATCCGTCGGAGTTCCTTCAAATTTACATTATCGCTATCCAAGCGACAGGTGGGGATGATTGCGTTATGGCCAACTATTTGCCGACGGTTCTCGAGGGGCCAGCAAGGACCTGGCTCTTCAATCAGCTCGAGGGTTCAATATATAATTGGGAAATGTTGTGCGATGCCATCCTCAACAATTTCCAAAATTGTTACCAAAAACCTTGGAAAGAGGACAATCTTCATCGTCTACGACAAACTTCCACGGAGACTCTCCGACAGTTTGTCAAAAGGTTTGTCGGGGTGAGAAATACCATCCCAAACATATCTGATAGCTCTGTTATCAGGGCGTTTAAGCACGCTGTTCAATATCGGAGGTTTACAGAAGATTTTCTTATCAACCCCCCTCGATCAGTCGCCGATCTCTTTGATATGGCTGATCGCTATTCAGACGCGGCTGAAACCGTTGAATGGAATAGGATGGTCGATAAAGGAAACCTACCGCCCCAACCAGGTCTCAAGGATTTGAAAAAAGAGGATGCGGGCAAGGAGCCGGAGTCTTTATCGGGTGGAAAGTCAAAGAAAACCAAAAAGAATCGAACCGGACAGTACCGGGAGGTCGCAGTCATGGAAAAGCCACCACCGGCGAAAGGTAATAAGTTTTCATTTAAGAATAAAACTGCCTCTGGTGGTCGCAATTCTGACCAGCCAGAAAAACCGACTAACTCACAGGAAGGCAAGAAATGGTGTCCGATCCACAATTCTCCAGGACACCACCTCAAAAATTGCCAGAGCTGGTTGAAGCAACTAGATGACTTCTACCAGGGAATTGGGCCAATGCCAACTTTGCCATCGAAAGAGTAGACTTGCGAGCTTAGAGACGCCGACAGGGACGAAGAAATGTCCTACCAGGTACCTCGTAATTATGTTAATGTTATTTTTGGAGGTTCCTCCTCTTTTGTTTCTAAACGACAGTTTAAAGCATTTCATCGAGAAGTTAACCAAGCGGAAGCTCCCCTTGGTGAACCTCAATACCCCCGTTGGTCGGACACCCCTTTGACATTTGATCATTCTGATTGTCCCGTTAGGCTTGCTCGACCACTGAGATTACCTCTGGTCATTACCCCAATAATCAGCAATGCAAGAGTTGAAAGGGTCCTGATCGATGGAGGCAGTTCCTTAGACCTTTTACTGGTCAAGGCATTGGACGAGATACAAATCCCTCGTTCAAAAATCAAACCCATAATCCATCAGTTTTATGGGATAATTCCTGATCCCTCGATGATGCCAATGGGTCAGGTGGTGCTCCCGGTCACGCTGGGTGAACCGGATAATTTCCGAACAGAGTTAGTTACTTTCAATGTAATTGATTGTGATTTGGCTTATAACGCGATTTTTGGCAGGCCAACTCTCGCTAAATTTATGATGGCGACACACTACGCCTATCAATGCAGCAAGTTACCTGGCCCCAAAGGTGTGATCTCAGTCCGAGGTAGCCGTAACGTGGCATTGACTTGTGATCAGTTATCGCTGGAACTCGTGGATCAACTTCCCCTTCGGGATGTCAAAGTTACCACCACGGGTGCTGATATGATCAAGGTCGCCCCTCGATCAGAGGAAAAGCTAAAACTGATTCCATTATGCCCAGGTGATCCATCTAGAACAATTCGAATTGGGTCAGGCCTGGACGACAAATAGGAACTTGAGCTCGTTACCTTCCTCCGGGCAAATGCAGATGTGTTTGCGTGGAAACCATCCGACATGCCCGGTGTCCCAAGGAAGATAATTGAGCACAGGTTAGCAATTAGGCCTGGACAGCGACCAATAAAGCAGAAGCTTAGGTGCTTTGCTATTGATCGGCAAGAAGATATCCGCACGGAGTTAGATAAGCTCCAAGCAGCAGGGTTTATTCGAGAAGTCGAACGTCTGGAGTGGCTTGCAAATCCGGTCATGGTCCGTAAGTCAAATGGTAAGTGGCGCATTTACATCGGTTACACCAGTCTTAACGGTGCCTGCTTGAAGGCTGATTTTCCCCTTCCCCGCATCGATCAGTTGGTCGATTCTACTGCGGGTTGCGAACTGATGAGTTTTCTGGATGCTTACTCAGGATATCATCAAATTAGTATAGAAGAAGAAGATGAAGAGAAGACTGCCTTCATCACACCATTTGACACCTACTGCTACTTCAGAATGCCATTTGGTCTCAAGAACGCCGGTTCCACGTACCAGCGCTTGATGCAAAAGACCTTTTCTTCCCAGATGGGGCGTAATCTTGAAGCTTACGTAGACGACTTGGTTGTAAAAAGCTTGAAAAGCTTAACTCATTTTGATGATCTTGCTGAGACCTTTTGTAATTTAAAACGATTCGGAATAAAATTAAACCCAGAAAAGTGTTCTTTCGGGGTTTCATCTGGTAAACTGTTAGGTTTTCTCGTCTGTTCCAGAGGAATAGAGGTTAATCCCGACAAAATCAGGGCCATCAAGCAAATGAGGTCTCCTTCGACCATGAAGGAGGTCCAGTGCCTAGCAGGTCGCATGGCGGCTTTAAGTCGATTCATATCACGACTAGGTGAAAGGGGATTACCTTTCTTCAAAGCTCTCCGCAAGCACCATGGTTTTGCCTGGTCGGATGAAGTCGAGAAAGCATTCCAAGAGGTTAAAGCGTACTTATCTAATCCGCCGGTGTTGGTTTCCCCGGTCGCGGGAGAACAGCTACTTCTTTATTTGGCGGCCACACCTCATGCGGTCAACGCCGTCCTGATCGCAGTAAGAGAAGGTGTGCAACGACCCGTCTATTACGTAAGCGAGGTACTTCATGGTCCTAAGGAGCATTACCCTGAGGTCCAGAAGATACTTTACACGCTACTAATGGCTTCCCCTCATATTACGACATTACTTTCAGGCACATAAAATTAGAGTGCCCTCGTCCTTCCCCTTGGGAGATATAATCCGAAACCCAGAGAAATCTGGTCGAATTGCGAAGTGGACTGTGGAACTTGGAGCGTTTGACATCCTTTTCATCCCTCACACTGCAGTCAAGTCTCAGATCCTTGCAGATTTTGTGGTCGAATGGACTAACCCTGACCCTCCAATGCAAGAATCCGAAGATTTGTCGTACACCAACCATTGGACGATGTATTTTGAAGGTTCTCGAAGTTTCCAACACTCGGGGGCTGGAGTTGTTTTAGTCACACCTCAAGGCGACTAACTCAAGTATGTCATTCAATTACATTTTGTTGCTACAAACAACGCAGCAGAGTATGAAGGTCTTATTGCAGGGCTCCGGGCAGCAAAATTCCTCGGAGTCCGTCGATTAGTGGTGAGGGGAGACTCACAGCTAGTCGTAAACCAAGTAAACAAGGAGTACAGTACCTCTGATGAGACAATGGCTTATTACCTGGGGGAAGTGAGGAGATTGAAAAAATATTTCAGTCATTTCAAAGTCCAATACATCCCACGAAAGGACAATATTCTCGCAGACCAATTATCCAAAATTGGGTCCTCACGTACATCTGCTCCGGCAGGGGTGTTCATTGAACACTTAGAGCATCTTTCGATCATTACTACAGTCGAAGTGACTAGGTAACAGTCTTCGTTACCAACCTCGGACAAGAAGGGGATTGGACTCATCCATTGAGGGTCTATCTCGAACATGGGACCTTGCCTAAGGACGAAACCGAAAGCGATCGGTTAATTCGAAAAGTGCGCCTATACAAACTTATAGAAGGAGTTTTGTATAAGAAGGATACTCAAGGAGTATTCATGTGTTGTATTACTCAAGAAGAAGGTAAGTCCCTCTTAAAAGAAATCCATGACGGTGTGTGTGGTGCTCACGCGTCATTTCGTACACTGGTCGGAAAAGCTTTCCGACAGGGCTTTTTCTGGCCTTTGGCACTCGATGATGCCAAGAATTTGGTCAAGACATGCCCCCAGTGTCAATTTCATGCCAGACAGGTTCATCAACCCACGTATGCCTTGCAAACTATCCCATTAGCGTGGCCCTTCACAGTTTGGGGGATGGATATTGTAGGACCTATGCCACAGGCCGTTAATGGTTACAAATTCCTATTCGTAGCCATTGACATGTTCACAAAATGGATTGAGGCTGAGCCAGTCCGCAATGTCACTGCTGCTGCGGCACAGAAGTTCTTTCATAAGAACATCGTTACTCGATTTGGTGTTCCAAGTCATCTCATTACTGACAACGGTTCCAAATTCGTTAGTGGCCTCTTTCTGGACTATTGCGATAATATTGGAACCAAGGTGTGCTTCGCTTCTTAGCTCATCCACAGAGCAATGGTGCTGCCGAACGCGCCAATGGGCAAATATTACAAGGCATCAAGAAACGTGTTTCGATCGCCTTAAGATGCGCTCGGGGGCTTGGGTGGATGAACTCTACTCCGTTCTATGGGCACTACACACTACCTGTAGTCGGGCCACTGGTGAGACACCTTTCCAATTGGTATATGGCGCTGAGGCGGTGTTACCTACGAAAATCTGTATTGGTTCTGTCCGAACAGATCGATTCGACCAGATTGATCAGATCGAACAACGTACCCATGATTTAGCCATTCTCGAAGAAAAGCGTGATCGAGCGTTGGTACAGTCAGCGGTATATTTGCAGGCTTTGCGAAAATATCACAGCAGAAGGATACGGCTGCGTAGTCTTCACGTGGGTGATCTGGTTTTACGAAAAATACAAAACCAGTCTAACTGCAATAAGTTCTCCTCAGTGGAAGGCCCTTACGTTGTCGTTTCAGTACGGCGACCAGGATCGGCCCGGTTAGCAATGGAGGATGGTAGAATCTTATCCAATACATGGAACATTGATCAACTGTACAAGTTTTACGTGTAAGTTTCCCAATCTTTTTTCCTGTTCAATTAGCATAGTTTAACAAAAGATTTCATGAGTACTCTTCTTCGCTTCATGTTATGTAGTTTTCTTTATTTGCCATACCTGTACCGGGCCTTGCTCGGGGGCTGATCGCCGATGATCATCTTGTTACAAATATCATAACCGGATTCATTGGCCGATCTCATGGTCGCATCCAGCTGAGACATCCCTCAATAAGCCGTTTCTCAATGCACACGGGACTTACTGGCATGTTCCTGATCATTCGAGTGGCTGCCAGTTCGTAATAAGGTCGGATGTTGTATTGAGGTTCGTATCGGTTCGATTGGATGATTATATCTAGGTTAAAGCATTTTCCTAAGTGTTCATCATGCCATATATTTTTCCAAAAATTATAATACTAAATCTTCAGTGTTTGTGATTTCTGGAAGGGGATAAGAGGATATGGTCATGTTATGAAACAAAGAAAGTATCACTCTTTTCCAAAAATTTAAGGCACGCATTCACATGTTATAAATGTAAATTTACAGGTATAGTTATTGAGAGAGATCACTACAAAAAATCAAATGAGGACTAGCTCTTTCAGTAGATCTTCTACTAGAGGATTGACTTCTTCAGAGATGGCTTTAAATCGATCACTGTCGATCTCTGCATCTCCTACCACCAGGTTCAAATTCAAATTTGGGCCGTGGTGGAATCGTAATCTGCAGAGAATGGCAGAGGCTACGGATCTGACATTTGACCTTAGCGCCTCTTCCTGCCTTTTGGTATCTTCAGGAAGATACTTGAGGAGTGATTCGGCTTGGGCTGCGACCAGTGTGGCTAACTCGCTAAGGCTTGGATTGTCCTTTTGTGACTCGATCACATCTGTTTTTAACAGAGTGGCCACCATCTTCAGCTTTTCAAAGATGTCTGATTGAGTACCGCTGCAGGAGGAAATTGTTTCGTTCAGTCCCTTATTCTCCATGCTGGCAGTATCAATTCTCGAGCTTTGCAACTCGATGGTCGTCTGAAGGTTTCTGTTCTCTTCTGAAAGACGGCCTATTTGATCCTCTTGTACTGAACAAACACAATAAACATTTGCTATAAGTAAAACTCATATGATGTGAAGTTTTCTTCTGGTCGGGAGTGTACTTACAAGCAAGCTTTGACTGCACGTCGCGAAGTTCCTTCTCCAAAGAAGAATATCTCGCAGCTGCAGCTTTTTCTTGATTCTCTCAATCAACCATGCTCTTGTGCAGAAAGGCATTTTCTCTGTATCAAGAAGGACAACCAGTTACGCTTAAATACGGATTCAAGTTGACATGAATAAAGAGAACTATACTTACTGTTCTAGCTGGCTGATCTTCCGTTGTGCGACCTTAATATGCTTTGCCATAGCTGTTGACTTGGTCGCCACCCGGGTCAAGTCTTGGAACACGATAAGAAATTGTTCTTGAGACTTGAATGTTCCGGAATTTTTTACGGGTTGGAAAATAAAAATTGTTCATACCTCTATATAATCACTGATTGGGTCGCTCTCAACATCAGTATTAGGTCTAACTTCAGGACTTGTTGTGTCCGCGGTAGGGGTAGCAGATGACTTTTCCTGTTGTTTCCCCTCTATGACCGGGACTTCGGTTTCTGTCCCACGGGAACGGATTTCCTCTGCCATTCCATTCACGATGGCCCGAAGAACCTCTTCGGCCACGGGAATCGGGCTTGGCTCTCCCACGACCTCAGTAGTGGGTGTACTATGGCTTGTCGAGGTCGCCAGGGTAAGGGTGCAGCATCCCTACGCCAACAAACTGACACATTTAAAGGTGAAGAAACCTCTGGTCAGTCATATTTAGCTGACGATTGGAAAAGTTCCCACTTTATCCGAAACCCCACCCACAGTTTGGGTTTTGATGATGTGCTCCCGAGGGAGAAGAGCTTGATGGCTGCTCTCGGGGAAGACTCTTCGTCCGTCCTAGTTTTCCTTCTCTTAAAGAGGATGGTAACCTCTTCTCCCTGTATGAACACAACTCAGTAGATGTGTACAGGGGAACGAAAACATGCAGCATTGTGAGAAATCTTACCACAGTCGCTCCTTCTATCGGAAGGGGAGGTGTTGCAAGTCCTGAGGCTTCATGAGCTTCAGGCACTAGGGTTCCACCCGAAACCATTGGATTATCAGTGGACACGGGGCCCACTATAGCCATTTCTGTCCCTGCGGCCAGGGACAAGACTTCGTCGACCACAAGGGAAGTCAACCTCTCTGGGACGCTTGTTCCCAGAAGGTCAGTTGTTTTCCTCTTGCGACGAACTAGAGGAATGTCATATTCCTCATCCTCGCTTCCTTCACCCTGTACGACAAAGAAGTAATTTCCGCTCGTACTTGGGGGTACAGGAGGAAACGAGAATCTTACCGCAATCTTTTTCGCGGTAATGGTTTTCTTCTGCGAAGAAGCCTCTCCCAGAATCTTCTTAGGTTTTTTGGGAGCAGACTCCTTCGCTACGTGCTTCGAAGGGGTCCTCCTCACCCTCTTCGCAGTCGGTCTTCCCAAAGGACCAACGTCCTCAATTGGACGCATTCCTCAGCAAATTGTCCCAGAAGCTGTATTATTAAACATGCTTTTGGTAATGCAAGACAAATGGACGATTTACAACAGAGCTTGTTTGAAAAAAGTCACACCTTTTGGCGGTCTTGCTTAAGATCGTCGCCGGCGTTAATTAAGCTCTAGGGGCGAGGCGATCCTTTAGCTCCCTCCACAGTGGCGTTATACGCCCGAAGAAGGTAGTTTGTCCGTTTCTCGATCTCAGACAAAGATAGAGCTATGTCACAAACAAGAATGTTAACAAATACAACATTTTTTAGTTAGTAAAAATGTGTGATTTGTTGATTAAAGGACATACCATTATTATAGTCCAGAGTGCTGTCCACCACGGACTTAACTTCCCAAGCTGGATGTGCCCTTTCACACAGGGGGCTTATTCGATTCTTCATGAAGTCACGTATGATATCACGCGCGGTCAAGCCTTGCTGGACTAAGTGAAGAATAGCTTGAGCTGGTTTCTTCTATTCTGCGCTCAGAACGGGAAGGGAGTCTAACTCACTGGTTTTCTCCGGTCGGGTGTCCACGAACCATAGTCCGCTCTCCGACGAAGGAGTGCAGTAAAACCATTTATGGTACCACCCATGAACAGAGTCCCGTAGGGGCGGGAATGGTGTGGGACCCTCATTTGAGGAATCCGGTGGCAACCGCCCAAGTGGGTTGCACTCAGAAATGATACATTGCAAGCTCACAACAACAAGATGCATTATATAAAAATGCAAGTAATTAAAACAAGTGCTGATCACAAGGACCAACATTACAATAACATAGCGCCAAAATGACGCAATTTAGTGTTGATACAAAATTAAGGAGTTTTCTTCGACACAAAGGTTGGCACTGAATAAGACAACAACAACAAGCAAAAGGACTTCAACGATCTTCATCTTCAACTGCAGCGGTGTTGCATGGGCTTCCTCCACATCGGACTCAACTTGGTAAGTGACCCTCTAGTAAGCTGGATCTTCTGGAGCGGTTTCTTCTTGTGCCATATTGGGTTCAAGACCGTAGGACTCGGGATCAATGAATCCTTCTTCTAAATTTTGTTTGCAATAGTAAGGGTGAGCACATTGTCCACATAGTGCTCAACAAGTCCCAAATAAGAATGCAGGTATATAGATGAGGGGGAAATTTGTGGGGAACCCCGCCCCGTACCTAACACCACGATACGGAACAGCGCTCCCCTATTGCAACTTCCCAGGATTCAGTTGCGAACCAGGAATGAATATCACAACAACCAGCAGATTATATAAGTAGTTCACACAACATTATAGGCTCACATCAACGGCACTAGGGCCTCACAATAATAACACAACGAGGTACAAAATAACATTTCAAACTTTTCTCAAAGCGCGGAAGGAGCGGAACTCTAATCTTCTCCCACAGTCGCTCGACCGGGGTACGCGACGCCTAGAAGCTTGGACCAAACTCAAAGAAGTCTTCAGCTTCTGATGGAACAATTTAGTCACGGGTGAGTACAGGGTACTCAGCAAATCACCACTTAACAAATGCAAGTATATATAACATGATAGGGAATTCAAGGAAATGATTGAGGTTCTTTTCCAAACCTTTTTCATCACCTAACAGTTGATAGTCATGAAAAGCATTCAAAACATTCTTTGAAAACTTACCTTATATATATATAACAGTTCAAGAGTGCAGAATTTAAAGCAGTTCATAAAATAGTTCATAAAAACTACTTGTGCCTCACAACATGGATAAAACCCATTGACCATAACACACTACAAAATCCGGGAGCACGGAGTATTTAAATACATTTTAAAATCTACAGAGGGGTACCGCTTTACCCACAAGACTTCTCAACTACCACTGTTGACCACGAGCATAGGCTTTTTGCCCAACACGCTACTTTAAGCATATGAGTCCTATGCCAGGTTCGATCATGCTGCTTTAAGCACGCCACTGAGTTGAGAATAACACACTTTTCACCCTGCCTTGCCATTATACTAGCTCTGCCCTGTAAAAGGTTCACCACCGGGTAGTGCCTCAAGGAAAATCCACCTCCGATTGGTGTTCCTAATACAGTTATGAAACATTGTAGGGATCTTCCCTCTCATACCTTCACCCTACCCCTCACTCAGTATTGGGCCGCGGTGGGAGACCCTCTCCTCCAATAGTGAGCGGACACACGAGGGGTTTGTGTTGGGAAACCACATCCAGCACTCGTGCCCTGGAACCACATCAGTTGCACGATCTTTCACTCAGACGAATCGGCTGGGCTCGTCCCAGCCGTCAGTGTAAGTGGGCCAAGAGGGATCTTCCCTCCTTGACCAGTGAACAGTATTAGTGCAACTTTATTATTTAGGTTATAGACTCTATGCAGAGCTAGGGCAATAGTTCAGCAAGGATATTTGGTCGTGCCCGTCCCATACCAGGCTTGTGGAGATACGATAACATGTTATTGGATGTTTAGCACAAATTGGTAGGTCCTTAAGCTATTCTAGAGAGGAGTTTCCCTAATCACATTTTTCACAATTCACAACATTTCATGTTTCCAAGATTATCATGTTCTCAATTCATCATCATAAGCATCACAATATTTTCCATGTTCCGACTGACACACCTCTCCTCTCTAGGATAGACATTTTAAAAAGGTATTTTTAGTTTTGAAAAACCATTTTTGCTCATTTATGTGAATAACCCATATTACCAATGTTATGCTTTAGCATTAACCTAGGGCATCAAGAATATTATACACATGGCTTGAGAATCAAGAATGGCTATTCAATGTAGGACAATAGCTAAACAGGTATATTTCAACATACTCAGTTTGCTTAAATAACATGCACAATATTTGCAAAACAAAATACTTAGCTAACTTGAAAACATGGGATCAACATGATCAAGGTGATGGTGACTTGCCTTGATTTCCCACGACAAGGTCTTCAGCGACATCTTCACTCGGCTGCTCCTCGACTTCTGAACGGGCGATTTCTAAACATGAAGAAACACTGATCAACCAAACATGCATAAATATGAAACTATCAAATGCAGATCTAAGTCCTAATAAGTCTAGGTAAAGCAACCTTGGAGTCAGATCTGAAAAAGATTGAAAAGCGGAACATCTCAAAGACAGGGTAATTAGGGTAGAATCGGATGAATTCGTTTTCGAAAATGGCCGAAAACGACGGAACAGGATTTTAGAGTAGGATTCTGAATTGGTGACTGAAAGAGAACATGTGGCAGGGCGGATCAGACAGATTTGGATTTGGAGGTCGGACGGAGAAAATCCACTTTTGGCGAAATTTTAGGGTAAACCGGGTAAAATCGGATCTGGAAAAAAGTAAAAACAAGATCCGGGACTCGGATCTGAAGAACAATTTCAGATCTGGAAGATTTGAGTCGAGGCGAATCTAATGGCCCAGACGGATCTTCGATCAGAGACTTTTGCGACAAATTGACAAAATCGGGGGAAAGGGACGAAGATGCTCAAAACAACAAAACAGAAATCCGGACAGCGGATCGAAGAAATGATCACACATCTAGAAGGTTGACGACGAAACGAACAAAGTGACGTGATCGGATTTTCGATCGGAGGTCCAGAAGGCAGAGAACGACAAGGCATGTCGCTGCGGCTGACATTCGGAAAAGAGTACTACACTGTAGCAGTATCAGTCGGCCGACACAGGACATGGCCACGGCCAAGAGTTCGCCGGCGACGATCCAGGCCGCGGCTAGGGCTGAGATTCGAAGGGTGGAGGAGTCTCAGCTAGATGAGAAGGTTTGGTGAAGGAGGCACGGCAAGAGAAGGTTTGGTGAAGGAGGCACGGCAAGAGAAGGTTTGGTGAAGGAGGCACGGCAAGAGGGAGCTCCATGTCGAGTTACACGGCGAGGTTTCCCGGCGGCTTGGACATGCACGGGCTGCACGGTTGAGCTTCGGCCGGGGCTAACCGGAGAGGGGAAATGGTCGGGAAAGGTGGGGAATCGGAGGAGGAGCACCAGGGGAGGAAGAAAACACAACAATGGCGGAGTTTGGTGGCTGGAATTGGAGAAGGTGGCGCACGGCCGGCCGCGAGGAAGACGAGCTCGCCGGCGGCGGTTCTCGGGCGGCGGTGCACGATTTGAGCTAGGATTTGGTGGGTGAGCTGTTGGAAACGAGGGGAGGACGATGGAATGGCCGGATTAAGCAATGAGTGGCCGGAAGAAGGAGAACGGCGAAGTGGCCGACGGAGGAAGAAAAATCAACCGCGGCAAATCGGGAGCTACGGCTACCAAACAGGCGAGATGCTGGGGAAGGAAATGTGCACAACAACGAGGCTAACAAGATTCACAAACCTGAACAACCAAATGGTGGCTGGAGCACGGCGAACGGCGACGAAGAAGCGGCAGCCCGCGCTGGAGCACGCTCCGGCTCACCGCTGGGCGACAGAGAAAATGCCTAATGACATTTTATGCACAAAAATTAATCCAAATGCAAATTTTCCAAAAGCTCTGAGTGCCTAAGTGAGTTTCCTACCTTCCCACAGTAGGGTTTGAAGAAATATGCTGGTTTGAACTGTTTTACAGTCATGCCAAAGCTTATAAAGAATGGCATTTAGGTGATTGCTTGTGGTAGAAGAAAAAAGACTAACTTGTAATGCATCCAGCAAGGTTAAATGGGTCCTTACACTGTGTTTGCTGTAGAATGGGTGAGGGTAGAAGGGTAATTGTGCATAAAATATTGTTTTTGTCAATTCTAAGAGCTTATTTGGAATTTCTGAAAATAGGAGGGGCTGAAATGCAAAATGGCAGTGCATGGGAAGTTGTGGAACCTGGTAACTTGTGTAAATAAAATATATTAAAAATTTTTGCTGAATTTTCTATGCATAATTGAAATCAAAACAAACCTTTTATGTATATTTTTAAATAGAAAAAAGCTACCATTTCATGTGGAAAATGAATTTGTTTTATGCATAAAATCATGATGCGATGAATTTAAAAATATGCATGCATGAGGAAAAGATAGGGCAGATGATTTAGGATTTGACAGATGAAAGAAATCAACTGATCGGAAAAGATAAGAGAATTTTAGCTGAAATTGGAAAGGATTGATCTGAGAGAAAATCTAAGAAAAATGGGGGGTGAAAAGGGGATTTTTGGGCTGTTACAAAATTTTCAAAGGATGGCTCTTTGACTCATAGAATAGATTTTCACTCTTAATTTTGAAGAAAAGGTTTTTTGTTTTCAAAAATGAGGCTTTTAAAATCCTAAACTAGATTCTCATAAGATGTTATGTGTGGCGGTCTTTCATGAGTCACCACTTTACTCAATTTTGTGAAAAACTTTCTCAAAAGCTACTTGTGTTGTATTGACGTGGATAGAATCCACCGCACATGAGCACGAGCAGGGAATTGTTAATGTTAGGAGAACGGGGAACCGGGAATAAGATCTCCGCGAAAGAAATATCCAAGAAAGCCTGAGATGAGATTTCCGGAGATAAACCTTCCGGGAGACAATCGTCCGGTCGCCGTGAGAATTGGGAGCCGGGAATAAGGTCTCCGGAGAAGAATATCCAAGAAATCTGTCCCGCTGGGGAGAATATCGACTCCCGGAGGAGGATGTGCCCGATGACGGGTCTGAGTATTTGGGTAGGGGACTAGTCTCTCAAAGTGACTCGTTACCGCGGTCCCCGAGGACCGGGTTGCCGCTTACACCATCAGTCCACGAGGTCTGATCGTAAGCCGCCCTTCAGGAGGGACTTGTTGGGTCTGAGCCAACTTCCTCACAGGGAGGGCATCCTCGTGGGGAGGGCGTCCTCGCGAGGAGGGCATCGCCGCTAGGGGCGGTAATGTGAAGAACCTGCAATGAGACGGTTGAAGAGAAAAATCCAGTTGTATTGATAATGAAATGAGATACAACGCCTCCCCCCGCGAAGTCGCGAGAAGGGAGGGAAAGGTGATTACAATGTCCCCCCTCCCCCTCCGGCGTGATCGCTCTGGGGGAGGGGACAGTAAGTACGAGGTCCCCCTTCCCCCTCCGGCGTAATCGCTCCGGGGGAGGGGACGGGCCTGTGTAGGCTAGACGTAAAACTTGCGAAGTAAACGCAAGTTCCACGTGTGCTTCAGCTCTTGCTCTTGGAGGTTGGAGAGCTTGTAAGCCCCCGAGCCCAGGACCGTGGAGATCCTGTAAGGGCCCTCCCATTTGGGGGAGAGCTTACCCTGGCCTTGGGGGTCTGTGACGCGCTTGAGGACAAGGTCCCCAAGGCGGAAGGCCCTCTCGCGCACACACTGGTTGTATGCGCACGCCATCTCGCGCTCGTAGATGGCGTGGCAGAGGAGCGCTCGGTCGCGTTCCTCCTCCATGAGGTCGATCTCCAGTCGCTGGTTGGCCTCATTGGCTTGGTACGCTGCGGTCGTAGCTCCGTCTAGGAGCTCGACTCGCAGTGACCGGAAGCCAATCTCCGGGGGGAGGACTGCCTCCGCCCCGTAGACCAGGGAGAAGGGAGTACGTCTCGTCGCCCGGCTTGGGGTTGTGCGCATGGAGCAGAGGATGCTAGGGAGCTCCTCTGCCCATACACCCCGCTTAGAAGCGGCCTGCTCGAGTTGCCGGCGCAACTCTTTTAGGATCACGCCGTTGACCCTCTCGACAGCCCC
The DNA here is from genome assembly GCA_019359835.1 of Pharus latifolius. NCBI lineage: Eukaryota > Viridiplantae > Streptophyta > Magnoliopsida > Poales > Poaceae > Pharus > Pharus latifolius. The sequence goes on from CM033322.1 coordinate 48,963,689, forward strand.
ATTGCTCCAGGGATGGGCCACTGAGGCGAAGTGGATGATGAGCCCCAGGCCTTCGCAGAATTCCCGGAAATGAGCCGAGTCGAATTGGGTCCCATTATCAACAGTGATCTCCCGGGGGACACCAAAATGACAAACGACGTTTTTCCAGAAAAACCGCTGGACGGCCCGGGACGTGATGCTGGCCAAGGGTTCCGCCTCTACCCACTTTGTAAAGTAGTTGACCGCGACCACCGCATACTTGTATCCTCCGGGCGCTGGGGGGAAGGGTCCTAAGAGGTCCATCCCCCAGCGCACGAAGGGCCAAGTGATAGGGATAGTCCGCAGCGCTACGGGGGGAGGTTCGAACCCTTGGCCATCTTCTGGCAAGCCTCACGCACGGAGACAAGGTCTCGCGCGTCGCTCATGACCGTGGGCCAATAGAAGCCCTGCCGGAGAGCCTTGGCTGCGATGGCACGCGGGGCTAGGTGAGAGCCACAGCTCCCCGCATGGATGTCTTCAAGGAGTTGGAGTCCCTCCGGCGGTGGGAAGCAACGGAGGAGGGCGGAAGCCCCCTGCTTGTAGAGCTTCCCCTCCAGCAGGAGGTATCCCCGGGCTTTGGCCCGGAGGCTCTTGGCTTCGGTCTCGTTGGGAGGGTCCCCCTCCCCCTTGATGAAGGAGATGAGGGGGTCCATCCATGACGGAGCCCGGGTGATCTCGGCGACCTCCGGGACGCGAGGCTCGTCGCCCGTGTCCGGGGAGGCCACCGGGGGCTTCGTGATGACTCCAGGAAGGCCCCCTTGGGGAGCAATTCCCAGGCGCTGGCTGCCCGGGCCAAGGCGTCGGCCCGGTCATTGTCCCTTCGCGGGATATGCCGGGCCTCGAGGTCGTCGAAGTGCCTCTCCATCTTTCGCACCTCCTGCAAATGAAGACTCAAGTTTGTGTCATGGCACAGGTAAGACTTGTCCATTTGGCAAACTACGAGCTGAGAATCTCCCTTCACTAGGAGGCGCCGGATCCCCAGGGAGCGCGCAAGGCGCATCCCGAGGAGCAAAGCCTCGTACTCGGCGACGTTGTTGGTTGCGGGGAACTCGAGCCGCGCCGCGTACTTGAGTTCCTTCCCCTCGGGGCTCCAGAGGACTACTCCCGCACCAGCCCCGGTGAGACACAGCGACCCATCGAACATGAGTGTCCAATGGTCACTGCGTAGGGGCGGCGCGGGGAGGTCTTCATCCCCGGGCCCGGAGGCAGGAGTCCACTCCGCGACGAAGTTGGCGAGGACCTGTGACTTGATGGCGGAGCGGCCTGTGAGGGACAGGGAGAAGGGGGCGAGCTCGGCCCCCCACTTCCCAATTCGTCCGGTGGCCTCTTTGTTCCGCAGCACCTCCCCCAGGGGGAGGGACGACGGGACGGTGATGGGGTGTCCCAGGAAGTAGTGGCGAAGCTTCCGGGACGCCATCAGGAGGGCGTAGCAGATCTTCTCCATCTCTGTGTACCGAGTTTTGGCCCCCTGGAGGGCCTCACTCACGTAGTACACGGGACACTGTTGCCCCCCTTGCTCCTTCACCAATACCGCACTGACGGCGACCGGGGTCGTGGCAAGGTAGAGGAGCAAGGGCTCTTCTGGAGACGAACTCACGAGCATTGGAGGGCTCGTGAGGTACTTCTTGAGGTCGTCGAAGGCCTCCTGGGCCTCGGGGGTCCATCGGAACCCCTCGATCCCCTGGAGGATCTTGAAGAGTTGGAGGCCTCGTTCCCCCGACCGCGAGACGAAGCGGCTCAGCGCGGCTAAGCGGTCGGCGAGCCGCTGGACGTCCTTGACGGAGCATGGCGGGGGCATGTCCAGGAAAGCCCGCATCTTTTCGGGATTTGCCTCTATGCCCCATTGGGACACGAGGAAACCCAGGAGCTTCCCCCCGCGCACGCCGAAGGCGCACTTCTCCGGGTTGAGCTTCAGTCCATACGCGCGGAGGTTGCGGAAGATCTCCGCTAGGTCGTCGACGTGGGCTGCTGCGCGGGGACTTTTGACGACCGCATCGTCTATGTAAACTTCAACGTTGCGGCTGACTTGGTCTTTGAAGACCAGTGTCATGAGGCACTGGAAGGTCGCTCCCGCGTTCTTCAGCCGGAAGGGCATGTGGACGTAGCAGAAGGTTCCGAGGGGAGTTATGAAACTCGTCTTTTCCTCGTCCCCTTCCGCCATCCGGACTTGATGGTAGCCCGAGTAGGCGTTCAGGAAGCTCATCAACTCGCACCCCGCGGTCGAGTCGACCAGTTGGTCAATCCGCGGGAGTGGGAAGTTGTCCTTGGGGCAGGCGCGGTTGAGGTCGGTGAAGTCCACGCACATCCGCCACCTACCATTTGACTTCTTCACGAGGACGGGGTTCACGAGCCACTCAGGGTGCAAGACCTCCCGAATGAACCCCGCCTCTTGGAGTCGGGCGATCTCCCCCTTGATTGCCTCTTGGCGTTCCAAGGAGAGTTTCCTCATCTTCTGTTTGACCGGGGGGGGGGGGGGGGGGGTCACCGGGGGTCACCGCGAGCTTGTGCTCAATGACCTCCCGGGCGACGCCCCACATGTCCGAAGGCTTCCATGCGAAAACGTCGGAGTTTTCGCGCAGGAAAGCAGCCAGTTGCGCTGCATGCTCCTCGGGGAGCTCCGCCCCGATCCGGACGGTTTTGTCCCCGTCGTCCGGGGACAGCAGGACCTTCCGGAGGCCCCCTTTTGGTCGCGGCTTGGGGAGGGGCCTCCCGGGAGGTATTGCCGCGACGTCTGGTTCCGGGGGAGAGGCCATCCCCCCGGGCGCCTTAATGATGTTGACGCTTCCGATTGTGGCGGCGGCACGCTCGTATAGAGCACGGGCCATGTCTTGGTCTCCCCGGACGTTGATCACGCCGCACGGCCCGGGGATTTTCATGCATAGGTAGTTTTGATGGGTGGCAGCCCCCAGGCGGTTGATCGTGGTCCTCCCCATGATCGCGTTGTAGGAGAAGGGGGGGTCCACTATGTCGAATCGGACCATCTCGGTCCGGTAGTTCTCCGGGGTGCCGAATGTCATGGGGAGATCTACCTTCCCCACGGGATGGATCGCCTTCCCCGGGACGAACCCTTGCAGGGGCCCGCTGCGGGCTGCAGAAGCTTCTCATCCACCTGCATCTCCCTGAAGGCCTTCAAGTAGAGGACGTCGGCGGAGCTCTCGCCATCCACGAGGATGCGGGCCAGGTGGCAATTGTAGATGGTGGCGGAGACGATGAGCGCGTCGTCGTGGGGTAAGCGTACCCCGTGCCCGTCTTCCGCCGTGAAGGTGAGGGGGACGTCCGACCACTTGGGTGGCGGAGACGTATGCAGCACCCCCACCACCTTGACTTCGCGCGCGTACTCCTTACGCTGGCGCTTAGAGTCCCGCCCGGAGGCGGACCCTCCCACGATGACGTTGATGCGCCGTTGAGAAGTTTGGAAGGGGAGAGTTTCTGAAGGCTCCCCCTCCTGCGTCTGCCCTTGCTGACCCCCCGCGGTGGCAGGAAGGGCCGGAACAGCTGGCCGAGGGGGCAAGGAGGCCGGAGTCCCCCCCCTGCCCATGCTGGTCGAGGAACGCCGCGAAGTGTTGTAGCAGCTGGTGGCACTCTCGGGTAGCATGGGTACTGGACCAGTGGAAGCTGCACCACGGTCCTTCCCTGCCTCTCCCCGCGGGGCCCTCCCGACAGCGGGAAGACTGTCCTCCCCCATGGCCTTTCGGCTTGGGGAAGCGGCGGTTGCCCTTCGGGGGGTCACGCGAGCCGCCTCCACCCTCGAGGACAAAGGTGTCCCGAGACCGTGGCTCGTAACGCCCCCCCTGCCTGGGGCGTTTGGGGGGTCCCTGGCCCCCCGGTCGCCGGGGGCGGGACCCCCCTGGGTCTTCCTCCAGAGGTCGTCCTCCTTCGCCCGAGCGTACTTTTCGAGTACATTGAAGAGCTCATCGGCGGAGGAGGGGCAGCTCCGGGAGAGCCTCCGGTGGAGCTCCCCCGGGAGGATTCCGCTCTTGCACGCTTCGATGATCGTAGAGTCAGGGACGTGAGCCACTTTGCTCTTCACTTGGGCGAAGCGCTTGAAGAAGCTTCGGATGGTTTCCCCCGTCCTCTGCCGGATGGTGTACAGCTGCGAGGAGTCCAGGGGACGCACGTAGTTCCCCTGGAAGTTTGCGCAGAACTCACGCTTGAGCTGCGCGAAAGACTTGATGGAGCCGGCCTTCAGGTTGTAGAACCAGGACCAGGCGATCCCGGTGAGGTAGAGGGGGAAGACATTGCACTGCACCGTCTCGTCCCCCCCGGCCGCGGAGATGGTTGTGGAGTATACCTGCACAAATTCGTAAGGGCGGTAGGGCCGCGGCCACCGAATGCTCTGAAGTCTGCAGCATAGGGGCTGATTAGCCCCCTGCACTTCCCGGGGAGAGTCCCGGTCGCTGTCTTCTTTGACGGGGGACACGCCCTCATTCTCAGAGTCGGGAAGCGGCCCAAGAGGTCCGCTGGAGTGGCGATGGCGACGCTTTTCTTCCGGACCGGAGCTTAGTTCCCGGACGTCCGGGCTCTCCCCCGGAGAGGTTGGTGTCGACGATTCGGACTCGGAGTCCCCAGCCGAACTTATGCAAAATTTGTAATAGCGAGACCTTTCAAGATGACCCTCTGGGAAGGTATGTAGAAAAATGGAGAACATGAGCACAGAGAGGTTTATACAGGTTCGGGCCCTCGATGGTGGGAGTAATAGCCCTACGTCCTGTTGGGATTTCACTATAGGTGATAAAGGTTTACAAGATGGCGGGAAAACACCTTCACAGGTGAAGAGTTTTTCCTATGTCAATGTACAGAATGAAGCTAGAAAGGCTTGTAAGAAACTATCTGATCTAGGCCGTAGACTAGGCTGTTTTGAGTGGTTGAGATGTGTTGTATCTCGCTTGTATCAGAGACGTTGATCTCTTCCGATCTTTCGATCCTTCGATCCCCCCTGTTTGATGCACCTTGCCACCCTTTTATACTGGTCGAAAGGGTGCCATGTCGTAACTGCATCAGACAGTTGCTTGGATGGTTGGATTCGGTTTAGAGAACCGCTCTTAACCTCCACGCAGGTTAAACACGTGTTATTCATGGATAACTGCACGTATTAACCTCCTGACGGTTGGTCTTCCACGTGGAGGAATCTTCGGGATACTTGGAATATTCCCGCTATAGGGACAGCCGGACAGATGAACTCCAAGTACCCTGGTCGAGAATGTTCTGACCGCGGGATGTTGGTTGATCGCACAACATCTCCGATATTCTGTTCGCGTATAGCATACGAACTTTTGACCGCGCGAAGCCTGCGGTCTGATCGCGCAAAGCCTGCGACCTGATCGCGCAAAGCCTGCAACCTCGGGCTGATGCTTCTCAGAATGACTTAAGTTCGCACCGCCGGGCACGTGCCTGGCTCGAATCTGTCTTGAACCAACAGTGCATTTATTTGAACTGACCCGGGTGTCAATCCTCGTCAGCTAGCCCCCAAATTCGAAGAAAACAAAGGGACGTGTTTATTTCGAATTTAAAGTAATGCATCGGATTTTTAACCCGACTCTTCAAATCCCCCGCTTAGTGGCGCACTAAGTGGGTCGGTTAGTTCCTCGAGGTAAAATTGTAAATGCTTTTAAAAACCCGAGGTGATTTAGAATGTGAACCGTCACCTTGGCGGCTATAAATACCGGGTCTTTCATTTTGCAAAGCTCCACAATCTCTTTTCACGGTTAAGTCATTTCTAAAGTCACCTTCATTCTTCTCTTCATACACCTCCTGATGGCAGATCACAACATCATCGAGATTGAAAGTGATGAAGAGGAAATTCTCGAGCAAAAGCTTCAAATGCTTGAAGATCCATCTCCTTCAAGGAAGAAATCCAAGGTTGACGAAGGATCTTCTAGCAGAGCAAAGGTAGAAGATGAGCCATCATCTTTTCTTCCTTCAGCTTTCTACTCCAACACTCCCTGCTTTTGTTTGGGTGATCGATTTTCTGGTCGGTAAGCGGTGACTATACGACCAGAAGATCCTCAACTTGTGTTGGGGAATCAATCTTCTGGTGGGAAGGTTGCACTTCCACCATTTGGTGATCATCCGATTTTATCGGGTGATCTACCTCCCAGGATGGATATATCAACGTGTCACGAGCAGGGACAGGTAATAATCTTTCTCTCCTTTTGCTTATAGTTATAGTTAGCACAACTAAATTTTGCAAATGTAGGAGATTGGAGGCCCCAGTGATCAGCCTTCTGCTACTCCGTCTCTTCCTCCGGGACAGATTCTTCTAGAGGAGAAGAATGCCCTGGAGAAGAAGACCGAAGAGATGTCTTCGGCGATTCTGCATCTGGCAGAATGTTTTGAACGATCCCGTGAAGAGGCGCACCAGTTCCGTTGAGAGAGGGACCACGCTCAGCAACAGCGAGAACTCTCCGATTTAATTAGGAACAGTAGTGTACCTCTTGTTAGGGATGATGTAGATAGGCTTAGGTTAGTTGCTAGTTCTCTAGGGGTTGTCAGTGTAGATCCTACTGACAACAACATGTCCCTAGGAGAACTTTGCAAACTTCTTTTGGATCAGGTCGACGCTCTGGTCGCCGGTATTCCTTTTGTATGTAAAGAATGCAAAAAATAAAACTTTCTTCTTTATATGAATATTCTTCACATCTTCTGTGCGAAAATATAGCCATAAACATTATGTTCGCGACCACTCTTACACAGGGAAATTTCAGTTCTGCGATCAGAATCACGCTTTTATAAACGTACCGCGACCAACTCTGATACCGCGATCAGACTTAAAGCCGCGGTTAGAACTGAAACATACTGTGACCAGAATTGAGGCTCGATCAGACCGTCACTTCAATTAGAATCGGAGCTTAATCAAAAGCATGATCTTGATCATACCACAACCCGGTCAAAATACACCCATACGTCCAAAAATTGAGTCGTAGGATCTTTTCATGAAAATGTCCAAAGTATATAAAGGAAAAACGTCCTCTGAAAAGCACTGAAAACTTTTCAGGCTTTTTTGCACTTTCAGTTTCTGAAACAAAGAAGTCTTTTTGTTTCAGATCCGATGCCTGAACACTTTAACGGGTCCGCCAGAGACAGTATCCATTATGGGAAATGAATGAATAAAATACTCGGTGGAACGTTTGAATGGAACGTTACTCACATTAATGCGTCTCCTCGGGTCTATAAAAGGAGCAGGTGTCTTCCTGAAGAAGCCACTCAGCCAAAAACCCTCAACATTTCCGCCGCACAAAACCCTCGTTCTTCTTCGCCTTCGTCTTCCCCAAAAGTCGCCAACTTTTCCTTCGATTTTCCACCAAAAAATGGTGTCCTGGAGCCGATCCATCCACCATTCCGAGGAGAGTTTAGTGGCGTTGGAGAAGGAGGAGATCCTTCCTCCGCGGCAGCTAATCAACTGGCGGCCCACGGAGAAGGACCAAGAAACGCCGACCGTCCGAGAGGGCGAGTTGGTGGTTTTTGAAGAGTATTTGCGCTGCGGGTTCTAATTCCCTGAGAGTCGGTTCTTGAAGGACGTCCTCGAGCACTACGGGTTGGAGCTAATCAACCTCCACCCAAACGCAGTGTTGATACTGGCGGTGTTTCAACACTTGTGCGAGGCGTTCGTCGGAGTATATCCCAGTGTGGATCTCTTCCGGTGATTTTACTTTTCGGCGTGGTCGAAGAACGCCAACGCCGCCGGATGCATTTACTTCCGGCTAAGGGATAAGAAGGAGTATCCCTTTCCACCCCTGCGAGACTCGGTGCACGGGTGGCACCAGAAATGGTTTTACTGCACCCCGCCAACCGAGAGCGGGCTGTGGTTTGAAAATTCGCGGCCGGAGAAGCCGAGCGAGTTGGACACTCTCCCGGCGATGAACGCGGAGTTCATGAAGCACGCCGAGGTGGTCCTTCACTTAGTCGCACAAGGGTTGACAGCACGGGACGTCATCCGAGACTTTGTGAAGAACTGGGTGAGCCCCCTGGGTGAAAGGGCTCATCCGGCTTAGGAGATCAAGTCCATGGCGGACAGTACCCTGGACTATAATGAAGGTATTCATTTCTGGCACTGAAATCCTTTTGCCATTTCTGAAATGCATCGATTTAACTCGTGTCTGGGAACAGTCCTGCCCTCAGTCGAGATTGAGAGGCGGACTAACTACCTTCTCCGGGCATACAACGCCGAGGTAGAGGGCCCCAGGGGATCGCCTCGTCCCCAAAGCTTGATTCACGCCGGCGATGACCTTAAACAGGAGCGCCGAAAGGTACATTTTCCACTTGGCCTATGTTTTGCAGGTCTCATGTATGTCCAGCACTAATCAACTTCATCGGAATGAGAACAGCTCCTAGGGAGGTTCGTCGAGGCGACGTTTCCTAGCGAGAACGTCGGTTCCCTGGGGAAGCCGACGACAAAATTCGTGAAGAAGGTTTCCTCGAGACCTAGGACGAGGAATCCTGCCCCCAAGAAAACCAGGCTGAATCTTGGGGAAGGGTCTTCATGAAGTGTTCCTCCTACCGCCAGAAAAACTGCGGTAAGATATCACATCCCTCCGATCTTTCCAGGTGCGAACTGGAATTACTTCTTCGTCGTACAGGGAGAGGGGAGCGAGGAGGAGGAAGACGATGATGTCCCCTTGATTCGCCAGAGGAGGAGGACTACGGGTTCCCCATCTGGTGACGCTCCAACCCCTTCCGCAGAAACAACTGCTACCGCAGAGGCGGCTATAGCAGATCCCGCAGCCACCGAAAGTCCCGTGGCCGCAGACAATATCCCAGCCCCTGAAGTCCCCGAGTCTTCAGGGCCAGTTGCCTCTACTTTCCTGGTCGGAGGGACGACCGTGGTAAGATTTTCTCATAGTCTTGTTTTCTTCAATTCCCCCTGTGCATTCGATAAGTTAATGCTTATGCAGGGAGAAGACCTTCCCCCTGTAACTCCGGTGAGTTCTAGGGAGGAAAATCCTCCACCCCTGCAGACAGGAGTGGAGGTGGTCGCAGACCCTACTGCGGTCACAAACGAGGCGCCGGCTCCAGAAGTTCAGGAGCCATCCAGGCCCTTGGATGCAGCCCTGCCAACTGGTCCAGTTGCCCAGGTAAAGACTCTTATCGTTAGTCTTTTTCTTCCCCTAGAAATGTATTTACAGAGGAACACACCTAGGGGGGAGATGCCTTGTTCTCCAAGAGGAAGACCAGGACAGACGACAGTTGTCCTCTTTCTCGAGGAGAGCCTTCCCTGAAATCCCAAAAGCTAATGGGATTTCAAATAAGGTAAGAACCTTTATCCTGGTTGTATTTAAAACAATTCGTGACGATCACGAATTGTAACTGCTTGGTTCCTCTTTCCTTTGTCAGGCGAAAAGAGACAGCATCCAGCCCTTCAACCACTTCAGGGAGGGTTGAAGTTGCTGCTGGTGCAGGAGCCTCCAGTGAGGAGCGCTCCACCCCCTCGGTCTAGGAAGTCGTCCAGGCCGTGAGGGGAGAGGCAAGTGCGGAGACCCAGTTGCAACCAACAGCGACTGGGGGTAGTGCCCAGCAGGCACTCCCACCATCTGCCCTTGTTGTGGCCGCGTCGGGGCCTTCAACGGGTCTTCCAGTTACTTCGGAAGACATTTCCTTACGGGAATTCATGAAGGTATGATAAACTTCACTTTCGGTGCCTAAATTGTACATAGGACACCTCTAACTCCTTTTTTGCATCATAGGAGTTATCCCGGATGTCGGCCACGTCGCACGCTATGATGGTGAGCATTGAGGCCGTACACAAAGAAAGAGACAGCTTGCGCAGGTAAGGATCATTACTCTTCAACTTGTACAGATACAAATTGGTTATGACCACTATTCCCGTTCTTCTACAGAGAGGTGGCATTGCTGAAGAAAGAAGTGGCCACAGTCAAGCTTCATTCGATCTCAGTGACTAGGAATCAAGAGATCGAGAACAACAAGCTGCGGTCACAACTTGCTGGTAAGTCGATTCCTGATTTATGAAGACTTAACCTCATAACACGCGAGTAATCTTTTCTCTTGTTGCAGCGCAAGTGGTTCAAATGAAACAACTCAGTCAAGACTATGGACTCCTCCGTGACTCTATTCAATGTTCCGAAAGGGCAATCAGGGAGCTGAGCCGTTCGATCTTCGAAAAACTGAAGGCGGTGGCTCATCTCCTGAAGGCTGATGTGGTCGAAACCACAAGAGATAATTTCAGCCTAGATGACTGGTCTACACTAGTCATGGCCCAGGCGGAGTCACTTCTCGAGTATCTTCCTGAAGATACACGGTGACGAGAAGAGGCGATCAGAACTAGGGTTCGGTCAGCCGCTTCTGCCATCCTCAGCCGGGTTCGACTTCACCATGGCCCAGATGCAAATCTAAATCCATTGGTGGGACCGGTTGAGGTCGAGAGTGAGGAACAACTAGAGGCAGTTATGGAGGAAGTCAAGCCTCTTGTAGATAAGCTCCTGACTGAGCTTGGGATTGAGTAATCCCTACACCTGTACAAAAACAATTGTATACGATGCAATGCATGTGGAAATATATTTTTTTTAAAAAAAATAAATATATGTATTCTTGTTTTGCGTTGTTTCATACTATAAACATATCCCCCTAGCCCCCGCCTGTGATTGTAGATACTGAGGACTTAGTATTACAAACGCAGGAGAGAAGTGAATATAACGACCAGGGATGTGTGGTCGAACCAACAATTATGATCAAAGTAACGCCTAGCCTTGTTTGCAAACCAGCAGCCACTTAGATAACCGAGGACTTGCCAAAAAGCCCCGTGTGCGTTGAGAAACGGCTTATTTAGGAGTGACTTGTCTGGAAGCGGTCATGAGATCGGCCAGCGAATCCGACTAGGACATTATAATGATCTAACCGCGGCCGACCAGCCCTCGAGTCAAATTCGCAGCACATGGGCATAAAGGGAAATATTCATCGTATGAAACTAAAACATTTTTTGTTTTATGAAAAAATGCTAATTGAACAGGAAAAAGGGATTGAATACTTACACGTAGAACTTGCGAAGTTGATCGATGTTCCAAGTATTGGACAAAATTCGACCATCCTCCATGGCTAACAGTGCGGATCCTGGTCGCGGCACCGAGACAACAGTGTAAGGGCCTTCCCATTTCGGGGAGAATTTGTTGCGATTAGACTGGTCTTGGATTTTTCGTAAAACCAGGTCGCCCACGTGAAGACTACGTGGTCGCACCCTTTTGCTGTGATACTTGCGCAAGGCTTGCAAGTATGCCGCGGATTTGATCAAAGCGCGATCACGCCTTTCTTCTAAGAGGATGAGATCTTGTGACTGCTGTTCGGACTGATTAACCTGTTCGAATTGTTCTGTCCGAACAGACCCAATACTGACTTCCATAGGCAATACAGCCTCGGCCCCATAGACCAGATGGAAGGGCGTCTCACCGGTGGCTCGACTAGAGGTAGTTCGTAGTGCCCATAGAACGGTATAAAGCTCGTCTGCCCAAGCCCCCGAGTGAGTCTTAAGGCGATCAAAAACACGCTTTTTGATGCCTTGTAGTATCTGCCCATTGGCCCGTTCTACAGCACCATTGCTTTGTGGATGTGCCACAGAAGCAAAGCACACCTTAGTCCCAATTTGGTCGCAGTAATCTAGGTAAAGACCACTGGCGAACTGAGAACCATTGTCGGTGATAAGACGGTTTGGAACACCAAATTGGGCGATAATGTTCTTATGAAAGAACTTTTGTGCCGCTGAGGCGGTAATATTTCGTACCGGTTCGGCCTCAATCCACTTTGTAAACGTGTCAATGGCTACGAACAGAAACTTGTACCCGTTGACCGCTTGTGGCATAGGACCTACAATATCCATTCCCCAGACCGCGAAAGGCCATGCGAGGGGAATGGTTTGTAACGCATAGGCAGGTTGACGAACCTGTCTCGTGTGGAACTGACACTGAGGACACATCTTGACCATATGCTTGGCATCATCGAGTACCGAAGGCCAGTAGAATCCTTGTCGAAAAGCTTTTCCGACCATTGTTCGATATGACGCGTGCGCACCGCATACACCGTCATGTATTTCCTTCAAGAGGGATGTTCCTTCCTCTTGAGATATACAACGCATGAATACTCCTTGAGTACCCTTTCTATATAGAATCCCATCTATGAGCTTATAAAGACGCGCTTTTCGAATTAACCGATCGATTTCGATTTCGTCCTCGGGTAGGGTCCCATGTTCAAGATAGACTCTCAATGGATGAGTCCAATTCTATTCCTGACCGAGGTTGGTAACGCAGGCTATTACCAGATCATCCTCGACCGAAGTCATGATCGAAGGACGGTCCAAGTGTTCAATGAACACTCCTGCCGGAGCGGATGTGCGTGAGGACCCAATTTTGGATAATTGGTCTGCGAGAATGTTGTCTTTTCGCGGGATGTATTGGACTTCGAAATGACTGAAGTGTTTTTCCAATCTCCTCACTTCCCCCAGGTAATGAGCCATTGTCTCATCGGAGGTGCTGTACTCCTTGTTTACCTGGTTTATGACCAGCTGTGAGTCTCCCCTCACACTAATCGACGGACTCCGAAGAATTTTGCTGCCCGGAGCCCTACAAGAAGACCTTCATACTCTGCCGCGTTGTTGGTCGCAACAAAGTGTAGTTGGATGACATACTTAAGCTGCTCGCCCTGAGGCGTAACTAAGACCACTCCAGCCCCCGAGTGTTGAAAACTACGGGAGCCGTCAAAGTACATTGTCCAGTGATCGGGGCACTCCAATTCCTCGGGCACCTGCACGGGTGGCTCAGGGTTGGTCCATTCGACCACGAAGTCGGCCAAAACCTGAGACTTAACCGCCATGCGTGGCGTGAAATGAATTTCAAAAGCACCGAGTTCGACCGCCCATTTAGCGATTCGACCAGATTTCTCTGGATTTCGGACAATATCCCCCAAAGGAAAGGAGGAGGGTACCGTGATCTTGTGAGCTTGGAGTAGTGCGTAGCTTACGGGAAGCTATCAGTAGCGCGTAAAGTATCTTCTGGACCTCAGGGTAACGCTCCTTAGGACCATGAAGTACTTCACTCACATAGTAGACTGGTCTGTGTATTCCTTCCCTATCCGCGATCAGAACGGTGCTGACCGCGTGCAGTGTGGCCGCCAGATAAAGAAGCAATGGTTCTCCTTTGTCGGGAGACACCAATACTGGCGGACTGGATAGATATATTTTTACCTCCTGAAACGCTTTTTCGGCCTCATCCGACCATGTAAAATTGTGATGCTTCCGCAGGGCTTTGAAGAAAGGCAATCCCATTTCGCCTAGTCGCGATATGAAGCGACTTAAGGCCGCCATGCGACCAGCCAGGCGTTGAACATCCTTCATGGTCGAGGGCGATCTCATTTGTTCAATGGCCCTGATTTTCTCAGGATTAACTTCAATGCCCCTGGAACACACAAGGAAACCAAGGAGTTTTCCTGAAGAAACCCCGAAAGAACATTTCTCCGGGTTTAATTTTATTCCAAAGTGATTCAAATTACAGAAGGTTTCTGCGAGATCGTCCAAATGGGACAATCTCTTGGTACTTTTTACAACCAAGTCGTCTACATATGCTTCGAAATTACACCCTATCTGGGAAAGAAAGGTCTTTTGCATCAAGCGCTGGTACGTGGAACCTGCGTTCTTGAGACGGAATGGCATTCTGACGTAGCAGTAGGTGCTGAACGGGGTGATGAAGGCAGTTTTCTCTTCATCTTCTTCTGCCATGCTAATTTGATGATATCCTGAGTAAGCGTCCAGAAAACTCATCATTTCGCAACCCGCAGTTGAGTCGACCAACTGGTCAATGCGGGGAAGGGGAAAGTCATCCTTCGTACAGGCAGCGTTGAGGCTAGTGTAGTCGACGCACATGCGCCACTTGCCATTTGACTTGCGGACCATGACCGGATTGGCAAGCCATTCCGGGTGATCGACTTCACGGATGAACCCACCCTGTAGGAGTTTGTCCAACTCCTCTCGGATGGCTTCCTATCGGTCAACAGCAAAACGCCTGAGCTTTTGCTTTATTGGTCGTTGTCCAGGTCGAATTGATAACCTATGCTCGGTTACTTCCCTTGGGACACCAGGCATGTCGGATGGTTTCCACGCAAACACATCTGCTTTAGCCCGGAGGAAAGCAATGAGCTCGAGTTCCTATTTGTCATCCAGACCTGATCCGACCCGAACTGTCTTGGATGGATCATCTGGGTACAAAGGAACCAGTTTGAGTTTCTCATCCGGTCGAGGAGCAGCCTTGATCGCGTCGGTGGCGACGGTGGCGACCTGGGCGTCTCGGAGGGGAAGTTGATCGACCATCTCCAAAGATAGCCGGTCGCATGTGAGTGCCACATTGCGACTGCCTCGGACCGAGATGACACCTTTGGGGCCAGGCAATTTTCCGCACTGATAAGCATAGTGCGTCGCCATCATGAATTTAGCGAGAGTTGGCCTGCCAAAGATTGCATTATAAGCCGAATCACAATCGATTACGTCAAAAGTAACAAACTCTGTTCGGAAGTTATCCGGTTCTCCCAGTGTGACCGGGAGGACCACCTGTCCCAACGGCATCATAGAGGGGCCTGGGATTATCCCATAAAATGGATGGATTATGGGCTTGATCTTTGAACGAGGAATTTGCATCTCGTCGAGCGCCTTGACCAACAAAATGTCAAGGGAACTCCCTCCATCGATCAAGACCCTTTCGACTCTCGCGTTACTGATGATCGGGGTAATGACCAGAGGGAGTCTCAATGGTCGAGTAAGCCCCGCGGGACAATTAGAATGATCGAATGTCAAGGGTGTATCTGACCAACAGGGGTATTGAGGTTCACCAAGAGACGTCTCTGTTTGGTTAACCTCTCGGTAAAAGGCTTTAAACTGCCTTTTGAAAACGAAAGAAGAACCCCCAAAAATAACATTAATATGATTTTGAGGTACCTGGTAGGACATTTCCTCGTCTCCGTCGGTGTCTCTAAGTCCGCACGCCTGCTCTTTAGGCGGTAAGGTTGGCATTGGCCCGACTCCCTGGTAGAAATCATCCAATTGCTTCAACCAACTCCTGCAGTTCTTGAGGTCGTGGCCTGCGGAGTTGTGGAGTGGACACCACTTCTTGCCTTTCTGCGGATTAGTTGACTTTTCTGGCTGGTCGGCACTACGACCACCAGAAGCAAATTTATTCTTAAATGAAGGCTTGTTACCTTTGGTCGAAGGCGGCTTCTCTGCGACTACGACCTCGCGGTACTATCCAGAGCGGTTCCTCTTCGACTTTTTTGACTTCCCACCTGATGAAGATTCCGGCTTCTTACTTGAATCTTCTTTCCTGGCGTCTTTGAAACCTGGTTGAGGTGGTAGGTCACCCTTGTCGACCATCCGGTTCCATTCGACTGCTTCAGCTGCGTCAGATTATCGATCGGCCATGTCGAACAGATCAGCCACTGATCGAGGAGGGTGGATAAGCAAGTCTTCGGTGAATCTCCAGTATCGAACGGCATGTTTAAATGCCCTGATAACGGAGCCGTCAGATATGTTCGGGATGGTATTCCTCACCCCGACAAATCTCTTGACAAACTGCCGAAGAGTCTCGGTTGAAGTTTGTCATAGCCGATGAAGGTCGTCCTCTTTACCCAGCTTTTGGTAACAGTTTTGGAAATTACTGAGGATAGCGTCGCACAGCATTTCCCAATTATAGATGGAACCTTCGGGCTGGTTAAACAGCCAGGTTCTAGCCGGTCCTTCGAGGACTGTGGGCAGGTAGTTGGCCATGACTCGGTCATCGCCTCCCGCCGCTTGGATGGCAGTGATATAGATTTGAAGGAACTCGGATGGGTTCTGAGTTCCGTCAAACCTCTCAATGGCCCCTGGTCGAAACTTATCGGGCCAAACGATCGCTCGTAGGCCGAGCGAGAAAGCTTTACAACCGACGTAGGGACCGTGAACTACCCTGTGACTCTCGACCGGGTTATGGGCGACCTCACGCAACGGTGAAGTTACTCGCGGTCCCAAACGAGAGTGAACAGGAATCCGATCCCTACTATGAGAATCCTGCGTTCGCCGATACTTGTCCTGTCGGGATAGTACGGGCGGTGGGTAACTTCGCCGGCCAGAACCAGAGTGGGGACACTCTCGTTCGCGGGAACGTGTTACCGAGCGGGAAGAGGCCATTGGGGTCACCTCAGACGCGACCTCATCCAGCCTTTCCGCCAAGATCCTGGTAAAGGCTGGTTTCTGCGCATCCGTGACCGTAGGAGGAAAGTTACGCATGACTTCCGCGATAGATCAGAGTCGACCAAGGGTGCTTCTCCTAGGGGCACCAGGTGTTACTGTTTTTTCGTCCACCGGGAAACGCTCCGGTGGCAAAGAAGGGGTCTGGTCACGTTTGCGACCACGTGACTGTCGAGAGGAACTCGGAGCAGTATCGTAACGAGCCTGCGCATCTTGAAGAGCCTCTAGGGCAGTTCTGCGTAGGTCATTGTTTTGTTGCTCGAGGTCTTCATCCTCCTTTTGTTTGCGATCCCGTTCTTCCCTAGCAGCCTGTTGGTCGGGAGTCTCCTCTGACAAGGCAGCGAACTGTCTAGGGAGAGAGATTGTCGATGGGGAAAACATCTTGGTTTGTTCCGAGTCGGACTCGAAATCAAAGAGACGATGAAGGTTATCAGGGTCAAATCTCCCCGGGCTGATTTCCAGGTCGATATCATCCTTCCCCTCAGCGGAGTTGTATGATGGACCGGATTCATCCTCTAGCGCATTGAGAACCTCTGTAGGTTCTGACCTTGTGCTAGTCACCCCCTGGTCGATGGACATGACCTGGAGAGATGATTCCACCTCTGGAAGATTCTGGCCTTCAACCTCCTCCATCGGGACAGGGTCGCTTGGAGAAGGCATTGGAATGTGAGCATAATCCTCAAGATCAAAATCGTTCTCAGAATCATATACTCCAGCCATGCTTCAGCGAACCTCCGGATTAAAATTAGGACGCCTTGAGAAAGGCCCCACGGTGGGCGCCAGCTGTCGATGATTCAGACTCGGAGTCCTCAGCCGAACTTATGCAAAATTTGTAATAGCGAGACCTTTCAAGATGACCCTCCGGGAAGGTATGTAGAAAAATGGAGAACAGGAGCACAGAGAGGTTTATGCAAGTTCGGGCCCTCGATGGTGGGAGTAATAGCCCTACGTCCTGTTGGGATTTCACTATAGGTAATAAAGGTTTACAAGATGGCAGGAAAACACCTTCACAGGCGAAGAGTTTTTCCTATGTCAATGTACAAAATGAAGCCAGAAAGGTTTGTAAGAAACTATCTGATCTAGGCCGTAGACTAGGCTGTTTTGAGTGGTTGAGATGTGTTGTATCTCACTTGTATCAGAGACGTTGATCTCTTCCGATCTTTCAATCCTTCGATCCCCCCTGTTTGATGCACCTTGCCACCCTTTTATACTGGTCGAAAGGGTGCCATGTCGTAACTGCATCAGATAGTTGCTTGGATGGTTGGATTCGGTTTAGAGAACCGCTCTTAACCTCCACGCAGGTTAAACACGTGTTATTCATGGATAACTGCACGTATTAACCTCCTGACGGTTGGTCTTCCACGTGGAGGAATCTTCGGGATACTTGGAATATTCCCGCTATAGGGACAGCCGGACAGATGAACTCCAAGTACCCTGGTCGAGAATGTTCTGACCGCGGGATGTTGGCTGATCACGCAACATCTCCGACATTCTGTTCGCGTATAGCATGCGAACTTCTGACCGCGCGAAGCCTGCGGTCTGATCGCGCAAAGCCTGCGACCTGATCGCGCAAAGCCTGTGACCTCGGGCTGATGCTTCTCAGAATGACTTAAGTTCGCACCGCCAGGCACGTGTCTGGCTCGAATCTGTCTTGAACCAACAGTGCATTTATTTGAACTGACCCGGGTGTCAATCCTCGTCAGTTGGCTCCTCGGCGGGTCTCTTCCCCCAACTGGTGCGAGAGCGAGGCTCTCCACGCCCACGGCCCGGGGGAAGTTCTTCCCCGCACTTGGCGGTATGCATTCGCTCGACCTCCTCCCAAAAGAAATGGACCTGGTCCACTGGGGGCACCCTCGGGGGCGGCCCCGAGGGAGGAGGGAGCTCATGCACTGTAGCTGCCGGCCCGGAAGCTATCGCGGCCAGCTGGGGGGAGCCCCCTACGAAGACCCCCGGAACCGGAAAGGGGGAAGCCCCTGTATCATCCGGAACCGGGGAGGGGGCGCCCGCGGTGACGTTTGGAACCGAAGTAGAGGGAGCCCCCGTGGCGGCGACCAGAACCGGAAACGGGGAAGCCCCTATAATATCCGGAACCAGCGAGGGGGGAGCCCGCGCTGCGACGTCCGGAACCGGGGAGCCGATGCGGGGGGAAGTCCACTAAGGCACGGGAGCTGCTCTATCGACCGCCCCGGTGTGGTGAACGCGACACGCGGGATGGGACTGACCCCCGGCGCAGGGAAAACCCCCGGCATGCATTGGGCCCCCGGCCCCGGGAATGGGCCTAGAACGGGGTATCCCCTCGGTGCCACGAAGGGCCCGGGCATGAAGTACCCTCCCGGCACCGGGAAGGACCCGGGTGCCGGGAAGGGTCCGGACGTATGACCCGCAGCGGGAGGGTACCTCCTGCTGGGGTCATACGGGGCGGATGAACCTCCGGAGACCAGAGGGACCACTGGGTGACCCATAAACGAGGGCATGGCCCCTGGATATGGGTACGGCGGATATGTGGGGGCCGGTGGCCGCGCCAACATGCGAAGCAGCTCATCCATGGAGCGCTGGGTGCGGAGCTGGCCCTCCACTAAAGCCTCGAGCAGGGCGTCCCGGGGAGCCGGGGGAGCCGTCGGGAGGAGACTGGTCCCGACCGAGGTTCCTGCGGTCACCGGGAGCGACCTGGAGGTAGAAGCACCTAAGTTAAGAGGGAAGGTGGGAGGCGGTACCTGGGTCTAGCCGCCTCCGGGCGGAAGCGCCGGGACAGTCGTGTCCCAGATGGGCGGCGCCGGGTCTCTGAGACCGGCGTCACCGGGAAGGGCGCGGGCCCTTGTTCTTGGGGGAGCCATGGCGTCTTGTCACGAGTCCCCACGGACGGTGCCAACTATCGTGGTATTGCGAATACCTCGGCAGGTTTTGTGGACGATCCTAGCGAAGAAAACGTGACGCGAGTTGACCGGGTGACCGGTCCTCCCCCGCCAGACAAACACAACAAGTGACACGAGGATTTATACAGGTTCGGGTCCCGGTGGGGGCCCTAGTCCTGTCGGCGTGCTCCCGACCGGAGTCGGCTGGGGAAGCTCTCTCGGGGAGAGGCTTCCGGAGCACACCTGTGAGTTTTGGCTACTATAGCAATAATGAATAACTTGTCCTTACAACAGGGGGTACAAGGGTTATTTATAGCCCCAAAAAGAAGCAAAAAAGACTAAACTAACCCGGACGCTACCGTCGGATCGAGGGGTAGCGACGTCCTTCTCCCGGTCAGGAGCCTTGGATGCTTGACAGGTGGCCATTGATTCTCGAGGCGCTCCTCGCGTGACCTGCACGTGATCAAGAACCAAACAAATTACCTTTAGAAGGGCGACAATGCCCGGGACAGGCATCGGAGGCCACGTCCCCGGGCAGATGGCGGCGCCCGGGACATGCACCGGAGGCAATGTCACCAGGCAAATGGCGGCCCCCGGGATATGCCCCGGAGGCAATGTCCCCGGGCAAATGGCGGCTCCTGGGATATGCCCCGGAGGCAATGTCCCTGGGCGAAAGGCGGCGCCCGGGACGTGCACCGGAGGCAACGTCCCTAGGCGAAAGGCGGCGCCCGGGGCAGGCACCGGAGGCCACGTCCCTGGGCGAAAGGCGGCGCTCGGGACCTGCACTGGAGGCCACGTCCCCGGGCGAAAGGCGGCGCCCGGGACATGCCCCGGAGGCAATGTCCCCGGGGAAATGGCGGCGCCCGGGATATTCCCTAGAGGCAATGTCCTCGGGCGAAAGGCGGCGCCCGGGACATGCACCGGAGGCAATGTCCCCGGGCAAATGGCGGCGCCTGGGGCAGGCACCGGAGGTCACGTCCCTGGGCGAAAGGCAGCGCCCGGGGCAGGCACCGGAGGCCACGTCCCCGGGCGAAAGTGACGCAACTTACCTGGACTTGGTCTCGCGGAGATTTCCCCCAACAAATTCCATAAGGACTTTGTTCATCAAATTCATGAACACTGCTGGTGCATTCGTTAAACCAAACGACACCACGGTAAACTCATCCAATCCATATCTCATTATGAATGCAGTCTTTGGGATGTCTTGTTCTCGAATCTTCAATTGGTGGTATCCGGACCTTAGGTCAATCCTTGAAAATATCTTAGCTCTCTTAGTTGATCAAAGAGATCATCAATCCTTGGTAGAGGGTACTTGTTCTTGATTGTCATATCGTTCAGCTTTTGGTAGTCGACACAAAGTCGTAGACTGCCGTCTTTCATCTTAGCGAAGAGTACAGGCGCTCCCCAAGGTGAGGAACTTGTCCTTACAAACCCTTTTCTCTCCAATTCTTCCACTTGCTTCCTTAACTCCTCTTGCTCTTCACTCGTCATACGTGCAAGATTTCTTGCATACGGAGCAGATCCAGGCTTTAATTCAATTGAGAACTCAATGTCCCGATCTGGTGGCATTCCAGGAAGTTCTTTGGGGAAAACTTCTGGGTATTCATTCACTATCGGAACTCTTTCAAACTCAATTCCCTCCAAACTGTTCAAACTACACATTTGGTTGTTCACTATTGACCTTTCCACGTAGAATGTAACTTATTTTCCTTCAGTGTTCGTCAGGGTTATTGCTTTCTTCTCACAATCTATCTGACCTTTATGCTTCGCTAACCAGTCCATTCCAAGGATGACATCTAATCCTTGAAGGTCCAAAACTAGCAAGTTCTCTAGGAATCCTATGTTGCCAATACAAAAGGCAATATTTCTACAGATAGAGTTGACAGGCATTCGAGCCCCAGGGGATTGGATCAAAATGGGGGACTCTAATGCAGATACTGGTAACTCATTTCTGAGCACAAAAGATCTTGACACAAAAGAATGAGTAGCACCAGGGTCAAATAATGCAACTGAAAGTTCAGAATGGATGAAGATCCTACCGATCACAACATCAGATGCTTCTCCTGCTTCAATGGCGGATGCGTAGTTGAGTCTGCCACGTCCTGCAGCAGGCATTCCTCTTCCTCGGCCATTCTGGATTCTTCCTCCTCTAGAGGGTGGAGCACTTTTGGCAAAGCCTTGAGTTGGAATAGGGCGTCTTGCGGCTTAAGCTCAGGCAACGTTGAATGGCAAGTGTTGCAGTGGACAAGTGTTCTTGCGATGTCCCTTTCTTCCACAATGAAAGCATTCTTCATTCTTTATGGGGCAATCCTTGAAGAAATGGTTTCCTTTACATCCGATACACTGTGGTATTGTAGCAGGCGCAGCTCTCTGGGGTCTTTGTGGCGGTCTGAAGGTTGGCCGATAAGTAGGCATCGGTCTCCCTCGACTAGCATTTCCTTGATAAGAGTTGGGCAAAGCCTTCCTCTTTCGGTCTTCTTCGATCACTCCCCTCTTTTCCTCCATCTTGAGTAATCGATTTATCAGGACATGGAAATTCGTAAACTCATGGGATGACAGCTGGTATTGCAAGGAGTTTTGCAGACCTTCGCAAAATTTATTGATCTTTCTCTCCTCCGTTGCGATGTCTTCAGGGCGTATCTTGCCAGTTGAATGAATTCATGCAGGTACTATTTGATGGTCTTGCTCCCTTGTCTTAGATTCACAAACTCTCGGTGCTTCGCTTGAACAACGCCTTTTGGAATGTGGTACTTGCGGAATTCTTCCTTAAACTCATTCCATGTGATTGAATCCTTGTTGGAGTGCACAGTCTGGTAATTTTCCCACCAGGCGACAGCGGGTTCAGCTAGTTGATGTGATCCGTACAGAAGTTTCTCCTCGTCGCTGCACCTAACTGTGTTCAACTTTCTTTCTACATCCCTTAGCCAATCGTCGACCACGATGGGGTCCTCGGTACTTGAAAAGGTCGGGGGACGTGTTTTCTGAAAGTCAGTCAATTTCGCATCGGTTGCTGATCCTTCAGCTTGTCCAGATGCTAAGTGTTGCATCAACTGTCCAAAGATCTGATTCTGCACAGTTGCTGACTCTTGTCTGTTTTGCTCCATCCATAATAGCACGTCGTTAATGTTGCCTCCTTGTGGCATTGTTGATGAAGATCCTGGTTGGTCTGGGTTAGCACGGTCTCTTGTTCCTAGTGTAGTCCTTGCATTGCTGGGGTTTCCTTCGAGTTCTCCTTCTTGGGGTCTCCCACGCGTATTAACCATCCTACTCAAAGAGGAGGTTAAGGATAGAGACATTGATTCGGAAAGAATCACACACAGAGATGCAAGCAGAATGCTGGCATTAACTCAAGAGGTAAGGATAAGGATATGCAAAATGCCTTTTTCATAACTTAACTTTCCAAAAGATACAAAGCTTTCGCCTCATCGGCTTACAGAGTTCATCTAACAACCAGCACACAAGCATACATCAGCTACAACCAAGAGCAACTGCTACAACAAAAGAAAGATCTAACGTCTACTGGGTCAGGCACAAAAGGTCGAACCAAAGGAAGTCTGGGGTCACTCGTCGGCATCGGAAGAACCACAAGGCGCTACCTCCTCGGGATCCTCCTCCTGATCGTCATCTGCATCCATCGGTTCTAGATCCAAATCTTCATCATCATCCCTGTCGCTGTCA
Organism: Pharus latifolius; assembly: GCA_019359835.1. Classification (NCBI taxonomy): domain Eukaryota; kingdom Viridiplantae; phylum Streptophyta; class Magnoliopsida; order Poales; family Poaceae; genus Pharus; species Pharus latifolius. Next base: position 48,986,441 of record CM033322.1, read on the forward strand.
ACATTGACAATCTCCTTCCCTTTTTCGTCGGGGGTCTTCTTCTCTTCGGCAGTGCTGGTAAGCTCGAGCGCATGACCATTGATAACAATGCCGCATGACGAAGGCGTGAAACCACTGAGATACTCCTTTAAGTTTCCCACTCTCTTGTGAGCGGTAATCCTCAGTTTTGGGCAACTCTTCTTGATAGCTGACTCTGAAGCATCAGGGTCCTCTCCACTTGATTCGGCTAACTCTTGAATTTGCTTCTCCTTCTCTTGGAGACTTGCACGGGCCCTCATAAGCATGCCCTCAAGATAGTGGCGGTCGTCACGAACACGCTCGTACTCACGAAGTAGGCGGGTATATCCAATCTCTGAAGCATGAATGATGTCTCGGGTCTTCTTCAAGATAGCATCCTCTCGGTCACTGGACGAAAGAACGACTCGGTACTCCGATCTGGGAAACTGATAAGGCACGAAGCGATAGGGGGAATCTGAAAGGTAGTCACTGTATAACTGCCGGATGGTACCTACGGCACGACGGGCACCGTCTAAGATGGCATCTTCTTCTTCTTCTCTGCGAGCCTGACGTCTCACTGAGCCTCTCCCTTGCTTGGGAATCTCATAGACGATCACTGAAGCTCGATAGCCGATGGGTCGTCCATTGACCTAATCTTGCCAAACGCAATACACTAGCCTCTGACTATCTCGCGCTCCAAGGAACTGCAGCATCATCCACAGGAGTAGCGCCCACGATCCAAGCTCGTCACCATGAATGTATCTCCTACCGGAAGCCATCTGGAAGACAGAACGAAAGGCACCTATGAGTTTAAAACGAAGTCTAAAACCTTTCTCAAATAATCGAAAAATAACATTTTCCTTAAACAAAATAGGTTTTCGCAAACAAACTTTGTCAAAGAACTAGCGATCTTTTATTTTCTAGGAACGCCAAGGTCTATCTAACGGTCACGACCTATAGTATAGCCTTTGCTCTAATACCAGCTTCTGTGAGACCCTCATTTGAGGAATCCAGTGGCAACCGCCCAGGTGGGTTGCACTCAGAAATGGTACATTGCAAGCTCACAACAACAAGATGCATTATATAAAAATGCAAGTAATTAAAACAAGTGCTGATCACAAGGACCAACATTACAATAACATAGCGCCAAAATGACGCAATTTAGTGTTAATACAAAATTAAGGAGTTTTCTTCGACACAAAGGTCGGCACTGAATAAGACAACAACAACAAGAAAAAGGACTTCAACGATCTTCATCTTCAACTGCAGTGGCATTGCATGGGCTTCCTCCACATCAGACTCAACTTGGTAAGTGACCCTCTAGTAAGCTGGATCTTCTGGAGCGGTTTCTTCTTGTGCCATATTGGGTTCAAGACCGTAGGACTCGGGATCAATGAATCCTTCTTCTAAATTTTGTTTGCAAAAGCAAGGGTGAGCACATTGTCCACATAGTGCTCAACAAGTCCCAAATAAGAATGCAGGTATATAGATGAGGGGGAAATTTTCAAAGGATGGCTCTTTGGCTCATAGAATATATTTTCACTCTTAATTTTGAAGAAAAGGTTTTTTGTTTTCAAAAGCGAGGCTTTTAAAATCCTAAACTAGGTTTTCAGAAGATGTTATGTGTGGCGGTCTTTCATGAGTCACCACTTTACTCAATTTTGTGAAAAACTTTCTCAAAAGCTACTTGTGCTGCATCGATGTGGATAGAATCCATCGCACGCAGATTCCATGACCTGGTAGCTGAGAGTATCCGATACTTTTTATACTTTGCAAAGGTCTACCACCTTAGTCCACCGATCACTCAGCTTTCAAGTCGGTACCTCTCCATGCGACTTTTAAGCATGTGACAAGGCCGAGATCACACAACAGTTTACAATCCTAGCATAAACAATTCCCTGCCCGGTAAATAGACATTCCAGTCCTCATTACTGTTGTGGCTACTCCCCATAGCCAATTCTTCCTAGCCTTGGTCTATTGTCTCGCAAGACACATAGCCTCTCTTGATTACAGTCGCGCATGACTTAATCCAGGCGTAGGGCGTCTTCCTTCTTACACCTTATCCTCTCTTTATTTTTCTGATCTCACATCACTTATGGCCCTCTGTGGCCCACCAGTTTCCTCTCAAGAAACCGGACCGACAACCATTGCAGGGAAAAGCTAATACTAGAAAGCTACTATGTTGCACCCGTCCCATACCGGGCAAGTGGTTGGTACGTTTTTCATGCTGCATAGAAGTACAACACAAGGTTCTCGTCCTTATGAATCTTTAGTGAGGAGTCTTTCACATTCCCAGTGCGCACACAGCACCAACCAATCAAAGCATCCTCACTATCGATTCCAATCACGTTTTCTTTCACAAAAAGGGTTTTGATATAATCTTAAGCATAAGCATGATATTTTAGGGTGCATGGATATTCAATGACAAAAGGGGCTTCTCAATCATTTAGGTCATATCTAATCACTTTATTTGAACATAATTCTCATTTGAATGTAAGGCATGCATATATTTGAAAACAACTAACATACTTCATTTCAAAATATTAGACGAGACATGATCAAGAGATTGAGACTTGCCTTGCAGTGAGGGGTCTAGCTGCTCAGACGATTCTTCGAAGTCTTCTGTTGACTCTTCTGCTCCTTGCTCTACTCGCGCACACAGCAACGAGGCAATTCAACACATTGCACCACAGAAACATACAGAAAATAGTTTCTACAAGAAATAATAAGAAAAATATAACATGCATGCAGGGAAAATGCTTTGGACAAGGTTACTCGAGCGCTGCTCGAAGAGATAGGTTCAAAGAGGTTGAACGTCGAAGGGTCGACATTCGGGTCACGGCTAGGCATAGCCTTAGGTTGGCTCTAGGTGGGTTTTCTGGAGATGTGACAGTAGAGAAAATTGTAGAACATGGCTCCAGGAACTTAGTGGACAAATTGGCATTTCAATTGCTCAAATAGAAAGGGTAAAATAAGGCTAATGTCAGTGGCTGACATGCACTGACACTGCACTGACACTGTCAAAAACTAGGGCAAAGGGGCAAATCTGGTTCTGGGCTTCAAATACTTCTCCAACTATGTCTAGGAGGTAGGCGTGGTTTTAGGGGCTGGGGCGGCCGGACGACGACGAACGGCGGCGATGAACTACGGCGGCGGCATGGCACAGGCACAGTTCTGGACAGGAACTTGGCAAGAGCATAACTCTCAATCTGGGCAGATTTAGAGGTCGGGCTAGTTGAATGAAATGCTCAGGGGGCTGAGACCTAGCTAAGTGACAAAGTGGCTTTGGCTAGATCAGCCGGGGACAAATTCTGGCGGCCGGCGCTGGGGAAGAAGGCGCTGGATTTGGGGGTTTCGGCTACAGCGCGATTGAACTCAATTCTTTGCTAAGAGAGAATAGGGGGACAAGGGGAAGTTACGGACACGGCTAATTTGACCGGAGGGTCGCCGGTGTGGCCTGGCGACGTGAGCCCGGTCACTGGTGGCGCACAAAAAGGGGAAGCTTTCGATTTGAGGCTAATTTTGAAATCCAAGCTTATAGGACTGCTAAGGGCGAGGTACTGATCAATTCATCCTACTAGCACGAAGGCCAATTTGGGCTAAAACACACGGCATTGCCGAGACAGGGGTTTTAGCCATTTCCAGCGATCACCGGCGACAGAGTCCACCGGGATGAAATTAAATACCAAGGCACAGTGAGGAGGGCGAGAGGGACTGAAAGGGATCTAGGATATCGACTAGAGGGGGGTGAATAGGCGATTTTAACAAATTATCAATAAAACAAACAATTAATAGTAAATGAGAGCAAATAAACAACACAAGATGAACAATGAACAATTTCAACACAAGGATATATCCCGTGGTCTCGATGATTTGCCGATCACCCCTAATCCACGTTGAGGCAAACCCAAATCTCTAACCGCTCCTCTATCTAGTCAACCTTCTCTCGAGAAGTGACCTAGATCTCGAGCCGGATTAGTGTGATGAGTTATCCAAACCTCGATTTCACTAAGGATGCACTTTACCGCTCCGGCAAGGCGTGCTCAACCCTTTCACAAGACGTTTTGAGGCTTCTTCACAATCTTCCTTGAAGAGCTCACCAAAACCTTTCTCCTAGCCGTCTAGGAGCCAGCAAACTCCAAGAGTAACAAGCCGGTGATGATCACTTAGCCTTCTTCTAGTGCTACAAGATTGATTTAATGATCTAAATGCAATGCACTAGAAGATCTCAAATGCACACTCTCACAAATTCGAGAATTTGAATCCTAGAGTGTATGAAACTTGCTTAAGTTCTCAAGGATGATGACAATGCTCAAAATTATGCCAAAAGTTGTGAACAGGGCCGTGCATGGGAGTATATATACCCCCCACAATAAATATAGCCGTTACAGGCCGTTGGGAGAAAAAGATCACTTGGCGGTCAGACCGCAGGTATATGCCCGGTCAGACCGCCGCAATTGCAATGGCATAAAACAGGCGCAATAAATGCTCAACTGCCCTTGTCAGGCACACACACGGTCAGACCGGAGCCAATTTCGGTCAGACCGTGAAACTGTCCAGAGACTACACAGTTTCTGGACACGTTATACGGTCAGGCCGATAAATACGGACAGACCGGCCATACGGTCAGACCGTAGTTCAAAAGCACGGTCAGACCGATTTCTCGGTCAGACCGGTCTAACAAACGGTCAGACCGCCATAGCTCAAAACAACAGAAAGATAAGACATGAAGTACCAGGAGACTGACCTAGGTTTATACCTACGGACAGACCGACCTTTTAAAAGTATACACTATACTTTGACATAACGTTGGTCAATCCGAAACCCTATTTGGTCAGTCCGTATATTCGGTTAGATCGGTCTAACAAACGGTCAGACCGACTGAGACAGAGTTGAGCAGAAAAGAGCTGAAACAAGCATTTTCAAAGCATATGACCTTCTAGTATGCAATGCAAGTTGATTTTATGATTTGTGGCACATAGATGAAGTATTTCTTGATACACCACATGCTCCTCTTAATAGTACGGCACCTATCCTAAAATCCGGTCAAAATTCTTCTCTAATCACCTTAGACCGGTAAAAATGGAAAAGACCCTATTTCATACCTTTGCCTTTTTGATCAATGCCCTTTCTTCATCATGAGGCTCTTTCTTTGCCTTTCATTAACCTGTCTTTTAAGTTTCTTCTTGACACAACTTAGCAGGTATCATTAGTATAGCATTTGTAGTTGTCATTAATTACTAAAACACTCTCTAGAGGCCTAGAAGCTACAGGGACTCACCGGTGTGATCGAAATTAGGCCTGGTGTAGCTGAACGGGCTGGCACCGTGCTCCTCTCTGCTGGTTCACCGGAGACGAAGAAGAAACGTGAGAGCTGGAGCTATGTGGCTACTGGAGTGGTGTGAAGAACTCTGGGCGAGGTGGAGGGTTTATATAGGCGGTGGCTGGGGCTCTCGAGAGTTGAAGCGAATCGAAACGAGATACGCTTGACTGGCACCGGAGCAGAATCGAGACGGCCTGCACGGCGTCGGGACGCGGCAACGATTCTGCCAGAGGAGAAGATTGCGCCATATCTGGCTAGAGCAAAGCATCGGGGTGGCTGGCTTCGGCATGGCGGCGAAGTGGCGAAAAGGTTCTGACAACAGCAGGCACGCGCGGGTGCACAAGACGAACAGCGTTGCTGGCGGTCCTCGGTCGTTGCCACGGTGGAAGGTTTTGGAGCGATGTGAGCACCACGCGTGGACACGTCGGACACAACCGAAGGTGAAGACAGATGTTGGCCGGCAGTGAAGATCTCGGCGGCGAATCACTGCAAACGGCAGTGGTCGCGGTCGAAGCAGTGTCTGGTCGTGGTCGCAATGGGCTCAGCCCTGGTCGAGGTCGAAAAAGGGGCCAGGGACTGATCTGCGAAGATTTGGACTGATCTGCAAAGATTTAGTTCGGGATCTTGGACCTGTTTGCAAATTTGGGGATCTGGAGGGCTTATTTGAGATCTGATTTTGCAGATGAGTGTTACTAAATCACTTGGACTCATCTAGCAAGAAAAATGGTAAGATCCGATAAGATCTGGTGGTTTTGACAAAAATCGAAAACAGAGTAATTAGGGTTTTGAAAACTTTGGCGAGGCTGAAACCAGGGTTTCGGTTAAGATTTTGGAATTCTTCCAGAAGGGAAAAATGTTCAGAAAGGTAAAGGGAAGACATTCGCTGAATTAGATCAAGGTTTGGAGCTGATTTGTGGCTTTTAGCCTTTTCAGGCTTCTGAGAAAATTTGAAAAGATTAATCTGAAATACTTTTGGACTAAAATGCGAAAATGGTTTAAAAGGTGGAGTTTAGCTGCCAACTTTTTAAGTTAAAGTAGTGGCATACCTGAGATCATGATTCTGAGATAAGAGATCAAAAATGGGGTTGAGATATCCAAGAATCCAATGAAGATATGCTGACTGGCAAGCTAAAGAGGTAGCAAAATTTGGGATGTTACAAATGGGTACTCTTTCTTCTCCCTTATATGGAAGTAGATGCACCTAGCGGCATTGGCACTTTTCGACCATGCCGAAAAGTAGAAGCGTCGGAAAAGCTCCACACTTGGAAGCACTCCGATGAAGGCTTCATAGAGGTGTTGGAAAGTCACCAAAATAAGGACTGCATTTGGGTGGAGATTCACTAACTCCAGCCCATAGTGCTCCAAGATTCCCCGTAGAAACTCGCTTTATGGGAATCGGAACCCACAGCGCAGGTATTCCTCTAAGATCACCAATTCGCCCTCTTGGACGATTGGGGTTTCTTGATCTTTCTCCGCTGGCCGCCAGTTGATCAGCAGCCGTGGGGGGAGAATCTCTTCTTTTTCTAGAGCCACCAGACTCTCCTCTGTATGGTGGACAGATCGGCTCCAAGACGCCATTACTATGAAGGATTGAGGAAAAAAGTGGTGACTTTGGAGACGACGAAGATGAGGAATACAGAAGAGGGTTTTGTGCGGCAAGAGAGTCTAAGATAACAAAGGGTTTTTGGCTTCTCCAGTAAGCTACCTCTTCCTTTTATATGTCCAAGACAACCCTTCGCCGAATATTTTATTAATTTCCCATAATGGGTCTCTTTCCTCTTGAAACCCGTATCCCTACCCAGTAATGAATCCAAAATGAAATCTGTTCTTATCATTTTATTTCGCATTCGGGGGCTATGGTACGGATAAAATTATTGGAGATTTCCTAAATCTTTATTATGGGAATAATTCTTTTTGACTGTGAAATAAGTTTATAGTCTTTACACTGATCGCAACATGTAACATCCTGAGTTTTGGGGTGAAAAGTTTCTTTCTTAAAAGTCATGCATGCATATGTCTCTTCTAGATCAACCAAAGCAGCCTCAGCTTTATTCTGTTCTAGCCCTAAAATCTCCAAATCTATCCTGTGACCCCAAGTCAAGATCTGACTTGCCAGATTTGATCTATCAGTTATCCTAAATCTAAAAGCCTTCAGAACCCAGATTCAATTCTATTCCTAATTTCCAGATTTATCAACTCTTTTCTGTTTTCAAAAACAGAATATCTGTTATTACCTTTTACCCTAAGTTTCAGAAATTCAGATTTAATCAAAATCTTAGCCAAGTTCAGACCAGATTATTCCTGGATTATGATCAAGGGTATGCCAATACCTTAATCCAAAAAGTTGGCAGCCAGATTTCACCATCTGAACCTTTTTCGCAAATCAGTCCAAGAGTATCGCAGATCAGTCCTTTTTCGAGATTTTCTAACAGCCAGAAAAGGCAAAATGTTGCAAATCATCTCCAAATTCAAATCTGATTCAGGGAACACCTCCCAAATGCTTTTCAATACAAATTCTTCTTTTATGAGTATCTCAAAATCAGACCCTAAATCCCAGAATTCGAGATTAATAAAATTCAGACTTATTTTACCCTAATCCACTCTGTTTTCAGTTCATATCAAAAATCATCCGAACATCTCAAATTTTATCTTCAATCTGTGCCAAATCATCTGTTGAATCAAGTTTGCCAAATCAGCAGAATCAAAATCAGATCAAACCTTCCAAATCTCCAGAATTACAGATCAGTCCAAATCAAGAATTGGAAATTGCAAATGAGTCCAGATTCGACCAGGACAGCAGCTGCTGTGCACGACCAGAGATCGTCGTGCATTTGCGTCGTGCTTGCTCGCCGCCGGCCACGCCTCGCCTGCGCCTGAGCTCATGCTCACTTGAGTTTGCATGTGCACACGCGTCTGTGTATTAGCCATCGTCGTGGCAGCACCGTTGAACAGCCTTGCTCCCGTGCGCGATCGTCGTCAGCAACTCCTCGCCACGTTGCTTGCTTTGCCAGCCGTTGTCGCCACTGTTTTGCACCGCCCGACACCATTGCGTCCCGATGAAGCAACAGTAGCATCAACCGTTCCATCGCCTGTGCGCCATCGCTTCACCGTCACTGTTGCCGCGCCTGCGCCCGGCCAGTCAAGTCCCCGGCGCCAATTTCCTTGCTGCTACCTCCTTGCAAGCTCCGCCTCTGGCCTATATAAGCAACCCCATACCTTGTAACAGCTTCACTTCATCAGGACTTAGCCAATTTTGCAAATTCTCTCGCTGTCGTCGTCTTCTCCGGCGAGTCCAGCAAGAAGCTTCACGGTGGCAACCTCGACCGTAGCATCTCCTGCCAAATTGAAGCTAGCAGTGAGTACCTCTCATCCTCCTGATTGTACAGTTGCATTGAATTGCTCTCCGGTGGACCCTAACGCCGGTGATCGCCGGAATTGCTAAATGCCCTGTTCCGGCTGCAGGCCAAATTACCCCGAATTAGTCTTTGAATCTGTGAAACAAATTGATCAGTGAGCTCTAATTAGCAAGCCTATGCATCCAGATCTCCAGGTTGAGCTTCAATCGAAGCTTTCCCCAATTTTGAGCTCCACCAGTCGCCGGCGATCATCGCCAGGCTTCTCCGGCCATCCTCCGGCCAAATTGATCGTGCAGGTAGCTTCCTCTTACCTCTCTTTCACTCTCCAAGCTTGGAATTGAGTTCATTCGGCCTAAATCGAAAACCCCCAAATGGCAGTGTTTCTTCCCCGGCGTTGATCACCGGAAAACCTATTCCTGGCCGTTTCAGCTTCATCCACTTTGTCATTCAAGTGTGCCTCAACCTCATGAACATAATTGTCTTCTAGCTCGATCTTTGAAACTGTCCATAATTCCAGATACAGCCATGCCAAAAACCTTGTCCAGTGGCTTCACTGTGCCGTGTCGCCACCACCTTTCTTCACCGATTTTCATCATCTTCTAGCCATCTTCTGCCCTAGATCCTGTTGAATGATTTGTTCCTGTTATCATTGCCTACCTCCCAGACAAAGTGGTGCATCATTTGGAGCTCTAGATCAAAAGATATGGCAAGCCCTAGTTTCTGGCCATGTCAAGATAAATGCCAGAGCATGTCAGCCAGTGGCATTAGCTCTTCTCACCTCTTTTCAGTTGTGCAAACTAAAAATAACCTTATCCCTTAGGCTTGTGGAGTTGTGCTCTACATTTTATTCTACTACCACAAGTTGAGATAACCCCTCTATCATCCATCGACCCTATGTCGATGCCTTGAACCGAATGTCGACCTAAAGACGTTCGCTGTTTTTGAGCGAACCAGTCGCAACCTTGATATCATTCTGATATTTTGAGACATTTGGAACCTTGTAAACCTTCAGCAACTAACCTAATCATTTCAGAATCATCAAGACTTCATCTTTGCATTATTGCATATAGTATAATAATGTATTGAAAAGATTGTGATTATTGGTTGTTTGTTTGATTGGAGAGCAGATCAAGAGCCCCAGTTCGAGGACTTCACTGTTGACCCGACATCAACTGCTGTATTTTACGACGCGGAAGGCAAGTCATATTCTTGGTCATCTCGAACCTATATTTTAAGAGTTGCTATAACATAACCTTGGATATAGATAATATTGCATGAGAAAGATTGGAAATGGTTGATTTATGAATTGGCAGTACTGGACTGGTTATCTGTGAAATGTGAAATAAACAAGTTTTGAGCCATGAACTATTATATATATTTATATACTTATATTCATGAAATAAAACCCTAGCCGTGACCAGGAAATGGTATGGAATGGTGGTAGCACTGGAGGTGCTAGACTGCAAAGGATGTGCAGGCACTGAAGGTGCAGGGTTGTGGATGGTCTGGTCACTGGCATATAAGGACTAGAACCTTGTGTTGTGCGTCTAGTGGCATGAACAAACGTACTAACCGCAAGCCTGGTATGGGACAGGCCTGAACGAGTACTTATGTGAATCGTACATGAAACCCCTGCATGAGATGGAAAGTAATACACTAAACTCACGGGGTTCAGCTCCTCCACGTATCACTGAATGTGATTTGATCAAGCACGTTGACCCAGTAATGGGAAGAGGCTTATGGGTGGGGGTATAGCCCGCCACAACTGCGGTTTGTGTGAAGAAAACTGCAGGGTCAGGGGTGAATTGTAAGTGAAACATAACAAAAGTTCCTGTTATCTCCACCTTACCGCTCACAGTATGAAGTGAGTCAGGGGTCCAATCATTCTGATAGGATGGGCTTGAAAGTGGAATATCTTGCGGGTAAATTGGTACCTCTCTGCATAGTTAAAAATGTATTCGAATACTTCGTGCTCCCGAGTTTTAGGAGTCTGCTGCGGTGGATTAAATCCACGGGGTGTGACGCAAGTATTATTTTCTAAATAAAATATATTAAATCAAGATTACCCAAATGACATGTGTTGTCATGATAAGGAGTGCTGCCGTGGGCGGTCATGTGTTGACGTGTCGCGGTAGTGCTATAATTTAATGAACATGAATGATTATGTTATATTATGAAAGGTGCTGCCATGAGTTGAGCCAGGAAAGAAAAAGATTATTTTACAAACATCCATAATTCTTGACTAGTCTAGGTTCATATCATCTCTACTATATGTATCTACTCTTACCTATGACTTGCTGAGTACGAAAGTGCTCACTCTTGCAACTTACAATTCAGTAGATGGAGCGTTCTACAACCAAGACGAAGGCATGGACTACTTCGTGGATCCAGACGGAGGAGCGTCAGTCCCGTCATTTCCCTGATGTGTGTTGTTCTGCCGTCCACTTCTCTTTGTGGGTGGGTCACCTATCTTCTGCTGTGTAGATGTTATTTTGCTAAACCATGAATGCCGTGAAGGCATTGTAATCTCCTTATGTAATATTAAGGCCAGCAGGCCACACTGCTTAACTATTTTGTAAGTTACTCTGTTGCAATGTGATATACTCCTGTGCTTGACTTATCCTGGGACGTCAAGGGTATGTGTATGCTATGCATATATGGGACTAGCTGCAGTGAGCTAGGTCTCTACAGGAGTAGTCGTTGTCCCAGTTTCGGGGCACGACACAACATATTCCTATGATATGTGTGATCACGACAACTATGGATGCTGTACAGTCAAAAGGCTGTTTGTTCTATGATTAATCTGACCACAGTTTACGGTCTCAATGCTATTCTGGGACCAGAGAATTGTTTTCTGATTGTTATTCTAGTTCTGATCGCAGTTTACGGTCTTAATACTATTCTGAGACCGAAGGACTGAACCAGTTTTTGGTCGCAAAAGCATTCTCGTGTAACTATTGTTCACAGAATGTAACAAATCATAAATCGAGTTATAAGTTCTGCATAATCCTTTTAAAAAGATCAAGTATGTGAGGAAAGGAAATTCTTTATTTCTGACAGATACGAAGGGGACACAGGCGACCAAAGCATCAACCAGGTCTGATAGCATTTTACAAAGTTCTCCCAAGGACATATTAGCATCAGTAGGACCAACACTGGCTGCCCCTAGAGAACTGGCTATGGCTCTAAGCCTATCTACATCATCCCGAATCAAAGAAGCGCTATTATTCCTTATTGTATCGGAGAGTTCTCGTTGCTGCTAAGCATAGTCTCTCCAAGCGGAATTGGCGCGCCTCTTCGCGGGAGTTGTCATAACATTCTGCCAGGTGCAGAATGGCCGAAGACATTTCTTCGGTCTTCTTCTCCAGAGTCTCTTTTTTCCTTCTGGAGAGTTTGTTCGAGGGAAAGAGGATGGACCACAATAGGCTGGTCGCTGGGGGCTCCAGAAATTTTCATCTCCTGCACATATATGTGTTAGTTTTACAAGATAAAACGACCAGCAGAGGAAATGAGAATAATTACCAATCCTCGCGGTAAGATTGGACGGGAGGATGAAGTGTTTCCTCCAGAAAGTAGATCACCCAACAAAGGTCGAGGACCATCAAGTCATTGGAGTGCAACTTTCCCACGAGAAAATTGATCACCCAACAATTGTTGGGGGTCATCTGGTCGTGGGAGTGCAACTTTCCCACCAGAAAATTGATAATCCATCAAAAGATGGGGATCGCTTGATCGCAATGAAGAAAGCTGAGAAGAAGAAGAAAGCCTTGGAACAGTGTTATGAATCTCCAAAGGTGGAGATGAGAGTTCGACCTGCCGAGTTGTATCAACAAGAAGAACTACATGGGACAAGGAAGGAAAGTGCAATGATACATCCCCAACCTTTGTACCTGTAAATGAAGCTCTGCTGGGGGATCCCTCGTCAACCTTGGGTTTCTTCCCTGGGGGAACCAGCTCCTCAGTCACCTGTGCATTCCCAAAAAGCATTTTGGGAATGATCAGAATATAAAATGACGACTTGAACCAAAAGTTCCAGAAAAGACTTACCTTCTGGAAGTCCTGGTCAAGTTTGGGTATCACTTCCTCTTCATCACTCTCAATCTCAATGATGTTCTTGGGGTTTTGATCTGCCATGGGAACAAGAACTGAGGCTAATCCGGGAGGATCTTTAGGTCGAGTAACATACAGCTTCGCGACCTTAACCGTGTTAGGAAAGGTTTCGCGATCGTTCCCTGTTCGGAATTGTAATCCGATCCAAATATAGATTACTAAGTCTATCCGTTTATGATTAGTTAGTTATACGAGTCTAATACGTTTAGGTTACTGAGTCTGATACGTATTCATACGATTGGACTATAAATACCTTGTAATAGGTCTAGTTTAGATCATCAAAAAGTCATAGAACTTATTTGAGTTTTAAACACTTATAGTTCCTTTGACGTAAGCAAGTGTGCCTAACGTTTGACGTGTAAAGCCCTCTTTGAAATAAAGAGTCGTGCAATTACTTTGAATTGTGTTTTCAATCAACCTTTGGGTTTCGGTATTTCCGAGTAAGATCCTGTTATTCCGCATATTATAATCTGGGCGAGCCTAGTGTGAAAACCAAGGCTAGGTCTCAAACAGATCAAGTTGGTATCAGAGCAACTTTCCTATCCTATGGATGGTGAAGACTCGCCAGGGTTACAAAACCTCCAGCGAAACTCCAGGCGATCAATTGATGGTTCCTACAGCCGCGTCTCCGACAATGTCTGACGATACCTCCGTTCAAGCTAACCTAGCTGAACAAGTGGCTAAGCTCTCCACCGACATGGAAACTGTGCTTACTTGGATTAAGCAACAGGCCATTATTGTACCTCCTGAAGCAAGGAAGGTTATAGGTGTGAAGATTGGTGAAGACTTGCGCAGGGTAGACGAAGATGAAGACGAAGGCGACCATAAGACCGACAACCTCGCCAACACCTCTTTAGCTGTCGGATCTTTCAAGGTCGACGCTAAGATTGAAATACCCATATATGATGGAGTGATCGATGCCGAGAAGCTGGATTCTTGGATCGATCAACTTGAGACCTACTTTGACCTGAAAGGGTTCAGTAGTGCTCAAAAGGTAAAGTTCGCACCTTTGAAGATGAAGGACCACGCCAAGACTTGGTGGAAGGCCCTTGTCGCTAGTGGTGAAGCTGACGACCTTGTATGGGGTCAATTCAAACGACTTCTGCGACAAGAATTCTATTCGATGGGTTACCCTGAGGTGAGATGGGAGCGTTGGCACAGATTGTACCAACGGCGCGACCAGACCATCCAAGACTATACGACAGAGTTTCGGCGACAAGCAATGGTCATCGGCATCTCACTGTCCGATCCTCAGGTATTTCAGAAGTACACATTTGGACTTTAGAAAGCGATCAGTACTGAGCTAAGTCTATTTGGCGTCCAAGACATCGCGACCGCAAGCACAACCGCTATGGCGATTGAGAAGAAGAACAAATCCCGCAGCAACAAAAGCACGAAGGAAAGTGCGACCTCGACAAAGAAAAAGCCGAGTCCGAAGAACAACGCTTCAAAATCGGGCACGGGTGCCTTTTGTGAACACTGTCAAGTCGCGGGACATACCAAGGACAAATGCTACAACTTTCATCCTGAACTTCGACTGAAGAAAAACGGACTAGGGAAAAGAACAGCCACGGCTACTGCAACTTCACCCGACGAAGAAGTGTCCAAGTGAATTCGGTTAATGAGGCGGATACGACCTTTTCTCTGATAGCAATGCCAAAGGAGAAGGGTTCGGATCCACCGAACGACATCACCCAACGGAGGACTTGTTCACCATCAGCATCCAGGTGAAGCACGAAGTGGTCGCAGCGATATTCGATCCCAGAAGTCAAAAGAATCTGGTCTCCACTGGACTGGTTCGGCGACTTGGTTTGAAGACAACCACACACCCGCGACCATATCCGCTAGGTTGGTTTACATCCGACGTGAACCAACAGATTACGAGTCAATGTGTGTTGAAGTTTGCAATATCTGCTCGTTACATCGACGAGATTCAATGCGGTTTATCCCCATCGATATTTGCCAAGTGATTTTTGGAAGTCTGTTCTTGTACAATCGTGATGCCCATTACCACCGAAGAGCTCAAGAATACGACCTCACAAAGGATGGGACGAAATTCATCATCAGTAAAAATGACCACGTCGACACCAAGAACTTGTTGATAGCAAAGTGTGTGCTGAGCGTGATGCGTCCAATTAGCCAAGAGGATTGTGCTGCATCGAGTATGGAAAGTGGTGGTTGTTTAGCAAGCTTGTCGGAAGAAAACAACGCGCTATTCGCAGAGGTACATAGTCGATCACCACAACGACTAGTCGAAAACAACATGCCACTTGTCTCTACGGCGCCACTATTCAAACTTCGCAATCCTAGCTTTGGGATCGGTGATGGTATCAACCTCGACAAGGGGAAGGCTATCTGCGAGTAGCCAATGCCACAGTCCATGATAGAGGTGCCAAGCTCCATGAGCGCCTATCCATACATTCGATCCGACGATTGTAGCATTGCTCATCGTGTGTTCATTCCAAAACTCCCAGTCGTTCTCTACATCTTCACAGTTGGTCATCAACGGGAGTTGGCTCCTTCTCAACAGGGGAGTCATGATCCGGGAGGATCTTAGGTCGAGTTCACAACGGATTTGTGACCATGAAAAGGTTTGTAACTTTGGAAAGGTTTGCGACCTTGGGAAGGATTCAAACTCTTCGAGCCTTCAATGCTGGATGATGAGCCAGATACTATAGTACCATATGTTGAAGACTTGGTCTATCAACGAGACGAACCTCTACGCGAAGATGTGATTCTGGAGAAGAAGGTGACTACCACCCGCAGTGACACAAAGGAGACTTTTCGAATCGGTCGGAAAGGTCAACGAGTACGTGCGGCAAAGTGGTACACCAGAGAAGATGAACAAGCCCAATTTCCACATCTCCAGTTTAATCGAGAGGTCGCAATAGGGGTTGGCTCCTTCTCAACAAGGGAGTCATGATCCGAGAGGATCTTTAGGTCGAGTCGCATACGGCTTCGTGACCTTAACCGTGTTCGGAAAGGTTTCGCGATCGTTCCCTACTCGGAATTGTAATATGATCCAAATATAGATTACTAAGTCTATCCGTTTAGGATTAGTTAGTTATACGAGTCTAATACGTTTAGGTTACTGAGTCTGATACGTATTCATAAGATTGGATTATTAATACCTTGTAATAGGTCTAGTTTAGATCATCGAAAAGTCATAGAACTTATTTGAGTTTTAAACACTTATAGTTCCTACGACGTAAGCAAGTGTGCCTAATGTTCGATGGGTAAAGCCCTCTTTGAAATAAAGAATCGTGCAATTACTTTGAATTGTGTTTTCGATCAACCTTTGGGTTTTGGTATTTTCGAGTAAGATCCTGTTATTCCGCATATTAGAATCTGGGCGAGCCTAGTGTGAAAACCAAGGCTAGGTCTCAAACGGATCAGAGGCTTAGAGGGAGTAACTGGAGAGGAGAAATTGTTCTGGAAAAGACTTAGTCGTGGCAAAGAAACTTGTGAATGCAAAAAACCGAAAGGCTCTTCAATTTATAGGCCTAAACGCGTCAGTTCGTTTCCACACATGTCTCGGGTTCTTAAACAGCACTTATGGTTGCCATTACGATGAGTCGCCAAAATCATCATTACCAGCCAAGAAAAACTCAGGGTTTTTCTCGGGATATGAACTGTCACACAGCGGAACAGTATCAGTTGAAGTTGAAACACCGGGTTCATAATTCGATGCAAGATAAAAATTTGAAGTAAATATGTTCTTTCATTTTCTTCAAATTTGGGGGCTAGCTGACGAGGATTATCACCCGAGCTAGTTCAAAGTATTGCACATCTGGTTTAGGACAGAATCAGACTAGACGTATGTTAATAAGTCCGTAGCTATGGTCTCAAACGATCTAAAGGGCGCGGATACAGAGATACTTCATGGTCGTAGCCCCTGCGCGATCATGAGGTCGCAGACAGTGTGCGGTCAGGAAACTCCAGACAGTGCACGGTCAGAGGGTCGTTGATGGTCTGCGACTAGGATAATCAGGGAAGGCCTAGCACTTTGAATAGGGCATATCCCAAGAATCACAAAGATATTTCCATGTATGAAGACAACTGCCAGGAGGTTAACATGTGCGATTATCCCTTGATTTCACGTGTTAAGCCTACGAGGGAGTTAGGTGCGGTTAACAAAACTGCATCTTAACAACTGTCCAATGCCGTTTCGTATTGGCGCCCTTTTGTCCGGAATAAAAAGGTAGTCAATGCACGTTCCAAAGGCAGAGAGGAATAAGTGACTAATTTGGTCAAGCATACAAGCACTACCAGACACTCACCAAACCTGAAGGCTTAGATATAGTTAGGTAGACACTAATATAGAAGAGATTATCGCATGTGATCTTCTCTTCTACCCCTTTTGTACAAACATTTCATTACATATAGTGAAATCACAACAGGACGTAGGGCTATTATTCCCACCATCGAGGGTCCGAACCTGTATAAAATCTCTTGTGCCTCTACAGACTTGATTCACCCTACCTTTCCGGAGGAGCACCCTGAAAGGTCCTGCAACTCACAAATTTGCATAAGATCGACTAAGGATCCTGAGTCCAAATCGTCGACAGTGGCCACCGGATGCACCGGAGGCGGCAACACAGCGGCTGATTAGCCCCCTCGAGTTCCTGGGGCGACCCCCGGTCGCTATCCCCTTTGACAGGGGAAGTGCGCTCATCGTATGAGTCAGGGAGGGGTCCCAGCAGCCCGCCCGCCCAGCGGTAATGCCTTTTCTCCTTGTGGTTAGTTGAGCTGATTTCTTGAATCTTTGGATGTCCCCCAGAGGTGACAGTGGCTTCTTTGGTCGGCCTCTTCCCCCGATCTGCCCGGGAGTGTGGTTCCTCGCAACCGTGGGTCCAGTGCGGGTCTCACTTCGGCAATGGTTCCGACCGAAGGTGGGAGGGAGCCTCACCGGACCTTGCGGTACGCATGCGCTCTACCACCTCCTGGGTAAAGCAGGTCTCATCTGCCGGGGGAGACCTCGGGGGTGGCCCCGGGGGAGGAGGGAGCTGATGCATATGGGCTGTCGGTCCGGAGGAGGCCACCGGCACGTGGGTCAGGCTCGGCGCCGTGCAGATGTCCGGGTCGACAGCAAGAGCGGGTACAGGGAGGGTTCTCGAAGCGACGGCTGGTTCTAGCATTGAGGCGGTTCCAGGCGCTCGGACGGTCGCTAGCCCGGTGAGGGCTCCCGGCGTGGGGAGGGTTCCTGGCGCTACGGAGATTGCCAGCACAGGCGAACTCACCGGTGCGGGGTAACCTCCTGGAGTTGGGAAGGCCCCAGGCACGGTGTAGGACCCTCATTTGAGGAATCCGGTGGCAACTGCCCACGTGGATTGCACTCAGAAAGGAACAACATAAGTTCACAACAACAGAAATACATTAAACCACAGTAGAGATAATTAAACAGGTACATGGTCACAGGGACCAATATTACAATATCATAACACCAAGGATGACGCTAATTAGAGTTGCTACAAAAATAACAAGTTTCTCAAAAGAAGATTCGATATCAAAGTACTGAACACAAAGGACAACACAAAAAGCAAAACAAGGATCTTCACTTCAGTTGATAGCGGCGCTGGAAGGGCTTCCACCACATTTGACTCAACTCGGCGCATGACCCTCCTAGAAGACTGCATCATCGAGAGCGCTTCCTTCATCTTCTTGGTACTCAAAACCAAAGGAATCGGGATCGACAAATCCTTCTTCTAAATTTGTGTGCAAAGGCAAGGGTGAGCATGTTTTTACACGATGCTCAGCAAGTCTCATTACAAGAATGCAGTTATATAGATGACGGGGTTCTCAAGAGATGAGGGCTTCATTTTATAGATAAGAATAGAATAGATTCTCACTTTAAAGTTGTAAAGAAAGGCTTTTAGTTTCAAAAGAAATACTTTGAAATCTTAAGTTATACTTTAGAAATCATTATGTGTGGTGGTCTTTCATGAGTCACCACTCTTATTAACCCATATTATGAAAATATTCCAAATATTACTTGTGCTGAACCACATGGATAAAATCCACCGCGAACTGACTCCATGACCTGGGAATACAGAGTATCCGATACTTCTTTTACACTTTGCAAAGGTGTACTTCTTTTTAAATCCACTTCTTCACTCAACTTTCAAGTCGGGCCAACTCCATGTGACTTATACGCATGTGACAAGGCCGAGATCACACAACGATTTTACAGTCTAGTATTAACAGTATCCCTGCCTGATAAATAGACAGTTAAGTCTAAAATACCATTGTGGGTCCTCCCCACTGCCTTTTTTCCAAGCCTTGGCCTATGTTCCCGCAAGACACATAGCCTATGGATGCAGCCGCGCACGACTCAAATCCAGGCGTAAGGCAACTTCCTTCTATCCACCTTATCCTCTCATTATTTTTCTGATCTCACATCATTCATAGCTGAACTGCGGCCCACCAGTTTCCATGTGAGAAATCGGACTGACATATCATGCAGGGAACGGTTAATACCAAGAAAGCTACTAAGATGTGCCTGTCCCATACCAGGCAAGTGGTTGGTACATTTTCATGTCGCATAGAAGCACAACACAAGGTTCTCGTCCTTATGAATCAATAGTGAGGAGACATTCACACACCCGATGCACACACATCAGCCAACCAATCAAACCATCCTCACTATCAATTCCAATTTCACATTTTCTTTCACAAAGAGGGGTTTCAAACATGTTTATCATTTAATTGACCATTTAACACTCAACACATGTATTTAAGTATAAGCATAATCTCCTAGGGTGACAAGGGTCACACATGATATACAAACAAAGAAGGCTTTCAAGAGATTAGGTCATATCTACTCATTTTCCTCCAACATAGTGTTTGAAGATAAAGTATGCATATACTTAAAACAGAAATTAACCTAGTTTGTTTTAAAGTATTGGGAGAGATATGGTCAAGGGGGTGAGACTTGCCTTGCGATGTGGGGTCTAACTGATGTGCTGGATCTTCAAAGGTTCCTTCCAAATCTTCTGCTCCTGACTCTGCTCTAGAAAGCAAACAACGAAACAACAACACACAAAGCACTCAGAAATTACTCTACAGAAAATAATAGGTAAAGTATAAACATGCATGCAATGGAAATGATCTGGTCAAAGACACTTGGGTTTGGCTCAGAGGATTTGGCTCTGAAACGTCGAATGTCTAAGGGCTGACATTCGGTTCGCGGCCAGATAATGTCTGAGAATGGCATAGAGCAACCTGAGGCTTCTGAAAGATCAAAGTGGGTGCAAACTAGGGTATTAGGTGCCAAACACAGTAAGGCATCTAGTTGGCAAAGTGGAATTTATAGAAAAGTCCAGCAGTTAAAGAAAATTGAAGTAAAGTCCCTGACACAGGAAAATTGCATGCCATTGCATTGCAGCGAGCTAGGGCATATGCATCTGGACAATACACGCATGCGTTGCTTCGCCAACCTTGTCAAATGCATAGGCGGGGTTGAGACAAAGTTGCCGGTGAAGTTAATTGCACTGAGATGGCTAGACGGTGGCGAACGATGAAGTTGAAGTTGTCGGCCGCTGGGGATAGAGATGAACTACGATGACAGGGCCCTGGAGAAGATTAAACCTGAAATTGGCTGAGGGGTTCTACTACTGGGGTGGCACTGATTGTGCTGGAGCGAGCGATTTGGTTGCGATTAAACTTTGGGGCTCATCGGCGTTGACACCAGACTCGGGGTCGATGGTGAAAAGGGGCGCCGTTGATACACGACAATGCAGATTAATTGGCTCGGGCTACACCATCTATGGAACATGACGAGAATTGTTACCCGAGCTAGTTCAGAATAAATGCACGTCTGGTTCAAGACAGATTTGAACTAGGTAAGTGTCCATTGGTATGATCTCAGATGGCCTGAGAAGCGCGGACACATGGTCACAGGCTTTGCACGATCAGGCCGCAGACAGTGCGTGGTCAGGAGCCCGTAGGCAATGCACGGACAGAAGGTCGCAGACAATGCGCGGTCAAATGATTGCAAACAATACGCGGTCAGAAGGTCATGGACTACTCTCGACCAGGAGACAAGGGGTTGCTTAGGCTCTACAACGAGCATATCCCAAGTACCCCGGAGATTCTTCCACGTATGAAGACAACTACCAGGAGGTTAATATGTGCGGTTATCCCTTAATTGCACGTGTTAAGCCTGCGTGGAAGTTAAGTGTAGTTGCCAAAACTGCACACGAGCAACCATTTGAAACCGTTGTGCATTGGCGCCCTTTCGACCAGTATAAAAGGGTAAGCAAATGCACCAGACGGGGATATGACACATCGGGAACAGATCAACATCGACAAGTTTTCATAGGCTAGTTAGTCATTTTTTAGATAATCACACGGAAAAGATCTTCGCCTGTGATGATCTTTTCCACAACTTTGTAACCCTTTTTCCTACACATAGTGAAATCACAACAGGACGTAGGGCTATTACTCCCACCATCGAGGGCCCGAACCTGTATAAATCCTTCTGTGTTCTAACCGACTTTGGCTCATCATCCCTTCCCAGAGGGACACCCTGAAAGGCCTCAAAACTCACAAATTCTGCATAAGTTCGACTAAGGACCCCAAGTCCAAATCGTCGACAGCTGGCGCCCACCGTGGGGCCTTTCTCAAGGCGTTCTTATTTCTATCCGGAGGTTCGGTGAGCCATGTCTGGAGCATATGATTCCGAGAACAACTTCGATCTCGAGGATTATGCCGACATCGAGATGCCTTCACCTAGTGATCCTGTTCCAATGGAGGAAACCGGAGGCGAAGACGTCCCAGAGGTCGATTCGACCACTCAGGTCATGTCCATCGACCAGGAGGCGACAGATGCAAAACCAGAGCCCACTGTGGTTCTTAATGCGTTAGAGGTTGAATCCGGCCCATCGTATGACTCTGCTGAGGGTAAAGGCGATGTCGACCAGGAATTTAGCCCGGGGAGGTTTGATCCTGATAACCTCCACCGTCTCTTTGATTTCGAGTCCGACTCAGAACAAACGGAGATGTTTTCTTCATCGGCGACCTCGCTCCCTAGACAATTCGCTGCCTTATCGGAAGATACTCCCGATCAACGGGCTGCTAGGGAAGAACAGGAACTTTGCAGAACAGCCCTAGAGGCTCTTCAAAATGCGCAAGCTCGTTACGACGCTACTCCGAGTTCTTCCCGTCGATCACGTAGTCGCAGACGTGACCAGACACCATCTTTACCCCCGAAGCGTTTGCCGACGGACGAAGAGACGGTGACACCTGGCGCATCCAAGAGAAGTACGCATGGCCGACTACGGTCTATCGTAGAGGTCCTGCATAATTTTCCCCCTACGGTCACAAATGCGCAGAAACCGGCTTTCGCCAGAATCCTGGCAGAGAGGTTGGACGAGGTCACATCTGAGGCGACCCCAACGGCCTCTTCCCGATCAGCAACACGTTCCCATGATCGAGAGTACTCTAACTCTGGTTCTGGTAGACAGAATCGTCCACCACTAGTGCCGTCTCGACATGACAAAGCCAGACGGGAGGAGAACTCTTGTGATAGGGAACGAATTCCTGTGCACTCTCGCCTGGGACCACGAGTGACCTCTCCTTCGCGTGAGGTCGCCAGAGATCAGGTTGAGAGTCACAGGTCTATTCATGGTCCTTATGTTGGCTGTAAAGCTTTCTCGTTTGGCTAGACAAGTTTAAACCAGGGGCCATAGAGAGATTTGATGGAACTCAGAATCCATCCAAGTTCCTTCAAAGCTACATCACTGCTATTCAAGCAGCGGGCGGCGATGACCGGGTCATGGACAACTACCTGCCTATAGTCCTTGAAGGACTGGCAAGAACTTGGTTGTTTAATCAGCCCAAAGGTTCAATCTATAACTAGGAAATATTGTGCGATGCCATCCTCAATAATTTCCAAAATTGTTATCAGAAGCAGGGTAAAGAGGACGACCTCCATCGACTACGACAAACTTCGACTGAAACTCTTCGTTAGTTTGTCAAGAGATTTGTCAGGGCGTTTAAACATGCCATTCGATATCGGAGGTTTACCGAAGATTTGCTCATCCATTCTCCTCAATCGGTTGCCGATCTCTTTGATATGGCTGATCGATATTCCGACGCGGCCGAGGCCGTTGAGTGGAATCAGATGGTGGATAAGGGTAACTTACCGCCTCAACCAGGTCTCAAAGACATGAAGAGGGAAGATTTGAGCAAGAAGCTGGAGTCTTCATCAGGCGGGAAGTCGAAGAAATCAAAAAGGAGTCGATCGGGACAATACCGAGAGGTCGCGATCGTAGAGAAGCCTCCATGGACCAAAGGTAACAAACCTTCGTTTAAAAATAAAACTGCTTCTGGTGGTCACAGTGCCGACCAGCCAAAGAAGTCAACTAACCCACACGAAGGCAAGAAATGGTGTTCGCTCCACAACTCCGCAGGCCACAACCTCAAGAATTGCAGGAGTTGGTTGAAGCAGTTGGATGACTTCTACCAGGGGATCGGACCTATGCCAACCTTACCACCAAAGGAACAAACTTGCCAGCTAAGAGACGCCAGCAGGGACGAAGAGATGTCTTACCAGGTACCTCGTAATCTTATCAATGTTATTTTTAGAGGTTCCTCCTCTTTTGTTTCTAAGAGGCAATTTAAAGCCTTTTATCGAGAGGTTAACCAAACGGAGACTCCCCTTGGTGAACCTCACTACCCCCATTGGTCGGATACACCTTTGACGTTTGATCACTCTGATTGTCCTACGGGGCTTACTCGACCATTGAGGCTGCCTCTGGTCATTACCCCGATTATCAGCAACGCGAGAGTCGAAAGATTCCTGATCGACGGAGGTAGTTCCTTGGACATTCTATTGGTCAAGGCACTCAACGAGATGCAAATTCCTCGTTCGAAAATCAAGCCCATAATTCATCCATTTTATGGGATAATTCCTGGTCCCTCTATGATACCATTGGGATAGGTGGTGCTTCCGGTCACACTGGGAGAACCAGATAACTTCTAAACAGAATTAGTTACTTTCGATGTAATTGATTATGATTCGGCTTATAACGCGATCTTTGGCAAGCCAACTCTTGCTAAGTTCATGATGCCTACGCAATATGCTTACCAGTGCGGCAAGTTACCTGGCCCCAAGGGTGTTATTTCGGTCCGAGGCAGTTGCAACATGGCATTGACGTGTGATCGGCTATCCCTGGAGAGATGGACCAGCTTCCCCTCTGAGAAGCCCAGATCATCACAGTGTCCACAGATACGATCAAAGTCGCTCCTCGACCAGATGAAACACTAAAACTGGTTCCATTGTACCCAGATGATCCGTCCAAGATGATTCGGGTCGGATCAGGCCTGGACGACAAATAGGAACTCGAGCTCATTGCTTTCCTCCGGGCTAAAGCAGATGTGTTTGCTTGGAAACCATCCGACATGCCCAGTGTCCCAAGGGAGGTAATCGAGCATAGATTAGCAATTCGACCTGGAAAGCGACCAATAAAGCAGAAGCTCAGGCATTTTGCTATTGATCGGTAGGAAGCCATCCGAGAGGAGTTGGATAAGCTCCAAAAGGCTGGATTCATTCGTGAAGTCGATCATCCAAAATGGCTTGCAAATCCGGTCATGGTCGGCAAGTCAAATGGCAAGTGGCGCATGTGTGTCGACTACACCAGCCTAAATAGTGCCTGTCCGAAGGATGACTTCCCCTTCCCCGCATCGACCAGCTGGTCGATTCTACTGCGGGTTGCGAACTAATGAGTTTCTTGGATGCTTACTCGGAATATCATCAAATTAGCATGGCAGAAGAAGATGAAGAGAAAACTGCCTTCATCACACCATTCGGTACCTACTGCTACATCAGAATGCCGTTTGGTCTCAAGAATGCAGGTTCCACGCACCAGCGCTTGATGCAAAAGACCTTTCTTTCCCAGATGGGGCGTAATCTTGAAGCTTACATAGACTACCTGGTTGTAAAAAGTTCAAAAAGTTCAGCTCATTTAGACGATCTTGCTGAAACCTTCTGTAATATAAATTGATATGGAATAAAATTAAACCCAGAGAAATGTTCTTTCGGGGTTTCATCAGGAAAACTTCTTGGTTTTCTTGTTTGTTCCAGAGGAATCGAAGTCAATCCTGAATAAATCAGGGCTATCAAACAGATGAGGTTTCCTTCAACCATTAAGGATGTTCAGCGCCTAGCAGGTCGCATGGTGGCATTGAGCTGGTTCATATGGCGACTAAGCGAAAGGGGACTACCTTTCTTCAAAGCCCTACGCAAACATCACAATTTTACATGGTCCGATAAGGCCAAAAAGGCATTTCAGGAGGTAAAAGCATATCTATCCAGTCCGCCGGTCTTGGTTTCCCCCGATAAAGAGGAACCATTACTCCTCTACTTGGCGGCCACACCTCACGCGGTCAGCGCTATTCTGATCGCGGAAAGAGAGGGTGAGCGCTAGGAACAGGTAGAGGCATATAAAGACCATGGGGATTAAGACAGGACTTAGCTTTGTTGCATGTAGTACAGCGTGCGACGTAGCGCTCGACGTCGCGCCGCAGCCGTGGCCAAAAGAAGTGTGTGACCAGCACCTCCTCCGTTTTCTTCACGCCAAAATGTCCCATCAATCCGTCTCCGTGTGCTTCCTGCAACAACAAAAGATGAACCGAGCTAGCTGAAACGCATAGCTTGTTAGCACGATATAGCAAACCATCATGCAACACATATTTATTCCAAGTTCGTCCCGCTTTGCACTTAGCATAAGCATCTTTAAAATCAAGATCAGTGGCATACAAAGCTTTGATCGTTTCTAGGCCAAAAATTCGGCAATCAAGTTGTGACAACATGGTATATCGCCTAGATAAAGCATCTGCAATAACATTGTCTTTTCCTTTCTTATGTTTAATGATGTATGGAAACAACTCTATGAATTCAATCCATTTAGCATGTCGTTTATTCAGATTAGCTTGTCCTCTAATGTACTTCAAAGATTCATGATCAGAATGTATGACAAATTCTTTAGCCCAAAGATAATGTTGCCAAGTTTGCAAAACACGCACTAAAGCATACAATTCTTTATCATAAGTCGAATAATTCAAAGATGGACCACTCAACTTCTCACTAAAGAAAGCAACGGGTTTACCTCCTTGTATGAGCACTCCTCCAATGCCAATGCCGCTCGCATCACATTCTAGCTCGAATGTCTTGTCAAAATCAGGAAGTTGTAGCAAAGGCGCTGATGTGACCATGCACATCATAGATAGGACCAACACTACATCAACATGGTGGTCATCAAGAGTTTCATTCAATTCTTCGTTAGCATGGTCGTCGCCGAGTGCTACCTCGATCATTTCACCAACATGGATTAGTGTAACTTCTTCCTTGGTGTGTCACTGGGTGCCCGATCTTCCGAAAGGTACGTGATAAATCGATTGGTGGAGCTTCAACGTAGAACGATCCGGCTTCAAATCAGGCATGATCTGAACCCCGCAATCGCAACACCACTACTCCGTTGGTTATCAATCTCGCGTGAGCGTGATTGACCTCGCCAAGAAGGCTTATCCCTGCTGCGAATCGAGAACACAAGCAAGAACACGGAAGAAAGCAAACTGAATTGCAAATACGAATGATTAATTTCACAAGTTGGGGTCTCACAAACCGATCAAGCGGCGAAACTGTTCGAAGACAGAATAATCTAAGCAAAACTCAATTCTAAATGATGACGGCTAGGGTTTGGGGCATTAAACCCTAGGGTTACACGGGCCATGGGCCCAAAGTGGAGCGTCGCAGCGCCCGGCAGATTCTGGTCACCATATTGTTTTGATAACTCCCGTTGATCTGTAAGGAATTTTGACATGGGACCAGATCCGTTGGAAAGATCTCGTCGAGGGCTTCTCCGTGCATACCAAGAACGTCCAAAACAGAGTGCGTATGCGCCCTGGGCATCCGTTTTAAGTTGACTGCGCGGAGATGGCCGAACCCGACTCGTGGACAAATTGGGCTCTCTCTTGGGCCGGCCTTGCAACGACGTGGCTTGTGGGACCAGAGGGCGTCAAAGTGGTGGAGATGCGCCTTTCTTGAATACGTCTTGAGCTTGGGGAGGTGGCCACGGTGGAGGCCGAACTGCTGGCGGCGATAGCGCAATATCAGCATGATGAGCTTGCCGGCTGTGCACGCGACCTAGCCATGGTGCGGGTCGATGATGCCATATAGTTGATGATGACACCATAGTTGATGTAGATGATGTCGAGGATGCCGTGAAGTGTTGCCAACTTGTCGTAGATGTCATGGAAGAAGTTACACTAATCCATGTTGGCGAAATGATCGAGGTAGCACTCGGCGACGACCATGCTGACGAAGAATTGAATGAAACTCTTGATGACCACCATGTTGATGTAGTGTTGGTCCTATCTATGATGTGCATGGTCACATCAGGCGCCTGTGTAAGCTTCGCTTTGAGGACGTCAAAAGCATGGTCGTGCGCTGGTCCCCAACGAAAAGGAACTCCTTTCCTTGTCAATTAGTGGAGAGGTGCTGCAATGGTGCTGAAATCCCGCACAAATCGCTGATAAAATCCTGCAAGACCAAGAAAACTGCGCACCTGCGTGACAGTCGTTGGAATCGGCCAGCTAGTAATGGCTTCAATTTTCGCCTCATCCACCTCAATTCCCTGTGAAGTGACAACATAGCCAAGAAACGAGACTCGATCAGTGCAAAAGGTGCACTTCTCAAGGTACCAAACAAGTGTGCATCACGCAAGGCAGTAAAAACAGCTCGTAAATGTTCAATATGTTCATCATGTGACTTGCTGTAAATGAGAATATCATCAAAGTATACCACCACGAATTTGCCAAGAAAAGCACGCAAAACTTCGTTCATCAAATGCATGAAAGTGCTAGGTGCATTAGTTAAACCAAAAGGCATGACTAACCACTCATAAAGCCCGAACTTAGTTTTGAAAACAGTTTTCCATTCATCTCCCAAAGCCATTCGAATCTGGTGGTACCCACTACGCAAATCAATTTTTGTGAAAATAATAGAACCACTCAACTCATCAAGCATGTCATCTAACCTAGGAATAGGATAGCGATATCTAATGGTGATGTTATTAATGGCTCTACAATCAACACACATGCGCCAACTGCCGTCTTTTTTAGGAACCAAAAGAACAGGAACAGAACAAGGACTAAGGCTCTCACGTATGTACCCACAGTCCAAAAGGTCTTGGACTTGTCGCTGTATCTCCTTAGTTTCCTCGGGATTGGTCCTGTAAGCAGCACGGTTTGGCAAGCTCGTCCCTGGAATCAAATCAATCTTTTGCTCAATTCCCCTCACAGGTGGCAGCCCCGGTGGAAGCTCAGAGGGAAACACATCCTTGTACTCCTGCAAAAGGTTAGCAACAGCGGGGGGCACCGAAAAAGACATGTCCTCAAGCGAAAACAATGCCTTTTTGCAAGCCAAAGCATAGCATATCCCATTAGGCTCATCAATTTCAGTAAGATCAATTTTATTCGCAAGCAAAGTAGGAGTTTTCAATTTAATTACTTGCTGATTTTCAGATTGTAACAGGTTCTTTTGCTTATCATTACGCGTCCTATCCTTTTCATATTGCACAATTTCAACCGAGGACATAGGAAGCAACATAAGTTTCTTTCCCTTATGGATAAGAGTGTACTTATTAGCTCGACCATGGTGAGTTGCATCAGTATCAAACTCCCATGGACGCCCCAACAAAAGGGCACAAGCATCCATAGGTACGACATCGAAATCAGCAAAATCGTGGTAGGAGCCAATAGAAAAATGCACTCTTGCTGTTTGAGTTACCTTGACCTTGCCGCTGTTGTTGAACCACTGAATGTGGTAGGGATGGGGGTGTGCTCTCGTGGTCAAGCCAAGCTTCTGGACCAAGTTGGTGTTCACCAAATTGTTGCAGCTGCCGCCATCAATGATGGTGCGGACGCGGCAGTCCTTGATGATGAGGAACATGTTGAACAAGTTGTGACGCTGCAACTTGTCATCTGTCTCAACTTGGGCACTCATCGAGCGCTGCACAATGATGGTTCTGTAAGTCTCCGTTGCTGCGGTGCCAAGTACCTCCTCATCACTGCACTCCTCGTCCTCTTCTTCGCCTGCAACGTTAGTGGCGAGAGAATATTCATCTTCAACATCAGAAGCACTAACATACCCGCCATCAGCCGTAGCAATATATGCCCTTTTGCTAGGACAATCTTTCTATACATGACCCATGCCCTTGCAGCGGTGGCACACGATCCCTGTAGAACGTCCCGTGGAAGCCACCGAAACGGAGCTCGCTGCCGGTGCCTGCAAAGTCACAGATTTGCGTACCTCAGGAGGTCGCGAAGGTGATGAAGATGGTGCTGGACGCGAGGTGCTCTTGGAAGGGACAGGTGGCTCCAAAGCTTCAATTCGTCCAGCAAGGGTGGACACGCGTCTGTCGAGGCCCTCAAGCTGATGCTGTGAAGTCGTGGCATGTTCACTGAGCATCTTGGCCAGCCTCTCCTCCAAACCGCCCAACAAGTCCCTAGGCTCGCTGTGCAGCACACAGTCCTCAGTAGAAACCCTATCCTTCCCGTTGGAACTTTCTGTCATTGTGAGCAAGACAACGAAAGATAACAGAAAATATTATCCCTAGCAACTACTAGGTTATGGGGAAGTGGGATCACACACTCTCCTGCGTCTTACCAAGTTCTTACTAGGTTCTTACCAAGGCGACAGGTAGCACAACTCAGAGGTATACCAACAGTATGTGAAGCGCTTGCAAGACCCAATCCGTACCTGATAAGAAGTATGTGGAGCTTGGATATGCAATATTTAGTAGCAAGGAATATGCAATCATCGAAATTAGAATAGCAAAGCTGAATAAATATCCAAAGTACTTGTCAAAGTTGCTGGCCTAAACTCTTTCTTAGACCTAGCTCAAGCAAGCAAAACGAATGACGTAACACTGTCGATACAAAGGATGCAAGCACTTCTGATTTTTTTTTATTTCTTTTATTTTTTTTTCTTTTTTTTTATCTTTGTGTGGCTTCTTTTTTATGCACTTGCCTTTTTCAACTTTTTTTTTAAATATCAATAGTGCCGCATATGAGAAATTACAAGATATATACACAAACACTCAATTTTCTCTCACTGGAAAAACAGATCTACTATGCAGAAATTTCCTATGCTGTTTTCGGATTTTTGGAGGCCTCAAACGCTAAAACGTATAACAGCAAAGTTGTAGATCGTTTCGTGCTGATCAATTTGAATATATGGAACACCAATTTTGGATAACAGATCTAGGAGATATGGGCCCCACAATACAGTCTGTGTAGGAAATCCGAAATCAAACAGATTCACTTCCAACGCGATTTTGGACTTGAAAACGGCGTTTCTAAAACTTCTCACAATGGAAAAAGTTGTAGAGAATTTTCTGAGATACAATTTAGACTCTGAATTTGTCCAATTTGGAGTTCAGACGAAGGAGATAAAAGCAAAATACCGAACTTGACAGATTGACACCCGATTTGGACGCGGCGGTGACGACGACGTGATGGCGTTAGACTCGACGTCAAGATGCAAGACTCAAACTAGATCAAGAACTTACTCTAAACCAGAAACAAGAAAATGACGATGGATACAAATTCAACAACGCGAAACTGAAAACGAAATCGCGAAGGGCACAAAGTGGCTTGGACGATGGATATGACGGCGAACTCAAATATTTTTGTGGGGCAATTTTCTGGACTCTAGGTGAAAGATGAATAATGAACAAAGGGGATACAAGTATACCTGACGGGCAACCGAGGCTCTGATACCACTTGGTGTGACGCTGGGTGCCCGATCTTCTGAAAGGTACGTGATAGATCGATTGGTGGAGCTTCGACATAGAATGATCCAGCTTCAAATCAGGCACGATCTGAACCCCGCAATCGCAACACCACTACTCCGTTGGTTATCAATCTCGCGTGAGCGTGATTGACCTCGCCAAGAAGGCTTATCCCTGCTGCGAATCGAGAACACAAGCAAGAACACGGAAGAAAGCAAACTGAATTGCAAATACGAATGATTAATCTCACAAGTTGGGGTCTGACAAACCGATCAAGCGGCGAAACTGTTCGAAGACAGAATAATCTAAGCAAAACCCCATCCTAACTCGGATGACGGCTACTGAATATAAGGTTCTAGGGTCGGCCAAGGAACCCTGGACGCGCCCTAATGGGCTCCAACGAGGTACATGGGCCAACGGCCCAAAGACGGTGGCGCAGCACCCTGATAGATTCTGGATGCTGGCTTATTTCAACGATTCCCATTGGCTCCGGTGGAATTTTGACGTGGGACCATTTCCATTGGAAAGCTTATCTCCTTAGCTTTCCAACGGTATATAAACCGTCGAAAACAGAGTCCGTATGCGTCCTGGGCGATGATTTTAGTGCAGACTGCTCCTGGATTCCGAGGTGGACTCGAACTTCGAATTGGTGACGGGATGGGCTTCAACTCCAACTCAAATTCGACATGGTTGTTGGCCTCCTTTGCTTCCTTGCGGATGGGCTTCACCTCCAACTCGAATTCGACGTGGTTGTTGGCCTCCTTTGCTTCCTTGCTGGTCTCCATGCCTGCGGTGATCCTCTCCATGATTCCTAAGTATAATAGCATCATTAAATAGCAATCCATCCTCGAAAATACAATGCGATTCACTTAGGAGCGAGTTCACCTGTTGAGGAAGTAGTCGTGCTCGAGCTCTTGTTATGGGACCTTCAAGGGCCGGTTCAATGCGCGTATCTGAAAGTATGATGTCCTCATCATTGAGGGTCTATCTTGAACACGGGACCTTGCCCGAGGATGAAACCGAAAGCGATCGGTTAGTTCGAAAGGCGCGTCTATACAAGCTTATAGAAGGAATTTTGTATAGAAAAGGTACTCAAGGAGTATTCATGCGCTGTGTGTCCCAAGAGGAAGGTAAATCCCTCTTGAGAGAAATTCATGACGGTGTATGCAGTGCGCATGCGTCATATCGTACACTAGTCGGAAAAGCTTTCCGGCAAGGATTTTACTGGCCTTCGGCACTTGATGATGCCAAGAATATGGTCAAGGCGTGTCCTCAGTGTCAATTTCATGCGAGACATGTTCATCAACCTGCCTACGCCCTGCAAACCATTCCCCTATCAATGCGAACTTAAAAATTGTAAGGGGTGTTTGACATACCTCAACATACTCCCGGAAGGAGCCACTTTTCGGTTCAACTGAAGGCTGAGTCGCTGGACTCGCCTTATCCCCAGCAGGAGCAGCGGATGAGTCTTCCTGCTGAGCCTTATTTTTTGCTACGGCCGCAGATTCCAATAACTCCGATTGGACTTCTGCAGCCAATCCATCTACAACGGCCTGAAGAACTTCTCTGGCCAAAGGGATGGAGCTTTGCTCTCCAGAGACCTCGGTAGCAGGGGAAACTTCAACTCCAGCCGAGGTCACCGGAGGGCTGGGCGATGAGTCTCTGCGCCTAAGCAAATAGAAAAACCAATGGTTAGAATCTTTACAGTCGATCACTATAATCCGACCCTGTCCTGACAGGGGAGATTCTTACCTTACTCTAAATCCCACCAATTTTTGGGATTTCGAAAATGGTTACCCGAGGAAAAGGGGACAGTCGTCATCTGTCCTAGTCTTCCTCTTTGTGAATAAGACCTTG
Organism: Pharus latifolius; assembly: GCA_019359835.1. Lineage (NCBI taxonomy): Eukaryota > Viridiplantae > Streptophyta > Magnoliopsida > Poales > Poaceae > Pharus > Pharus latifolius. The sequence continues at coordinate 49,018,879 of CM033322.1, forward strand.
CCTTTTTCTCCCTGTATGTACAAACCAATAAGCATGTACATGAGGAATAGTGAAGACCAAAGCTGTAAGAATCCTTACCAGGGTAACCTTCTCGGTCGGTAGGGATACGACCACTGGTCCAGAAGTCTCCTGGACCACAAGCGCTAGGACTTCATCTGCGACCACGAGGTTGGTAGTGGTCGCGGTGTCCTGTTCGGTTATTCCCACTCCGTCGGCAGGAGTGGAGTGCTCGCCGCCCCAGGACTGACAGGAGTCACTTCGTGGCGGATATGGGGGATGTCTTCTTCTTCCTGTACGAGCATAACTTGATAGATATACACAGATGAATGCGAACATTTAGGACTGTGAGAAATCTTACCGCAGTCACCCCTTCTGTCAGAAGGGGAGGTGTTGCAGATCCTGAAGCTTCCTGGGCTTCAGGTACAGGGGTTTCACCCGCAACCACAGGGTTATCAGTGGTCGCGGGGCCCGCTGAGGTCGTCTCTGTACCTACGGGTAGAGACAAGACCTCGCTGGACGAGGGAGCGATCGTCTTCCTCTTGCGACGAATCAGAGGAACGTCATCCTCTTCATCCTCGCTCCCTTCACCCTGTACGATGAAGAAGTAATTCCAGTTCATACTTAGGGTTACAGGAGGCATTGAGTATCTTACCGCAGCTCTCTTCGCGGTAAGGGGAGTCTTTTGAGAGGAGGCCTCTCCCAGAATCTTCTTGGACTTCTTGGGAGCAAGTTCCTTCGCCACGCGCTTCGAAGAGATCTTCTTCACCTTCTTCGGAGCCAGTTTTCCCAAGAGACGTACATCCTCGCTAGGACGCGTCGCCTCGGCGAACTTCCCCAGGAGCTATGTTATTTCAATGTCCTTGTTAATACAAGACGAGCAAATGGTCTACAAACAGAGCCTGTTGAAAAAGTCCATACCTTTTGGCGCTCCTGTTTGAGATCGTCGCTGGCATTGATTAAGCTCTGGGGACGAGGCGATCCCCTGGTTCCCTTCACATCGGCTCTATACGCCTTGAGGAGGTAATTTGTCCGCTTTTCGATTTCGGACAAAGGCAGAGCTATGTCACCAGCAAACAGGTTAGCAAAAATGACATTTTTTCAGGAAATGTATGTTTTCTTGACTGGAAGACGTACCGTTATTATAGTCTAAGGTGCTATCCGCCATGGACTGTATTTCCCAAGCCGGATGAGCCCTTTCACGCAGGGGGCTCACCCGATTTTTCACAAAGTCGCGGATGATGTCGCGAGCAGTTAGTCCCTGCTAGACTAAGTGAAGAATCACTTGGGCATGCTTCTTCTGCTCCGCGCTCAGAGCAGGAAGAGAATCCAACTCACTGGACTTCTCTGGCCGGGAGTGCTCAAACCACAACCCACTCTCCGACGTGGGAGTGCAGTAGAACCACTTCTGGTACTACCCGTGAATGGAATCTCGGAGGGGTGGGAAGGGATACTCTTTCTTCTCCCTTATCCGGAAGTAGATACATTCGGTGGCATTGGCGCTCTTTGACCATGCCGAGTAGTAGAAGCGTCGGAAGAGCTCCACACTTGGGAGCACTCCGACGAAGGCTTCACATAAATGCTGAAAAATCTCCAGGATGAGAACAGCATTCGGGGGGAGATTCACCAACTCCACCCCGTAGTGTTCCAAGATTCCCTTCAAGAATCGGCTCTCAGGGAATCGGAACCCGCAACGCAGGTATTCCTCAAAAACCACCAACTTGCCCTCTTGGACGATTAGGGTTTCTTGATCCTTCTCTGCGGGCCGCCAGTTGATTAGCAGCCGTAGAGGAAGGATCTCTTCTCTTTCTAGTGCCACCAGACTCTCCTCTATGTGGTGAACAGATCGGCTCTAGGACGCCATTTCTTGCAAAGGATCAGAAGGAAAGGTGGCGACTTTGGAGGCGATGGAGAATGAGGACTGAGGGTTTTGTGCTGCGGAAGTTCTAAGGCAAGTTTCTGGTTGTGTGGCTTCCTCAGGAAGCTACCTGCTCCTTTTATATGCCCGAGGCAACGTTCCATTGAAACTTTATTCATTTCCCATAATGGATGCCTTCTCTCGGGAAACCCGTTATGCACTCCCCACAGTGAATCCAAAACGAAAGGTATTTTTTCATAATCTTTGTTTTGAATTCGAGGGCTACGGTGTACATAAGAATGTGAAAATGTTACAAAAATTTTTGAAGTTATCCTTCATGTTTTTGTAAGTTAAATTTTCATGTATTGATCACAATGCGTTCCTGTGATCACTTTAAAGTTTGCATTTTGATCACAATGATATTTTGTGATCGTTGCAAATGGATAACTGCAATACAGACGGTTATCATCCGGTCAAAGCATTATGTTATACAACTTCAGTTTTGATCACTATGACAGTTCTGATCACGACTTTGGTTCTGATCGCAGTACCAGTATTGGTCGCGGTATGACTTATTAATGCGTTTCCAATCGAAAAGACTTGTTACCTCAGATTTACCTGTGTATGTGTGGTCGTGAAGACATTACTTATGACCATATATTCGCACATAGATTGTGAAGAGTTTTTAACTCTTACAGCAAGTCATGTAAGGTAAAAGAAATCTTTATTTCTGACAGTCCTTGCATACAAAAGGGATACAGGCGACTAGAGCATCGACCTGATCCAACAGAAGTTTACAAAGTTCTCCTAGGGACATATTGGTGTCAGTAGGATCTACACTGACCGCCCCAAGAGAACTGGCAACTACTCTAGCCCTATCTACATCGTCCCGAATCAGAGAAGCAATACCATCCCTGATCGTATCAGAGAATTCTCGCTATTGTCGAGCGTAGTCCCTCTCCAATCGGAATTGGTGCGCCTCTTCGCGGGATCTATCAAAACATTCTGCCAGGTGCAGAATGGCCGAAGACATCTCTTCGGTCTTCTTCTCCAGAACCCCTTTCTCCTTCTAGAGAGTCTGCTCAAGGGAAAGAGGATGGATCTCAGCAGGCTGGTCGCTGGGGGCTCCAACAATTTTCATCTCCTGCACATAAATAGGTTAGTTTTACAAGTTAAAACTGTTGGATCAAGGATGCCGACTAGAGGGGGGTGAATAGGAGGCTTTAAAAAACTTCAAATAAAAACAAGTTTTTTATACCAAGAAGAACAAAATGCAATTTAATATATTAAAGAGAGAAGATAGAGAACGAACACAGTGATTTTTACCGAGGTATCGGAGACTCGCCCAGTCTCCACTAGTCCTCGTTGAAGCACTCAAGTCACTTGAGTTTTGCCTCAAAACTCACGAAGAGTATTATCAACTAACAGTTGCTCCTTGTCCACTCCGGAAAGGCGAGCACCAATGCCTTGTACAAGCTTACCGAGCCTCTCCAACAATCTCCGTTCTGGAGAGGTCAATGGCCACGCCTCCGAACCGTCTAGGTGAGGGCGCTCACCAAGAGTAACAGGCAGCAAGGTCTTCTCTAGACCTCCAAACATGCACCGAGAAGCTAAGTGAATGCAAATGCAAAAGAACTGAAACTCTCGGTGGATCGGAAAGCACTCGACTTGATCAAAAGACCAAGATTTTAAGTGGAAAACTAAAGCTCAAGAGTGTATAAGAAATGCTACTGCTTGTTGTATAAAACTTATGCCCAAAGCCCCTTTTTATAGCCTCAAGAATCAAATGAACCGTTGGAGCTAGGGCTGAAAATCAGCAACCCAAACTGACAGTTAGTTCAGTGCACAACGGCCAACAAAATTTACGGATAAAACATTGCTAGCCATTCGTGGTCGTTTATGGAAAGCTGAAACCCACAACTGATAGTCAGTTATGCAAACTGACAGTCAGTTCGACCACAAACTCGACCAGAAACAAATAGAAACTCAGTAAAAAGCACTGTGGTCGAAACCCCAACTGACAGTCAGTAAGGACAAACTGACAGTCAGTTTAGTACAAAAATTTTGAGCACAAAATACACCCTCTCTGGACAATTGTCAGTTTAAACAAACTGACATTCAAACTGACAGTCAGTTCAGCAAACTGACAATTAGATTGAACAAAAATAGAGATAACTTTATATCCAGAAATCCAAAAGAGCTGTTTAATAGCTCGTTTGAAAGATAATTTCAAAGGCTACATTTTTGTCAATAGAAGAAAAAACCAGATCTACCTAGATCTTTCTAGAAAATCGAAAAACTCTTCTACTATCAAAAACTGAACTGAAAAACCAGATTTTCAAATTAAGTTCAAACCAATTCCAACTCGAATTGATGCAATGCAATGACCTAGGTTTCTCGATTTGTGTTGGAGATAAAGAGAGGACTTTCGCCACCCCTCTTTATAGTACGGTTAAAACAAAAAAAATAATTTCCCTAACCGATCATCTCCAAACGCCAAGATCGGTAAAAATAAAAACTCATAATACCTAGGTCTTTTGCATCTTCATGTTTTGCGTCTTATCTTTGCTCTTCTGCATCTTGTGCTTCACTTCAAGTCGGGTTCATCTTGACCATCTTGTATTTCTTCCCGAACAAACTCTGTATCAACAATCTCAGAAGCACAATTAGTCCGGAACACTTTGTTTTCATTAATCATCAAAATTAGGGTTAGGCATGAAGGCCTAGATGCAACAATCTCCCCCTTTTTGATGATTGATGACAACAAGTGTTCAACAACAAAATAAACAAAATAACTCCCCCTGAATATATGCATCTCATCATATCAGAGCATAAACCAACACATATACATCAGGGCATCTCATACATACAAGCACACAGATACATATATCGCCAAGTCATATCAGAGCATACAAATCTCCAAGTCAAGACATCATATATATATCAAGATATCAGAGCTCAAAAACCAAGTCATCATATATATATATCAGAGCTAGAGTAAACACATCATATCCAAAGTCACAAAGACATATCTCCATAATATAAAATAAACATCTGTCCAAAACATCAAAATAGCTACTAATAACCAAAATACTCAAAATACTTCTCCCCCTTTGGCATCAAGCACAAAAAGAGGGAGGCAAAAATACAAATCAGAGCCTAAGGCTCATCATCTGAAGAAACTCCTAAAACATCTGTATCTCCGGAGCCTGCTGGAGATCCAGATGCATCGATGACTGGAGATGCCGGAGGAGTAGCTGCTAAAGCAGGAGCAGCTGAAACCGGAGCAGGTACCGCAGGAGCTGGATCAGCAGGTCCTGAAGGTGTGCTCGGAGAAGACGAAGCCTGGCGGGCCCTCTTGCGAGGGACCGACGATCCGGGAGCAAGCAGGCGACGCAGTATCTCCTCCTGCTGAGCAATCAACCGAAGCAACATCTGATGATGCTCCGACTGGGTGCTGAGGATTTGCTGCTGCACCTGGAGAATCTCCTGGAGCTGAGAGGAAGAAGCTGAAGATGAGCCGATGCCGGTCCCTGCAGCAGGTGCTGGCACAGACTCCTGAACTGGAGTCTCGTCCTCTGACTCCCCCGCAGCATCATCATCTGATGCGGGAGAACCAGAGTCCACAGCAGCCGCAGGCCGGGCACCAAGACGGCGATCAGCCTGGCCCGGAGGATAGAAGAGCAAAGGATGATGGGGCCGTGGGAGCTCAGAATCCACAGCCCGGATATGAAGAAGCACCGCCATGATATGCGGAGCGTATATCAACTGACGGCGCGGGGAAAGAAGGACGTGCTGAATCTCACTAATGATGAGATCAGCAACATCGAACGGCTCCTCCTGAAAGATGGAAATCAGGACGTGGAGGGCCAGATAGGTGATCCTAGCCCTATCTCCACTCATGGGGACCAGAGTGAGATGGAGGATCCGTAGGGCTAGGTCTACATCGCGGCGCAGGCCGGCAATGTGACGAAGCTGGAAAGGGCCGGAGTAAAGCATGGCCACCTCCCGACGCTCGAGGTCTGGAAGTGTATGGTGCTGGCGGCCAGAAGGAGGGCGAACCAGTCCAAGCGCGGACTCCAACTGCTCCTTCGTGACGGTGTAGACCTGGAGGCCTGTCATGAAGGTCATGAAGTCGCGCTGAGGGGAAATGAAGATGGTAGAATAAAACTGGCGAATGGGCCCCTCAACCCAGTGCAAAGAGGAATCGGCGACAAGGTCGCGGATCCCTACAGTGTCAAAGAGATCTGCGAGGGTGGCGATGCCTGTGCGAGAGGCGATCGTACCCCATGACAAAGAGCGGTGGGCAAAGATGGGTGCACGGCTGTAGACACTGGTGAACAGATCTAGATGGAGGTTTGTGAAACAAGTGAGGACCTCGCATGCATCGCGACCAGTGGGACGCGGCGAGAGGTACGGGTTTGTGGAGCGGAGCGTGCGAAGGCGGCTCGCGTGCCACTGGGAATAATCCACGGGCACGCGCTCAGGCGGAGGCGAAGGCCGGTTCTCCGACGTCTGACCCGATGAACGCTGGCTGTTTGCCGCGTTCTTTCGTCGGGCCACACGGCGAGAAGGACCGGGCTGATCAGACATGACGAAATGAAAAGCAGAGAAGGAAAAACAGAGACCTGAACTGAGGAGGCTGAGAACGAACTGAAGTGGTCGAGGAAGCCGATGCGAAGAAGACCGCCAAAAACGACCACAGGGACGAAGCTCAGCACGTCGAGGAGGTCCACGATCACTGAACACGACGAAAGGGTGTGGTGCAGAGGAGCCTAACCGGGGAACAGAGGAGCCAAAAGCCGACGAGGTCGAGACGAGCGAGGACGGTGGCGCCGGCGGTGAGGAGATCACCGGCGACGAGGTGCGGGGCACAGAGGAGCAGCGGCGCAACACGGAGAGGAGGTGCCGGAGAAGAGAAAAAAAAAGCAAACGGCGGCGAAAGGAGGAGGCGAGGAGACAAACAAAACAGTACGGGGGTTTTAGGGTTCGAGATCCCACAACTGACAGTTAGTTTGATAAACTGACAGTCAGTTTCAAACTCAGAAACATGGAACTGACAATCAGTGTACCACACTGACAGTCAGTTCACAGAACTGAGTTTTGAAACTGACAGTCAGTGTATGAAACTGACAGTCAGTATGAGACTCGAACACGACTAGGAGCTACGACCAAAATCAACTGTACGTAACTGACTGTCAGTTTGTGAAACTGACTGTCAGTTAGGACAATGACTTCGACTAGAGACTAAGACCAGGCTCCTAAGCACTAAATCGACTATCAGTTATAGGAACTGACTGTCAGTTTGGTCAATTTCGACCAGAAGCAGTCTAAGACCAGAGAGGGAATAAAATAATATTATTTTAAACAACCAACACATTTAGCACATCAACTAGCATTTGATATATCAATAATGTTCAGTTCACCCCTTAAAAAGCAAAATCTTGATTCATCTAGGGGTTTAGTGAAAATATCAGCTAGTTGCATATCAGTTCTAACATAATTTACATCAATATCTCCTTTTGCCACATGATCTCTAATAAAATGGTACCGTATTTCAATATGCTTAGTTCTAGAATGTTGAACAGGATTATTTGCAATTTTAATGGCACTTTCATTATCACACAAGAGTGGCACTTTATCAAACATTATTCTATAATCCAAAAATGTCTGCTTCATCCACAATAATTGAGCACAACAACTGCCTGCAGACACATATTCAGCTTCAGCTGTGGAGAGGGCTACAAAATTTTGTTTCCTAGATGACCATGATACTAAGGATCTCCCCAACAGCTGACAGCTACCAGATGTGCTTTTCTGATCAATTTTGCACCCAGCATAATCAGAATCAGAATACCCAATTAATTCAAAATTTTCATCTTTTGGATACCAAAGTCCTAAACTGGGATAACATTTTAAATACCTAAGAATTCTTTTAAGAGCAGTTAAATGACATTCCTTAGGATCAGATTGGAATCTAGCACATAAGCACACACTAAACATGATATCAGGTCTAGATGCAGTAAGATATAAAAGACTACCAATCATAGACCTATACAGTTTAGAATCGACCGATTTGCCACTTTTGTCCATGTCCAGATGTCCATTGGTCGCCATGGGAGTTTTGATTGCCTTAGCGTCTTCCATCCCAAAGCGCTTGAGCAGGTCCTTCACGTACTTTGTTTGACTCACGAACGTACCGTTCTTGAGTTGCTTGATTTGCAGACCGAGGAAGAAGCTCAACTCGCCAATCATGGACATCTCGAACTCCCTAGACATCATCTCTCCAAACTCATGACAGAAATGTTCATTAGTAGAACCAAAGATAATATCATCAACATAAATCTGACAAATGAACAAATCTTTTTCAATTTTCTTTGTAAAGAGAGTTGTATCAACCTTCCCAATTTTAAAACCGTTTGATAATAGAAAGTCTCTAAGACTCTCATACCAAGCCCGAGGAGCTTGTTTGAGACCATAGAGAGCTTTTGACAACTTAAATACATGGTTTGGAAATTTAGAATCTTCAAAACCAGGAGGTTGTTCAACAAACACAAGTTCAGAAATTTCACCATTTAAGAAAGCACTTTTAACATCCATTTGAAAAAGTTTGATATTGAAACATGATGCATAAGCAAGAAGAATGCGAATAGCTTCAAGTCTTGCTACCGGTGCAAAAGTTTCACCAAAGTCTAAGCCTTCGACTTGAGTGAAGCCTTGAGCAACAAGACGAGCTTTGTTCCTAATTACAACACCATTTTCATCTTGCTTATTTCTAAAAACTCATTTTGTTCCAATTACATTATGATCCTTGAGTCTTTCTACTAAAGTCCAAACTTCATTTCTAGCAAAATTATTAAGTTCCTCATGCATGGCATTCACCCAATCAGGATCATTTAAAGCTTCATTAACATGTTTTGGTTCTAAAGAAGAAACAAATGAATGATGTTCACAAAATGCAGCAGTACGAGATCGAGTTTGAACACCCTTACTGACGTCACCCAATATTTGATCTAGAGGGTGATCCTTGGTGATCGTTTGATGCTGCCTTGGTGCTTCATCTTGTACTGCTTCATCTTGATCTTGTTCTGGTGGATCGACATGAGATGATGATACATCTTGATCAACATTCTCAATGTTGACATCTTCTTCTTGATCTTCTTCTGTTGGCTTGATGTCTCCAACGGTTATATTCTTCATTGCTTCTTGCAGATCTTTACCTGAAACTTCATGAGAGACTTGCTCCTTTTGCGAGCCATTAGTTTCATCAAATTCGACATCACTAGATTCTTCAATGCAACTTGTATTTTTATTGAAAACACGATAAGCTTTGCTAGTGGCGGAATATCCGACTAGAAAGCCTTCATCTACTCTTCTTTGAAATTTACGACCAAAATTTCTTTTCTTAAGAATATAACATTTGCATCCAAAGACTCGAAAATAAGAAATATTTGGGTTACGCCCAATAAGAAGCTCATAAGGAGTCAAATTCAGAAGAGGATGCAAATAAAGTCGATTTATAGAATAGCAAGTGGTATGCACGGCTTCAGCCCAGAAGCGAGTAGGAGTATCATACTCACTTAGCATAGTCCTTGCCATTTCTATAAGTGTTCGATTTTTCCTTTCAACAACTCCATTTTGCTGTGGAGTGTAGGATGTGGAAAATTCGTGTTTGATTCCAAGGGAGTCACAAAATCAAATAGAGTTGAATTAACGAACTCTCCACCATGATCACTACGGATTTTCTTGATGGATAATTCGAATTCAGTAGAAACACGTTTTGCAAAACTTTTGAAACATCGGGGGTTTCAGATTTTTGAGAAATAAAGAAAATCCAAGTGTAGCGTGTAAAATCGTCAACAATCATAAAACCATAATTGCTACCCCCGATACTTTGGAACTCAGAAGGTCCAAATAAATCCATATGAAGGAGTTCCAAAGGTTTACAAGTAGAAAGAAAGCGCTTAGTTGGATGTGGAGTAGCTACTTGCTTGCCAGCTTGACAAGCGCTACAAGGTTTGTCCTTTTCAAAATTCACATCCTTTAAGCCAACAACCAAATCACGTTTTAAAAGTTTTCTCAATTGATGCATTCTAACATGTGCAAGTCGTCTATGCCATAGCCAACCTTTTGAGGTTTGAGAGACAAGACATGTTGAAAGAGATGCATCTTTTGAGTGAAAATCAACCAAATAAAGATTTCCAAAACGAAAGCCTTTAAAGATCAAGGTTTTATCTTTTAAACTTTCAACCAAAACTTCTTTTGGGAAAAATGTGCAACTAAAACCAAAATCGCAAATTTGTGCAACAGAAAGCAAATTGAAATTCAGAGATTCGACCAACAAAACATTCGAAATAGAAAGATCATTAGAGATTGCGATTTTACCCAAGCCTACCACATTTCCTTGACGATTATCTCCAAAGGTAATCTTTTGGTTCTCGCTTGAGTTGTCTTTGAGTGAGGTGAACAACTTCTTGTTACCGGTCATGTGTTCGGAGCATCCGCTATCTAGCACCCAATGCCTCCCACCGGTCTTGTAGTTCACCTGCATAAAAAGGATTAAGTCCTTTTAGGTACCCAAACCTTTTTGGGTCCTTCAATGTTAGCAATCAAACTTTGGGCACCCAAATAGATTTCTTCTTTTTATTTAACATGGGTGCACCAACATACTTTGCTATAGCATAACCTTTCCTCGACTTTTGAAGCATGTAGCAAGTATCAAAATAATTAGGAGTCATTAAGGGACATGCTTCATGTGAGTGACCAGTTTCATGGCATTTATGACAAAATGTGTTGCATGCTTTAACAAATATAGTTTTAGAGTTTGGTTTCTTCCCTTTCTTTTGAAAATATCCTAATCCTTCTTTTCTAAAAGAACACTTTTGTTTACTAAGGATTAGATCAAGAGATATTTTACCTTTATAACAGTTCTCTAAGCCTTTTCCAAGTTTTTCAACTTGTGCCTTAAGATCATTATTTTCATTCAATATGTTATCATTAGAAACACATGGAATGTGATGACTACTAGAGGGAGAATCATCCAAATTACATGAAGTTGAAGCATCTACCTTAGATGAGGTATTTGTAACATCTTTTATGAGCATGCTTTCATAAGAATCTTTAAGCTCGGAGTATTGAGTGCGTAGGGAAGAATGTTCTTCCTTAAGCGCCTTATACTTCCTTTTAGTTTTTCCAAAGACTTCATTTAGTTCGGTTATCATTTCAACTAAATCATCATAAGATGGATCATTAGAGTGTACCTTTTCATCACCTTTGGCCATAAGGCAAATAGATGAACTAGTTGAGGTGTTGATGTTGCCGAGAGCTAATCCGGCCATCTTCTTGGAGCAACTTCTTTCGTTGTCGGAGTCGGAGTCGGAGCTCTCTCCGCCGGACATCCACTCTCCAAAGCAAGCTTCTTTGATTTCTTCATTTTTCTTCTTGAAGAACTTCTTCTTCTTGTTCCACGCCTTGTTCTTGTTTGGACATCTTGATGCTATGTGTCCCTTCTCATGGCATCCATAGCAAATGATGTCCTTGAAGTTGTTTTGCTTTGGTCCCTTTGGTCGTGTGTCAAGGTTGACACCCTTCTTATGCAACCTGCGAAGAAGTTTTTGAGTGTTCTTTACCATGAGTGCAAGGTCTTCATCGGAGGAGCCATCGCTTGAATCGTTCCTTGCATTGGCTTTGAAGGCCAAAGCTTTCTTCTTTGTCTCCAAGGGTTCAGCTGCTTCTTTCTTCTCCTTCTTGTGCATCTCATGGGTGATGAGGTTCCCATAAAGATCGGTCGGTGTTGTGGTCGAAAAATCGGAGTTTGTGAGAACCATCACAAGAGTGTCGAAGCTTTCAGGTAAAGCCCTAAGCATCTTTCTCACAATTTCAATGTCAGTAAAAACAACACCAAGACCCTTGAGTTCATTCACAATGTTATTTAACCGAGTAAACATGGAATCCACGGACTTAGTTGATGACATGGTGAATGTCTCATATTTTTGCCTCACCATTAGCAACTTTGCCTCTTTAACCTTTGTTGTGCCCTCGTAAATTTCTTCTAGGGTAGTCCAAACCTTATGAGCAGTCGTGAGATTGCTCACACGGTTGAACTCATTTAAGGATAAACCGGCAAAGAGTGTATTTTTCGCACGGGCGTTTAAATGCAGTTTTCTCCTATCGTCCTCAGATTGACTTGCCGGATCATCCGGAGGAGTAAAACTGAGCTTAACAATATCCCATACATCAAGCCCCATAGCTTCTAGGAATACCGACATGCGCACTTTCCAATACGAATAGTTTGTCCCATCAAAGATAGGCGCACGACCGGTATGACCAAGAAGAAAATCTCCACTTGATGACATCCTCTCTCTAGGCGGTAAAGCCTAATGAATCGAGAGACCGTGCTCTGATACCACGTGTTGGATCAAGGATGCCGACTAGAGGGGGGGTGAATATGAGGCTTTAAAAAACTTCAAATAAAAACTAGTTTTTTATACCAAGAAGAACCAAATGCAATTTATATATTAAAGAGAGAAGATAGAGAACGAACACAGTGATTTTTACCGAGGTATCGGAGACTCGCCCAGTCTCCACTAATCCTCGTTGAAGCACTCAAGTCACTTGAGTTTTGCCTCAATACTCACGAAGAGTGTTATCAACTAACGGTTGCTCCTTGTCCACTCCGGAAAGGCGAGCACCAATGCCTTGTACAAGCTTGCCGAGCCTCTCCAACAATCTCCGTTCTGAAGAGGTCAACGGCCACGCCTCCGAACCGTCTAGGTAAGGGCGCTCACCAAGAGTAACAGGCAGCAAAGTCTTCTCTAGACCTCCAAACACGCACCGAGAAGCTAAGTGAATGCAAATGCAAAAGAACTGAAACTCTCGGTGGATCGGAAAGCACTCGACTTGATCAAAAGACCAAGATTGTAAGTGGAAAACTAAAGCTCAAGAGTGTATAAGAAATGCTACTGCTTGTTGTATAAAACTTATGCCCAAAGCCCCTTTTTATAGCCTCAAGAATCAAATGAACCGTTGGAGCTAGGGCTGAAAATCAGCAACCCAAACTGACAGTCAGTTCAGTGCACAACGGCTGACAAAATTTACGGATAAAACTTTGCTAGCCGTTCGTGGTCGTTTATGGAAAGCTGAAACCCACAACTGACAGTCAGTTATGCAAACTGACAGTCAGTTCGACCACAAACTCGACCAGAAACAAATAGAAACTCAGTTAAAAGCACTGTGGTCGAAACCCCAACTGACAGTCAATAAGGACAAACTGACAGTCAGTTTAGTACAAAAATTTTGAGCACAAAATACACCCTCTCTGGACAATTGTCAGTTTAAACAAACTGACATTCAAACTGACAGTCAGTTCAGCAGACTGACAGTCAGCTTGAACAAAAACAGAGATAACTTTAAATCCAGAAATCCAAAAGAGGTGTTTAATAGTTCGTTTGAAAGATAATTTCAGAGGCTACATTTTTGTCAACAGAAGCAAAAACCAGATTTGCCTAGATATGTCTAGAAAATCGAAAAACTCTTCTGCTGTCAAAAACTGAACTGAAAAACCAGATTTTCAAATTAAGTTCAAACCAATTCCAACTCGAATTGATGCAATGCAATGACCTAGGTTTCTCGGTTTGTGTTGGAGATAAAGAGAGGACTTTCGCCACCCCTCTTTATAGTACGGTTAAAACAAAAAAAATAATTTCCCTAACCGATCATCTCCAAACGCCAAGATCGATAAAAATAAAAACTCATAATACCTAGGTCTTTTGCAGCTTCACGTTTTGCGTCTTATCTTTGCTCTTCTGCATCTTGTGCTTCACTTCAAGTCGGGTTCATCTTGACCATCTTGTATTTCTTCCCAAACAAACTCTGTATCAACAATCTCAGAAGCACAATTAGTCTAGAACACTTTGTTTTCATTAATCATCAAAATTAGGGTTAGGCATGAAGGCCTAGATGCAACAAAAACGACCAACAGAAGGGATGAAAATAGTTACCAATCCTCGCAAGTGAGAGGATGAAGTATTTCCCCCAGAAAGTAGGTCACTCGACAAAAGTTGGGAACTATCAGGTCGTGGGAGTGCAACTTTCCCACGAGAAGATTGTTTCCCCAACACAAGTTGAGGATCATCTGGTCGCGGAAGTGCAGCCTTCCAACCAGAAAATTGATAACCCGTCAAAAGACGGGGATCACTTGGTCGCAATGGAGAAAGCTGAGAAGAAGGCTTTGAAGGGTTATTATGAACCTCCAAAGGTGGAGATGAAGGTTCGACCTACTGAGTTGCATGGACAGGGAGAACTACAGGGGCCAAAGGAAGAGAGAGCAATGATGCATCCCTAACCCTTGTGCCACTAGAAGATCCCTCGTCAACCTAGGGTTTCTTCCCTGGAGGAACCAAATCTTCGGTCATCTGTGAATTTCTGAAAAAGCATTTTGGAAATAATCAAAACATAAGATGGCAAATTAAACCAAAAATTCTAGAGAACACTCACTTTTTGGAAATCTTGGTCGAGTTCAAGTGCCACTTCCTCTTCATCACTTTCAATCTTAATGATGTTTTGATCTGCCATTGAGGTGGAAACAGAAGAGAAGAAAAGATGGCTTTGAAAAAGACTTAGCCGGGAAAAAACTTGTGAAGTTTTAGGGTTAAGAGGCTTCGGTATTTATAGCCCCCAGGGATGACGGTTCGTTTTTCGAATGCCTCGAGCTTTTAAAACATTTACAGTTTTATCTCGGGTTAAAAGACAATTACACGGCGCCATCATTACTTGTCAAATACTGCCCAGAGTCCGTTTCGGGAAATAAACCGCCACACTTAGTGCGCCACTAAGTGGAGGATTTGAAGCGTAGGATCACTTATCCGATGTAAGGTTTAAAATTTGAAGTAAATATGTCCCTTCATTTCCTACAAATTTGGGGGCTAGCTTACGAGGATTGTTAGCCGAGCTAGTTCAGAATAAATGCACGTCTGGTTCAAGACAGATTTGAACCAGGTAAGTGTCTGTTGGTATGATCTCAGATGTCCTGAGAAGCGCGGACACATGGTCGCAAGCTTTGCGCGATCAGGCCGCAGACAGTGCGCGGTCAGGAGCCCGTAGGCGATGCGTGGACAGAAGGTCGCAGACAATGCGCGGTCAGATGATTGCAGACAATATGCGGTCAGAAGGTCGTGGACTACTCTCGATCAGGAGACAAGGGGTTGCTTAGGCTCTACAACGAGCATATCCCGAGTACCCTAGAGATTCTTCCACGTATGAAGACAACTACCAGGAGGTTAATATGTGTGGTTATCCCTTAATTGCACGTGTTAAGCCTGCGTGGAAGTTAATATGTGCATTGGCGCCCTTTCGACCAGTATAAAAGGGTAAGCAAATGCACCAGACGGGGATATGACACATTGGGAAGAGATCAACATCGACAAGTTTCCATAGGCTAGTTTAGTCATTTTTTAGACAATCACAAGGAAAAGATCTTCGCCTGTGATGATCTTTTCCACAACTTTGTAACCCTTTTTCCTACACATAGTGAAATCACAACAGGACGTAGGGCTACTACTCCCACCATCGAGGGCCTGAACCTGTATAAATCCTTCTGTGTTCCAACCGACTTTGGCTCAACATCCCTTCCCGGAGGGACACCCTGAAAGGCCTCATAACTCACAAATTCTGCATAAGTTCGACTAAGGACCTCAAGTCCGAATCGTCGACAGAACACAGGGAAGGTGTATATGGGATTAATTTGGCTGGAGGTACAGTGGAGCATGCCGGCAACGTGAACCGTCCACGGCAGCGCGCAAAGAATCGGGAGACTCTATGAATCAGGCTAATTTCAAAATGTGGCTGAATAGGCTTGCTAGGAATCTGCTAAGGATCACTTTGTTCTACAGAAAGGAGTGATGAAAAGGGTTGGAGAAGATTTAATTTTGGGAACAGCGCACTTGGCTTTTTCGGCAATCACCAGCGATGAGGATCACCAGAGTTCAATTGGTTGCCATGACACAAGGAGATGGACACGGGGAACTCACTGGTGTGGTAAATTTGGAGTTTGGTGGCGTGAGAAGCTCTGGCGATGATGGCCTCAACGGCGGCTCATCGGTGACGAAGAAGAAAAGGGAAGAAAGCAGTTGAAAATGGCTAAGTCACAAGCACAGCGAAGAAACAGGTTGCTGGGGGGTTTAAATAGGCGAGGGACAGAGGTCGCACTAGTACAGAAATGCAGTCTACTAACCCCTATCTTCTATCGGTTATTAGCGAAACAGCACAAAACCGATAGAAAATGTGCCTCGCGGTCATAAAAGCCCGACCGATGTATTTTCCCTATCGGTTTCTAAGAAACTTACCGATAGAATAAATAGTATGATTTACTCTAGCGGTGATGAACATATTTGCCGTTAGAAGAGATGCATAAGTACTGACGGAAGAATGTTGTGCGCCGATAGGACTGGTCGACTTCAACAACTAGACTTATTCTATCGCTACTGTATGAATATACCGACAGAGTATATTAAAAATTCCTATCGGCAATATGTAGTTCGCCGATAGAATAGTTGACCTTCTACAAATATTTTTATTCTATCGGTAATGGATTCTTTTACCATTAGAATACATAGAAAATTGCTTAGGACTGTTCGTCTACAAATAGTTTTATTCTATCGGTAATGAATGTTTATACCGGTAGAATATTGCACAAAATATCTTACAACTGTTGGCCTTCTACAACTAGTAATATTCTGTCGGTAATGTACGTACATACCGATAGAGTATGTACAAAAAATTCCTATCGGTAATATTTATTGTGCCGATAGAACCATTCGACTTCTACAGATGTTTTTATTACTAACGGTATTCTGTTTTCTTACCGATAGAAAATATATAATTGTATAAATACACGGGTATGTCTCTTTCATTCTCACAGTTCATCTGGGGCTCGTAGTCCTAACCCGTAAGCTCCATGGACGGCCGGCGCACCTCTACAGGGGACCGCTGCACCTCCGCACCTCCATCGACGCCCTCTAGACGTCGGCATCCCAAGGAAGGTACGTAAAATTTCTGCAATATTGTTAGATTATTCTAATCCGATTATGGCAATAATTCTGCTTTTTTTGTATCCTTCATTTTGATGTGTCTTCTTTTCAATATGATTGTGATCTGTTCAAGTCCTTGGATGATGCTCGTGAGGGGCAACGTATTTCACGGTTCTTCATCGCAGTACGCTGCCTACGTTGGCTTGTTGGCGAAAGAAATGGTGAAGATCACCGTCGAGAGCTGGAAGGACGTGAAGGGCGAGATCTTGGTTGGCTCGGTCGAGAAGATGCTTAAGCCCGGCGTGTTTCTCAAATCAGGACCTATAGAAAGCATCTTACATGTTTTTGCATGCACCAGCTTGTGGCCAGATGCTTACCTGCTTGGAGAAGAAGAATTGTTGTTATTTGCACAGCCATTCTACACCATCACTACACAGAACAACATCTTGGAAGGTAGGTTCTTTTTGTTAATATCGTTGAGTTGAGTTGAGTTGAGTTGATCGAGTTTGAGTCCGAGGAAATCACCAATACGTACAAATGTATGTCGACGGCAGTTCCAGCTCCTCGGGCGTCTTCGAACTGAACTCCTATGGTTAAGTCCAATGTGGTTCAGACATTTGCTGTTTTGGATGAATGGATTTGTGATGTATCAGGTCTAACTTGTAGTCGGTAGTTGCATTGTGGCAACCTGCAAAGGTTCCCTTTTATGTAAAATGCATGTATGGGCCACTGGGTCCTCGTCGTGATCTGTTGTTAATTTCAGACGTGGCTTTTGTAATATACATCGAATGTGTGAATTGTTGTATTTGTATATTGTTGTATATTTGTGTATCATGTATTGCTAATTGGGACATGAACTTGAATGTGCAGGGAGCATTTGTGTATTTAATTGTATTGGTAGGTAGGTGTGTATTTGTACTGTTGTTTCAGACATGCACTTCAATTTGTGAACTGGCATGTGTATGTTTGTACCTGAATTTGTATTGGTGAACTGGCATGTGTATGTTTGTACCTGAATTTGTGAACTGGCATCTGTAATTTCTTTGGCAATTCAAGATGAAGTCCCAACTACCTACGAAAAGTATTTTTGTGTCTCCTAGTTAATCCACAAATTAGCATTTAATATATTGCTTTATCTTCTAGTAAAGATCCGTTTGATGTAAGATCTGTTTGATGTTACATTGATATGATTCCTTGAATGTGAGAAATGGCATGTGCATGTTTGTCCCAGTTTGGTAACAGTACCTCCTCTAACGGTAAGTACACATATTTACCGATAGGAAAAGACATATATTTGTTCAGTCATGCATATTCTAACGGTAAATATACATATTTACCGATAGGAAGCACATATATTTGTTCAGTCATGCATATTCTAACGGTAAGTACACATATTTACCGATAGAAAAATACATATATTTGCTCAGTCATGCATAGTCTAACGGTAAATGCACATATTTACCGATACAAAAACTAATGCTCGAGTGTCATGCATCATCTAACGGTAAGTACACATATATACCGATAGAAAAACTCATGTGCGTGCTGTGTCATGCATGATCTAACGGTAAGTACACATATTTACCGATAGGAAAACACATATATTTGCTCAGTAATGTATATTCTCTAACGGTATGTGTGTGTTTTTACCGATAGAATATGTGAGCGGCAAATTACCTAAGTTAGTCTGACGGTTATTTCATGTATTTACCGTTAGAAAAATGTCCATTATAAGGAAAACCCCACTCGACCATTGCTGAGCTGCTCTTTAATTTGTTCTGTTGCACTCTGTGTCCCTCTGTTTGTGACGAAAGTTCCAGCTACACTGCTAGGGTGATCAGCGCAGGCTGGAGGGAAGTTGATTGCGCCCCTCTCTTTAAGGTATGCTTAATCGTCGACACTTATCTCTCTCTCCCTCTAGATCTCCCTTCCTCTCTACTTGCAAGCTAGCTGTATTGTGTAGTTCCAAGTTTGTAGCTCTAAGCTTGGGAGCTTGGTAGCTGGAAATGCGTCATGTTTTAGGTGCTAACTAGCTTGTATTGTGTAGTTAGCTAGGTTAATTAGTGTTAATTTCGTCAGGCTAGGGTTCAACACATATATCTGTTGTAAGAGGCTGTACATGTACATATACATAACTTAATCGGGCAGATTTCATGCATGGCTTACTCGTTAAATTTTGTTAATTGTAGATGGACAGGAAATATTGGATGTATGGAATAAAACGTACTACTCTTGAATATTTGGATGGTGTGAATGAGTTTATTAAATTTGCTGAGCAACAAAAGGAGAGGAAAGGAGAGAAAAATATGCTCTGTCCTTGTACAGATTGTATGAACTTGAAGAGGTTTAGCAACTCTGATCAAATTAAGAGTCATTTGATTCGTCGTGGTTTTAACGCGCGATACACCCGTTGGATATGGCATGGCGAAGATCTTGAGGAAACAAGCACCACTACTACCAATCAGCACGACTCGGATGTGGATTGCAATAATATCGATGATCATCCCAATTTTGGTAATGTTCATTCCGATGTGCACGTAGATGATGATGATGACAATCTAGATGAGATGTTACGTGATGTAGAGGAAGATTACAACGAAAATGACTTCTGTGAATTTGAGAAACTGATTGCTGACTCTGAGAAGCCTCTGTTCCCTGGATGTGCAACATTTACAAAACTGTCTTCTATGCTGAGATTATATAACTTGAAGGCAGGAAACGGTTGGAGTGATAAGAGTTTCACGGCACTATTAGATCTTCTAGCGGACATGCTTCCAGAGGGAAATGAGTTGCCAAGATCTACTTACCAAGCCAAAAAACTGTTGTGTCCGTTGGGAATGGAAATCGAAAGAATACACGCATGCCCAAATGATTGTGTGTTGTACCGTAACGAGTACTCCAGTTTGCATGTTTGTCCAAGATGCGGCGCATCGAGGTATACGCGTAGGGACCGGATTGACAGTGAACGTCACGAGGTAAGGAAAGGGCCCCTGGCAAAAACTGTGTGGTACTTGCCTGTGATACCTAGATTGAAGCGGCTGTTTGCAAATCCGAAAGTCGCGAAGCACTTGCGTTGGCATGCTGAAGCCCGGAAACAAGACGGAAAACTGAGACACCCAGCTGATTCTATTCAATGGAGAAACATCAACAGAACATTTGCTGAGTTCGGCGGCGAACTTAGGAATGTAAGGTTCGGGCTGAGTACAGATGGTATGAACCCACATGGTAATATGAGCAGCCGGCACAGCACTTGGCCGGTTCTTTTATGCATCTACAATCTTCCTCCTTGGTTATGCATGAAGCGCAAGTACATCATGATGGCGTTACTAATCTCAGGACCCAGACAACCCGGAAATGATATTGACGTGTTTCTAGCGCCTTTAATCGAGGACTTACAGAAATTGTGGAGCGAGGGTGTGCAGGTGTGGGATGCATACAAGAAAGAGAATTTCATCTTGCGGGCCCTGATATTTTGCACCATAAATGATTTTCCTGCCTACGGCAATTTGTCGGGGTATAGTACGAAAGGAGCCAAGGCTTGCCCTATTTGCCTAGATGAAACTGAGAGCATGTGGCTGCGAAACTGCCGGAAAACAGTGTACATGGGTCACCGCAGGTTTCTTCCGGTGCATCACACGTACCGTAAGAAGAGGAAATCATTTAACGGGAAGCCTGAAAAGGGATCAGCTCCAGTGTTTCTGACCGGTAAGGAGATTTACTCACGCGTGAACGACATCAAAGTTGAGTTCGGTAAGCATTCTAAACCTCGAGAAAAAAATGTTTGGAAGAAGAGATCGATTCTCTGGGATCTACCGTACTGGGAGCACTTACAAGTTCGACATTGCATTGACGTCATGCATGTAGAGAAAAATGTCTGTGACAGTTTGATTGGTTTGTTGTTGAACATTCCGGGAAAGACAAAGGATGGTGTGAAAGCTCGTCGTGACATGGTGGAAATGGGGATAAGGACTGAGCTTGCACCTTTAGAGAATGGAAAGCGTACATACCTCCCCCCGGCCTGCTACACGTTGTCGAAGAGCGAAAAAACAGAACTCTGTCGGTGCCTGCACGGTGTTAAAGTTCCATGTGGGTACTCCGCGAACTTGAAAAAACTTGTGTCTATGAAGGACCTAAGACTGGTTGGCATGAAGTCCCACGACTGTCATGTCTTGATGTCACAGATGCTTCCCATTGCTATCAGAGGCATTCTCCCAGTTAAAGTCAGAGAGACAATCACAAACCTATGTTATTTCTTCAACGCAATATATTCCAAGGTAAGTACGTGCACTCGTACTATAAGTTCACTACCTCCATTTGTGGAGCTTAATTAGAAGATTTTTCTGATATGAATATTTGGCGCAACTGTGTCCTCGTAGGTAATTGATCCCGATGGACTGGACGCTTTGCAACGCGACGTGGTTGCAACTCTTTGTCAGCTCGAGATGTATTTCCCTCCATCCTTTTTTGATGTTATGGTCCATCTGATTGTTCACCTTATCAGAGAAATTAAGTTTTGTGGACCTGTGTGCCTGCGCTACATGTATCCATTTGAGAGATTTATGGGTGTATTGAAGGGATACGTAAGGACTCATCGTCGACCCGAGGGGAGTATCATGGAAGGTTATGCCGCCGAGGAGGTGATTGAATTTTGCACAGATTATATGGCCGGGGTTGACCCAATTGGTGTTCCTAGGTCCCGACACGAGGGTAGGCTTGAGGGAATTGGAACGATTGGATTCAAAGCTATCGTCCCCGCTCGTGATGTGTACGCAAAATCACATTTTTGGGTCTTACAACACATGACGGAGGTCGAGCCATACATACACGAGCACAAGGTAATGTTATGGTCACAGAATCCTTCGAAGTCAGACGTTTGGGTAAGCAGAGAACATAACAGGAAATTTGCTGAGTGGATCCAAGAAAGAGTCACGCGAGCTGCCGAGGGCTCCGTAAGTGAAACTGTGACATGGTTGGCTAGAGGCCCAAGATTCACTGTAGGGACTTGGCAGGGGTACGACATCAATGGGTATTCATTTTACACAAGAGCTCAAGACGCCAAGAGTAGCACGCAATGTAGCGGAGTGACACTGTTTGCTATTTCCGAGGATGCCAGGTCAGTAAGGGCGCTGAACTCATATTACGGTGTTATTGACGAAATATGGGAGCTCGATTACGGATTACTTAAGATTCCCCTGTTTCGATGCCAATGGGTCGAAATCCCTCGAGGTGTTCAAGTTGACAGTTACGGGTTTACTCTCGTCGATCTTGGTAGAGCCGGACACCAAGACGATCCATTCATACTTGCAAAGCAAGCCACACAGGTATTCTACATCGTTGACCCGGCCAATCCAAACTTGCATGTTGTCCTCCACAGCAAGAGACGTATTGTTGGGGTCGAAGATGTTGTCGACGAAGAGGAGTATAACCAATTCGATGAAATACCTCCATTTTTAGAGGACATTCAATCTATCCGTACTGAAGATATCGACGAAACAACGTATCTGCGAGATGACCACGAAGAAGGATTATGGGTTGAGAACCATTGATGATTAATTTCTATTTCAGGGATAAATGCCAAGCAAACAGCCCACAAGCTCTGCAGCAAGGTGAGGAACTTATCATTAATACATCAGGCAGTACATTTTTCTTTAGAATTTAATGATAAGCTAGTTCACAGCATTAATACATCTCAATTTTACTCCACAGCATGAGTTCTAACATGTACAGTACCTTTATCCTGTAAATATTTAATTCTTCCCTTCAAATAGCACTTGCAAAAATCTCATCGCAGCCTCTTCAAATTAAGTTCAGCAAAAATCACTTTTTTCTGACGGTATTTTGTTATTTATACCGATAGAGAAGGACATCTTCTCTCAGGCACTTCAAAACGTTTTCTATCGGTATTGTTCTGTTTTACCGTTAGAATAAATTCGTTTGTCTCACGGTATTTGTTGTCTGACGGTTTTTTCCTGTTTTTACCGATAGAATAAGACTCTACCGCTTTGAATTCTCGAACGTGTCGCCATGCGTCGCCTTGGAAACTCTATAAGTACCTCGCCATGCGTCGCGGTATTTTGTTGTTTTTCTAATTCTCGAACGGTTCGACTCCTCATCTTCTCTTTCACAATGGCAACCTCCATGGGATCGTCATCCACGGCCTCCCCGGTAAGAACTCTAAATCTCCTCGGTTTACCCCTGTATTGTTAATCCATGTTCAGTTCATTCTTGACCTGTTGATTTGCACAGGGAATGGTAGCCGTCGAAGACACTGCCAAAGTGAAGGCTGACCTGAGGGCCCTCCAGGAGGAGCACAAGCTCCTTACAGACAAGCACACTCAGCTACGCCTTGACCTTGACGATCTCTTCCAGCGCATTAAGTGCATGAAGACGGATGGTGACAATGCTAGGGCGACGACGAGGCGTCTTCGCGAGGAGAAGAAAGCTGCGGATATGACCATCGCTGGCTGCGGTTTGACTATGAAGGATACCATAGCGAAGCTGAGGGAGGTCGCAAGCCTTCTTGACGCGGTAGTAGTTGATCCTAGGGACAACTTGTCGCTAGAGGAGTCCTGTGTCCTGGCTGCAAGTCTAACTGACTCTATTCTACATGCAGCCAGGGCTAAGACCACCCCTTGACCTAGCAATTTGGGTTTTATTTTTTTTTGTAAGTGATAAAACAACAATGAATGAACAATTTCTTTTTATGTCAATTTTCCAATTTTCCGGCTATCTTCCCTCTTTCTTTAACATTCTGCAGCTTTCAACCACGGTCTGTTTGATGTTAAATTGTGTACCTTTTCATTACTCTGACGGTATTTTGTTGTTTTTACCGATAGAAAAAGGGCACACAAATCTCAAGCACTTAATCAAAAAAATTTTCTGGGGAAAATTGGGCTCACGGGATTTTTTTGTTTATACCGATAGAAAAGGGCACCTTTTCATTACTCTCACGGTATTTTGTTGTTTTTACCGATAGAAAAATGGCACCCAATCTCAAGCACTTTAAAAAATTTTCTGTGGAAAATTGGTCTCACGGGATTTTATTGTTTATACCGATAGAAAAATGCATGCACTAATTCGAATATTTTTCCGGGAAATTTACTTTTTCTATCGGTATTATTTTGTTGTTTCGATAGAAAATTACATAAGTCTATCGGTATCATTTTTTTATACCGATAGAAAAGTTCATCCGCTACTTTATTACTCGTACACGACCCTTTAGTTTCCCTCCACTCGAACAGTTCCACCTTAAGAGCACTGCGTCTCTTCGAGAGCGAAGAAAACCCCAACCTCCGCCGTGAGCACTCACTTCCTCTCTCCCACACGACGATCGCCGGCTGGACACTGGTTCGTCACTGCCACCGGTTCTTATTTTCGTCCTTCGCCCGCCGCTGCTGCGTTCTACACCGCCTCTCCATCACCAGAACTGATCGCCGCCGTAAATACCCTAATTCGTCGTTCTATTTCCAGCATCTTCTTTATTTGATCCTAGTGTTTTGCACGTACTAATTCTTCGAGTTTTGCAATTACACTAGGGTTCCCTATTGTGTTGGCTTATGTACATTCCGCAGGCAATGTTGATTTTAATTAGGGTTTACATAATATGTTCCAGTGCTGTAATGAACCTGTTTTGAGATTTTAACTTCTCTATACTGCTGTATGTGTGATCAATTGTATCCAACTGCCATGTAATGCAGATTATATGTTGGAGGTGTTCTTACACATATTCTATCGGCAGCTCATGTGTTTACCGATAGAAAATTTTTCTGCACAAGTAGTAAAACTTAATTTGGATCTGGAAGGACATGAGCCATGCAATGTACTAGTTTGGTTGGGAATTTGTACTCACTTCGTATGAATATATGGCAATGTGGATGGGTCTTCGATGTATATGTTTCAAATGCCTATATACATGACTTTTCCCAACCTAATAGCTGTGAAGTCCTGATGACTCACATACAGGCTAGGCTAAAGATTATGCACAGTGGCACTTAGATGCTTGTGTGCATATTTACGTGTGAAATAATAATGCTGGCCCATGAATATTAGTGTAGCAAATCATCGAGAATGTTATGTGATGACAGTGAATGGTGGCTTGTCAACAAAATTCCATATGTAGAAAACATTGTTATGTTCTATCGGTATCTCACGTGTTTGCCGATAGAAAAATTGTCTTGTGTGGAGGTAATTGTTATGGTCTATCGGCAGCTCATGTGTTTACCGATAGAAAATATTTCTGAAGAGTTCAGTAAGTAATTTATGCATGTCTTTCTTTTTGTATTATTTTCCCTTTTGCCGCCCTAGTTAGTCTCCAGTCCTGGGCTGAGTTATGGAACTCCAAGGCGAATTAATTGCCATATATATGGTTTGTTGAAGGTTTTGTAGGGGAAGACATGTCGTCGTCTTCATCGGATGGTACTAGTGGTTCGACTAGGGCCAACCCCATCGTAACTACTGAAGATGGGGCTGTTACATCCCAGCGCAAGAGGGTGGGGCGAGGCGCGACGACGTTGGGGCGTTTGGCCAAACGCACTGATCTTTCTTGTGAGTTCAACCAATTTGGGAGGCCGATTGGAAAGAATGCTGGGAGGTACGCGGCCTACGTTGGGCTGTTGGCGAAAGAAAGGGTGAAGATCACCGTCCAGAGCTGGAAGGACGTGACGGCGGACGAGAAGGATAGGTTGTGGGCGGAAGTGAAGGTTAAATGAACTGAAATTGCTGAACTCTTTCGTAATCACGTTCTCTTGGCTTATACTAAAGTTTAACTAACTCGTGATTAATTGTATGCATTTTTCGGAAACAGGCTAAGTGGAACATCCCCGACGATACACCTAGGACTGCCTGCTTGAAGGACATGAACGGAACATGGAAAACCTTTAAGAGCTGGCTCGTCAGTAACTTCCTAGCTGCGGAGAAATCTCCTTGCGAGAAGTACCCCTTCATATCGGAGGAGGTATGGGAGGAATTCACCAAGCAGAAGGGGACTGAGGAGTTCAAGGCCCTTAGCGAGAAGAATAGGGCGATCCAGAAGAGGAATGACCACCCGCATCGGCTCGGATCCCGGGGCTATGCGGGGAAGGAGGAACAGTGGAAGAAGGAAGACGAACAAAATCCTGTGATCGACACCCCTGAGTTGCCGCTCTCCGAGATCCGGGATGAGAGGTGCAAGCGATGGTGGAGGGGGAGGGGGTCCGTGTCGTCCACGGGGTCTGTGCAGTTCGCAACCCCTGGGGACGCCGACGTTGTGAGGTGAATGGTAAGTTGGCTAACCTCGTAAACTGTGTGCGCACAAGTGTATATAAGGCAATTTGTCTCACAAGGTACCTTCAAATGTAACAGATCTCTTTTGAGAAGGAGGCAGCGGAGGGATTGTTGTGGGACCCTCATTTGAGGATTCCAGTGGCAATCGCCCAGGTGGATTGCACTCAGAAAAGGCACATTACAGCTCACAACAATAGAATGCATTATATAAAAATGCGAGTAATTAAAAACAAGTGCTGATCACAAGGACCAACATTACAATAACTTAGCGCCGAAATGACGCACTTAATTGTTAATACAAATTAAGGAGTTTTCGACACAAAGGTCGGCACAAAATAAAACAGCTAAAATAAACAAAAGGACTTCTTCAGTCTTCTTTCTCTGCAGCGGCGGTATTGCTTGGGCCTTCTCCACATCGAACTCCACCTTGGTGCATAACCCTTTAACTAGATGGGTCCTCAGTTTCTTCTTCTTGTTCCACATTGGGTTCAAGACCATAAGATTCAGGGTCGGCGAATCCTTCCTCTAAATTTGTTTGAAAAGCAAGGGTGAGCACATTGTCCACATGGTGCTCAACAAGTCCCAAGTAACAATGCATAAATATATAGATGATGGGGAATTTCTCAAAGAACAGCTCTTTGGCTCTGTGTATAAATATATAATAGATTTTCACATGTAGCCTTAAAGAAAGGTCTTTATTCTCGAAAGCGGGGCTTTTGAAATCCTAAGCTAGATTTTCAGAAATGTTGTGTGTGGCGGTCTTTCATGAGTCACCACTTTACTCAGATTTTGTGAAAAACTTCCAAAAGCTACTTGTGCTGTATCGACGTGAATAGAATTCACAGCGCGCAGACTCCATGACCTGGGAGCTCAGAGTATCCGATACTTTTTAAACTTTGCAAAGGTGTACCACCTTAATCCACCAATCATTCGGCTTTCAAGTCGGATCAGCTTCATGCGACTTTTACGCATGTGACAAGGCCGAGATGACACAACAATTTACAGTCCTAGTGTTAACCATTCCCTGCCCGGTAAATAGACAGTTAAGTCTCAAGTACCGTTGTGGGTCCTCCCCACTGCCTTACTTCCTAGCCTGGGCCTATGTTCTCGCAAGACACATAGCCTCTCTTGATTACAGTCGCGCACGACTTAATCTGGCTTAGGGCGTCTTCCTTCTTTCCACCTTTTCCTCTCATGATTTTTCTGAACTCACATCACTCATGGCCTTCTGCGGCCCACCAGTTCTCGCAAGAAACTGGACCGACAACCATTGCAGGGAAAAGCTAACACTAAAGAAAGCTACTAAGTTGCGCCCGTCCCATAAACAGGCAGGTGGTTGGTACGTTTTTCATGCCGCATAGAAGCACAACACAAGGTTCTAGTCCTTATGAATCTTTAGTGAGGAGTCTTTCACATTCCCAGTGCGCACACAGCACCATCCAATCAAACCATCCTCACTATCGATTCCAATCATATTTTCTTTCACAAAAGGGGGTTTTGAACATGCTTTTCTCATATGTGACCATTCAACATTTGTCGTATAATCTTTAAGCATAGCATAGCCTAAGCTTGATAATCTAGGGTAACAAGGGTGCAGGGGTATTCAATGTCAAAAGGGGCTTTACAATCATTTAGGTCATATCTAGTCATCTTTATTGAAACATAACTCTTATTTGAACTTAAGGCATGCATATACTTGAAAACAGTTAAAACATACTTCTTTTCAAAATAGTAGGCGAGACATGATCAAGGGTTTGAGACTTGCCTTGCAGTGACGGGTCTAGCTGCTCAAATGAATCTTCAGGGATCTCCTCTGCTCCTTCAACGTCTGGTTTCACGACGGGTACAAACAACACATACATACCATATAAGCACACAAGCACTAGAAAATATTACGTAAATACATCATGCATGCAGGGGAATTGGTTTAGACAAGGTCACTTGACATTGGTTGGAGAGATGGGTTCAAAGGGCTTGAATGTCGAAGGGCTGACGTTCGACTCATGGCTTGACATTGCCCTAAATCGGTTCTAGGTTTGTTTTCTGGAGATGTGATAGTAGGGAAAGTTGTAGAACATGGCTCAAAAGGCTTAGTGGACAAAGTGGCATTTCAATTGCTCAAAAGAAACAAGTCTAAATCATCCAATGCCACAGGTGGACATGCACTGACATAGTGTTTGACATGGCCAGAAACTAGGGCATTGCATAACTTTTGACTCAGAGCTCCAATTGATGCACAACTTTGTCTAGGGTTTAGGCATTGACATCAGCTACAAAACTCTCAACAGGCTCAAGGGCTGAAAGTGGCCGGAGGGTGGCCAAATCCGGTGAGCAAACACGGTGGCCTGGACATGAACTGAGCCACTGGACAGCAACCTTGGCATAGCTATAACTTTTGATTCAGGTCGATTTAGGGGTCGGGCTAGTAGACAAAATTACTCAGGGGATTGAGATCTATCTAAATGACAAGGTGAGCGAGGCTAGATCGGCCGGGGATAAATTCCGGCGACCGGCGCTGGAGAAGACAACCTCCAGATTGGGCGTTTCTGTTCTAAAGGGTTTGAGCTCGATCCCTTGCTCAGGGAGTGAGAGGGTGAGGTGAGGGATCTATTTGCGGGGTTGAATCGGCCGGAGGGTGGCCGGAAAAGCTTGGCGACGAGGACCGGCTCACTGGTGGCGCGCAAACTTCGGAAAAGCCATGACTGTTGCTCAAATTTGAAATCTAAGCTTACAGGCTTGCTCAAATGGGTGCACTGGTCAATTCCTATCACTGGCACGAAGGCCAATTCGGGCTAAATCGCTAGGCATTGCGGGAACAGGGGCTTTTCGGTTTTCCGGTGATTGCCGGCGTTGAGGTGCGCCGGGGACCAATTAACGGCTATGAAACGTAGAGAGAGGTGTAGGGAGCTTACTGGTGGTGTTGGTTTGGAGGGGGAAGCTTCGGGCGAGGCTGGCGCCGTGAGCTTCAACGGTTGCTCGCCGGGGAAGATGAGCTTCGCTGCGGCGCTGAAGAACTCGGATGCTCTCGGGTGGGGGAAGCTAAAGCTTACAATGCAGGTGGTGTGAGGCAATGCTGGGCAAGGGAGGGGGCTTATATAGCCGTGGGTGAGGCTCTCGGGAGCAGCAGCAATCGCCGGGGATATCTTCTTCTGACGCCGGGACGGTCATCGATGCATTTCGGGACGCGGCGGGGCTCTGCCAGAGGCGGCGAATCGCGGGGAAGCAGGATTCGGTCAGGAGGTGGTGGCGAAGATCTTCGGGATGGTGGCCAAGTGGCATAAAGCTCCTGGCAGCAGCAGCAGCACGCGCGAGGAAGACGATGGCACGGTGGGGCTTGAGCGCTCCATGGTGGCGGCACAGGTGCGCACGGCTGGGGGCTACGTGGCCGTGAGGTGGCAGCGCGAGGGGCTTCGCCGGCGACGAGTTCAACGGTGCGGCAAAGCGGCAGGGCGCTGGTCGAACGAGCACTGGTCGCGGTCGTGCACGCGGTCTCCTGGTCGTGGTCGAAGAAAAGGCCAGGGGCTTATTTGCAAGGCTTTGGACTGAAACGCGAAGGTTTTGGCTCGGGAATTTGGGCCTAATTGCAATTCTGAAGATCTGAAGGGCTGATTTGAATTCTGATTTTGCAGATGAGTGCTACTAAATGTCTTGGACTCATCTAGCAGGAAAAATGATGAAATCCGATAACATCTGGTGGTTTTGACAAAATTCGAAAACAGGGTAATTAGGGTAATTAGGGTTTGAACTTTTGTCGAGGCTGAAACTAGGGTTTTGGTCGAGATTCTGGAATTCTTCCAGAAGGAAAAAATGTTCAGAAAAATGAAAGAAAGGTTATCACTTGATCAGATTTGGATTCTGAGATGATCTGGGACTTTTAGCCTTTTTGGGTTTTCTGAAACTTCTGAAAAGGACTAAATTGAAACGCTTTTGGACTGAAATGTGAAAATGATCTGGGGAAAGAAGTTTAGCAGCCAACTTTTTAGGTTAAGGTAGTGGCATACCCAAGATCAAGATAGGGTTAAAACATCAGGGTTTCCAAAGAAGTTATGCTGATTCGCAAGCAGAAAAGATAATCAAAAACTGGGGTGTTACAATTGTTTACCCCGCAGAGGGAGAACGACATCCTCACCCGGGCTCTAGGAAATAAGGAGCATCCCGGGCGGACACGGGCCGTGGGAGCCATTGTGTCGTGGAAGGCCGGTTTCGTAGATCCGGCTCCACCGAGGAAGAAGGCCCGCACCTGGAAGGAAAAGGAAGCTGACCTCTCCGATAAGATACGGGCTGAGGTACGGGAGGAGATACGGGCGGAGATGCGGGCTGAGATACGGGCTGAGGTACAGTCTGAGGTGCAGACCGAGGTCGCACAAATGAGGGAAGAGTTTGCACGGTTGAGAGAAACATTGCTGGCCAAGAGTGCAGATGCGGATCCCCAGGACGACGATACCCCGCGGGGTCGGATAAGCAGTTGCGCTTCGAAGGTACTCGCGGATCCAGTGGATCTACTTGAGGTACTGCAAGCCTTCATCTGTGCACTTAAGTTGATGTCACTCCCATTCTGTTAGAGTTGTTTCGCTAACCTATTTTAATTGTTACAAATTTGCAGGGGCCGGAGGGCTGCATCCTACAGAATCACGTAGGCGCCGGGCAGGAAGTGGTTGGACACGGCTTCGTATATCCGTCTGGGCCGGATGTCCGGGTCCACTGTGTACCTCTGCGGTTGGGTTTCGCAAAGGTACAGGTGGACATGGCCATGCCGGCCTACAACGATTCTCCGTTGCCAGTCCCAACAGAGGAACTGCTGACACTTGCTGAGGCAGTGGGCTCCTACGTACAGTGGCCCAAGAAGTGTCTTGTAATACAACCGGTAAATCCTACACATTTTAGATTACATCCTACTCAGTACACTCAACTTGCATAATCTAACATACGTGCTCATTAATTGAAGTGGCCTGCCGCGGGGCTACCAGGGGACTGCGCCCCCAGCTCGGGGCATGAGGGCCGATCTCGTGCTAACCTGGACACATCAAAGACGGCCTCGACCCCACCCAGCGCATCCACGCCTCCACCTCGGAAGAAAGCCGCCATCACCTCGCCCTTGCCTTCGAAGGTACGCGCTCAGTCCCCGGCAAAAGGCAAGGGCGGCAAAGGCAAGGGCAAAGGGCGACAGGGACTGCCGCGGACGTTCACGAACGCGCTCCCACTCCTGTCGGAGGCATCTTTGCGGAAATTGGATCGATCAACCAGAGACCTCCACGACTGGTACCTACATCGAGCTCGGCGCAGCCTGAACTTCTTAGTTCCCTACAGGCCTGGGCAGTTCCACCGTGAGCCCGGGACTATATCCGTGGCACACGAGGATCTGTTCGACCTCTACAACTGGCGGGAGCTCGATATGTCCATCATACGGACTGGAGTCCTGTGAGTTTGCTGATGCTATGTATTGCTGTTTTCTAACTCTGTTTGCTAACTCTGCATTAATGTTGCAGTTCATTTGAATACTGAGTAACTTTCTGTGAAATTAATATTAATCTCGTCCTTCGCATGCAGGTGCATGTACAGGCTAGCATCGGAGGCTGCGTGTGATAAGGTGGGTTTCCTCGACCCAGAGAAAATAAGCCTCACGATGCTAGAGCAGGACGCCGCGCACGCTGAGCAGTACATATCCAGCGCGCTGATGGCGCAGCAGGACAGGGACTTCATTCTGGTGCCGTACCACCAAAGGTTAGTGCATTTCGTACTAATTTAACTCAATCTTGTATGTTACACCTCAGATGTACTTTGAGCTAGCGGTCCTCTTTTACGTACAATGCAGGGGCCACTGGATCCTCATCGTGATCTGTCCGCCGAGGAATGAGGTGTACTACCTCGATTCGATGCGTGACAGATTATCGATGGAATATGTGCTCAAGGGGAATATGGAGGCGTAAGTAACTTATATGTTTGATTTATATTTTGACCTCACTAGCTAATGATAATACATTAACTGGCAATACTAACTGAAATGCAGGGCTTTTGATAAATATGTGTCCGCTGGAGGGAGGCATGCCGCACCGCAGGGCTCCGTACTAGCTTGGAAAGAATATGAGGTACTCACGAGACTTTTTGTTTATGCTTAATTAGTTTATGGAAACAATATATAGCTAACATGTCTTCGCATATGCAATTATCTCAGTGCCATCAGCAGCCGCAATCGTGGGAATGCGGGTTTTATGTGCTGCGCTACATGTACGACCTAGTGCGGACAAACTTTTCCCGATTCCCCCAGGTAAGCATCGATAGCTAACTCAAATTTCAAAAATGGGTGTCACGTTCTAAATTAGGATCGAAGTTAGTTAATCAGTATGCACACTTGCTTGCAGATCGCCATGTCGAAAGACCAATATGAAAATGCAAAGATTATATATCTTCGACAAATCTGGGCACAATATGTCATGGAGGAAGTAGCGCCCAACCATTCAGCATGACAATTTTCTCCTTTTGGTGTACTCTGCATAGACTGTTCATATACATGTGAATAAATATATATATGTGAATAAATGTCCACATTGGATTGCAATCTGTATTTGTCCATACATATGTGAATAAATGTGAATAACTGCCTAATGTGTCAATTTGTTCTGTGAATTTACCTTGCATCTGTACTGTATTGTGTATCCAATCTATACTGTATTGCATCTGTACTGTATATGTGAATGTACTGTATTGTGAATGCAAATAAAATACTGTATATGTGAATGCTCTATCGGTAAATTCATCAACAACCGAGAGACTACTGTACTTTTTTCTATCGGTACAATCAAAATTAACCGTTAGAAGAGTGTGACCTTTCCTGCCGGTGAACTCATACATATCCGATAGAGTACTAAGCTTTTTTCTGTCCGTAATATTGTAGTTAACCGTTAGAATAGTGGTACTTTTCCAACCGCTGACGACGAGTTTTCTATCGGTAAACTTTTAATATGCCGATAGAATAGTATGATTTTTTCTGTCGGTAATATTGTAGTTAACCGTTAGAATAGTGGTTCTTTTCAATCCGCTATTGACGAGTTTTCTATCGGTCAACTTGTAAGATGCAGATAGAATATGATGATTTTTCCTATCGGTAAACTTATAATTAGCCGTTAGAATAGTGGTACTTTTCCAACCGCTGACGACGAGTTTTCTATCGGTACACTCCTAATATGCCGATAGAATATTATGATTTTTTCTGTCGGTAATCTTGTAATTAACCGTTAGAATAATGGTACTTTCCCTGCCGCTGGACGTAAGACTACGACGGGTTTTCTATCGGTAGATTCATAATATGCCGATAGAATAGTGAACTTGTTCTGTCGGTTATTTACCGATAGAAAATATCCAGTCTTGTTCTATCGTGTCTATCTCTATCGGTACAAAAACCGATAGTAGAAGTGTGTTTTTTACCGATAGAAGACTGCATTTCTGTACTAGTGTCGCGAGGGAAAAAGAGCATAGGAACTTGCGCTGGGGACAAGACCGGCCGGGCGCAGGAGGAATAGCGGTGATGACGACGCGACGGCGAGCAAGCAGCTATCCAGCTTTGCCAGCAACGTTCGGGGACTTAGCAACTTGGTCCAGGACAGTGCAAAGGCGGAGGCAACGAAGTTACTCTGGCGATGACACATACGCGCATCCACATCAAATCCTCCCTCTGGCACGCGCTGGTGATGGTGCTGCTGCTGCTGGTCGAAACATTGCCACGATGAGGAACCTAGCGTGGACACGAGTGCACATGCTGGTGTCGGCGACCACGAGCACAGGCGACGAGATTGCTTGGCCGGCAGCGAAGAAACATGGTGAACTCACTGATCGAAACGGGCGTTGGAACTCTGGTCGAAACTGCAATCGGGGCTCTGGTCGAAAACGGCAACCAACGGCTAGTTGAAAAAGGACTGAAATAGAGGGCTAAGATAGATTTGCAATTTCAGAAACTTGATCCAAGGACTTGTTTGTAAATCTGGCAAATGGCTTAGGTAAAAAGAGAATTGGCTTCACTAATTAAGCATACTAAACTTAGCAAACAGTTTAGCAGCGATAGATGATAAAATCTGGAGTTTTAGAAAAGTACTGAGCTGAAACAAAAATAGAGTAATTAGGGTAATTAAAGTCTGGAAATTGGTGAGGCTGAAAACTGTGACTTCGGATGAGATTTTGGAAATCTCGCAAAAGGGAAACTTGCTCAGAATAATGAACGGGAAACATTCCCAGAATCAGATCAAGATTTGGACATAAACTCTGGCTTTTAGCCTTTTCAGGCTTTTGGAAAATCTGAAAAGGACTAATCTGCGATACTCTTGGGCTGATTTGCAAAAAAGGATTGAACGATAGAGTTCTGCTGCCAACTTTGTGAGTTAAGGTATTGGCATACCCTGGATTATAATTCTAAGACAACAGACTTAGATTGGGTCAAGGTTGGGGAAAATGGGGATGTTACACATGGGCAGGCCCACCAGCGCAGGAAACATTCCCGGCGTGGGGCAGGCAGCCGGATGTCCCACAAAAATAGAGGTGGTGCCCCCATATACGGGAATGGGGGTGGATAGACGAGAGCCGGAGGCCGCGCTAAGACGTGCAACAGCTCTTCCAACGTGCAGTGAGCACAGAACTGGCCTTCGACCAAAGCCTCGCGTAGTGGGTCCCCGGGGATTAGGAGCGTCAAGTGGGGGGGCGCTTGGCCTCGCGAGCGCGGTCGCAGTCCCCGGGATCGACACAGGTGCGCCTCCACCGGAAATAGTGGGAGGGACGAGTGGCACCTCCATCCAGGCATCCCCAGGCGACGGTGCCTTCACTACTACAGAAATGCAATCCACTAACCCATATCTTCTAACAGTTATAAGCAATCTGGGAAAAATCCGATAGAATAGGATGACAGCGGCGGAGAAGAGACTTTTTACTATCGGTTAGACACTGGTACACTGTTAGTGAAATGCAAATATTTTTTACTATCGGTCATTACTGTACCAACCGATATAATAGATGAAATAGTACTATCGGTTTTTCATTCGTAACTGATAGTAAAATTACAGACTTTATACTATCGGTTTGTACTGTACCAACCGATATAATATATGAAATAGTACTATCGGTTTTTCTTTCGTAACTGATAGTGAAATTACGGACTTTTTACTATCGGTTACTGTAACATCCTGAGTTTTGGGGTGAAAAGTTTCTTTCTTAAAAGTCATGCATGCATATGTCTCTTCTAGATCAGCCAAATCAGCCTCAATTTTATTCTGTTCTAGCCCTAAAATCTCCAAATCTATCCTGTGACTCCAAATCAAGATCAGATTGTTCACATGTGATCTATCAGTTATCCTGAACCTAAAATCCTTTAGAACCCAGATTCAATTCCATCTCTAACTCCCAGAATTATCAACTCCTTTCAAAAATAGAAATATTTTATATTACCCAATTACCCTAAGTTTCAGAAGTTCAGATTTAATCGAAATCTTGGCCAAGTTCAGACCAGATTATTCTCAAATTATGATCATGGGTATGCCAATACCTTAAACCAGAAGTTGGCAGCCAGATTTTATCATCTAAGCCTTTTTCGCAAATCAGTCCAAGAGATATCGCAAATCAGTCCTTTATCTGATATCTGGAAACCTAAAAAGGCTAAAATCTTCAGATTAACTTCAAATTCAGAATTCCTTCAGCAAATCTCGTCTAAATGTCATTTGACACAAATATCCCTTCTGTTCAGATTTCAAAATCTCATTCTAAATGCCAGAATTCGAAATCAATTGAAATCCAGATTTTAAATACCCTAAATCTACTCTATTTTCAATCTATATCAAAAATCATTCAAACATCCCAAATTTTATCTTCAATCTCTGCCAAATCATCTGTTGAATTAAGTTTGCCAAATCAGCAAAGTCAAATTCCACTCTAATCTCCTAAATCTTCAGAATTGCAGATCAGTCCAAAGTCAAGAATCAAATATTGCAATCAGGCCCCTAATTCGACCAAGGCAGCGGCTAGCATTCGACCAGAGCTCACCGTGGTCCTTGCGTCGTGCTCGCTCGCCGCCGGCCATGCCTCGCCTGCGCTTGAGCTCGTGCTCACTTGAGTTTGCATGTGCACATGCGTCCACGCCTCAGCCATCGTCGTGGCAACGCCGTTGAACAGCTTGGCTCCCGTGCGCGACCGTTGTCAGCAACTCCTCACCACGTTGCTGTGCTTTGCCAGCCCTTGTCGCCACTGCCTTGCACCGCCCGACAGCATTGCGTCCCGATGAAGCAACAGTTTGATCAGCAGTCACCTCGCCTGTGCGCCATCGCTTCACCGTCGCTGTTGTTGCACCTGCGCCCGGCCAGTCAAGCCACCGGCGTCAATTCCCTTGCTGCTACCTCCTTGCAAGCTCCACCTCTGGCCTATATAAGCAACCCCATACCTTGTAACAGCTTCACTTCACAAGAACTTAGCCAATTCGAAAACCTCCTCGCTGTCGTCTTCTTCTCCGGCGAGACCAGCTCGAGGCCTCAAGGTGACAGCACGCGTCACTGCACCTCCTGCCAAATTGAAGCCATCAGTGAGTTCCCCTACTCATCCTCTCTGTGTAGTATCATTTAATTGCTCACCGGTGACCTCTAACGTCGGTGATCACCGGAATTGCAAAATGCCCTGTTCCGGCAATGCAGCCCGATTCACTTCGTTTTAGCTTTCGAATCTATGGAATAAATTGATCAGTGAGCTATTTCAAGCAAGCCTGCAAGCTCAGAATCTCCAATTGAACCCCAATCGAAGCTTTTCCCAAAATCGAATTTCACCAGAAACCGGCGATCGTCGCCAGGCCTCACAGGCGATCCTCCGGCCAAATTGACGTCGCTAGTAGCTTCCTCATACCCCTCTATCACTCTCCGAGCTTGGAATCGAGTTCATTCGGCCTAAATCGAAAACCCCCAAATGGCAGTGTTCTTCTCCGGCGCCGATCACCGGAAAGCTTGTTCCAGCCATTTCAGCCCTAGCCACTTTGTCTAGTGTGTGTGCCTCAATCTCCTGAACATTTTTGTCTTCTAGCCTGACACCTAGATTGGCCTAGATTGGAAGTTACAGATTTGCCAAAATTGTGTCCAGAACTGATTCAGTGCAGTGAGTTCACTGAGTTCATCATTGAATTTCATCATCTTCCAACCATTTTCAGCTTTGGATCCTGTTGAATGATTTGTTCCTGTTATCAATGCCTACCTCCCAGACAAAGTGGTGCATCATTTGGAGCCCTAGATCAAAAGTTATGCCAAGCCCTAGTTTCTGGCCATGTCAAGATCAATGCCAGGCTATGTCAGTCAGTGGCATTAGCCCTTTTCACTTCCTTCCAGATGTGCATTTTGAGCATAACCTTGTCCCTTAGATTCCTGAGGTTGTGATCTACAATTTATTCTACTGCCACAAGTTGAGATAACCCCTCTATCATCCATCGACCCTATGTCGATGCCTTGAACCGAATGTCGACCTAAAGACGTTCGCTGTTTTTGAGCGAACCAGTCGCAACCTTGATATCATTCTGATATTTTGAGGCATTTGGAACCTTGTAAACCTTTGATAACTAATCTTAACCTTGGTTTCCCTAACTTAATCCTAATCAGTTTTTAAACCTAATCGTCTCAGAACCATCCAATCATTTCAAAATCATCAAGACTTCACCTTTGCATTATTGCATATAGTATAATAATGTATGGAAAAGATTGTGACTATTGGTTGTTTGTTTGATTGGAGAGCAGATCAAGAGCCCGAGTTCAGGGACTTTACTGCTGATCCGGCATCAACTGCTGTATTTTACGACGCGGAAGGCAAGTCATATCCTTGGTCATCTTGAACCTATATTTTAAATGTTGCTAAAACATAACCTTGAATATAGATAATATTGCATGTGAAAGATTGAGAAAGATTGATTTATGAATTGGCAGTACTAGACTGGTTATCTGTGAAATGTGAAATAAACAAGTTTTGAGCCATGAACTATTATATATGTATATACTTATATTCATGAAATAAAACCCTTAGCCGTGACCATTATTTTGGTATGGAATGGTGGTAGCACTGGAGGTGCTAGGCTGCAAAGGATGTGTAGGCACTGAAGGTGCAAGGTTGTGGATGGTCTGGTCACTGGCATATAAGGACTAGAACCTTGTGATGTGCGTCTAGTGGCATGAACAAACGTACTAACCGCAAGTCTGGTATGGGACAAGCCTGAACAAGTACTTATGTGGATCGCACATGAAACCCCTGCATGAGATGGAAAACAATACACTAAACTCACGGGGTTCAGCTCCTCCACGTATTATGATCAAGAACGTTGACCCAGTAATGGGAAGAGGCTTAGGGGTGGGGTTATAGCCTGCCACAACTGCGGTTTGTGTGAAGAAAACTGCAGGGTCAGGGGTGAATTGTAAGTGAAACATAACAAAAGTTCTTGTTATTTCCACCTTGCCGCTCACAATATGAAGTGAGTCAGGGGTCCAATCATTTTGTTATGATAGGAAAGGCTTGAAAGTGGAATATCTTGCGGGTAAACTGGTACCTCTCTGCAGAGTTAAAAATGTATTCGAATACTTCGTGCTCCCGAGTTTTAGGAGTCTGCTGCGGTGGATTAAATCCACGGGGTGTGACACAAGTATATTTTCTAAATAAAATTTGTTAAATCAAGATTACCCAAATGACATGTGTTGTCATGATAAGGAGTGCTGCCGTGGGCTGTCGTGTGTCGACGTGTCGCGGTAGTGCTATAATCTAGTGAACATGAATAGCAATGCTATATTATGAAAAGTGCTACCATGAGATAAGATGAGTTGAGAAAAGAAAGAAAAAGGTTATTTTACAAACATCCATAATTCTTGACTAGTCTAGGTTCATATCATCACTACTATATGTATCTACTCTTACCTATGACTTGCTGAGTACGTAAGTGCTCACTATTGCAACCTACAATTCAGTAGATGGAGCGTTCTATAATCAAGATGAAGGCATGGAGAACTTCTTGGATCCATAAGGAGGAGCGTCAGTTCCGCCAAAACCCTGATGTGTGTTGTTCTGCCGTCCACTTCTCATTTTGGGTGGGTCACCTACCTTCTGCTGTGTAGAGGTTATTTTGCTAAACCATGTATGCCGCGAAGGCATTGTAAATTTTCTTATGTAATATTAAGGCCAGTAGGCCACACTGCTTAAATATTTTGTAAGTTACTCTGTTGCAATGTGATATACTCCTGTGCTTGACTTATCCTGCGAAGTCAAGGGTATGTGTATGCTATGCATATATGGGACTAGCTGCAGCGAGCTAGGTCTCTACAGGAGTAGTCATAGTCCCAGTTTCGGGGCGCGACAGTTACTACTGTACAAACCGATATAATAGAGTACAGTTTACTATCGGTTATATAAAACAAACAAATAGTAAAATGACATCATATAAACTAATTGTTATGACAGTGGGGACCTTATTTTACTATCAGTTTGTGTTTTTGATCCGATAGTAAAATTGTACAACTTAATTAGGTCGACCCCTGCTCTGCGCTCTACATGTTGGAATCATTTCTACCGTACGTGCATCCACGCTCCAAGCTAGAGTGATCTGGAGAAGCTAGCTGAGAGGTTGATAATTCCATCCCCCTCAGTATTGTCATCTTCTCATCACCTCTCTCTCTCTCGATCACTCTTTCAGACAGATCTCCCTCTCTCTCTACTTGTAATTCATTAAACTAGATACATGTAGCTCCAAACTAGCTAGAAGGCTAGGTTGGCTAGCTAGCTATAGCTTGCTGAAGTTAAGCAGCTAGCTAGCTGGCTCTTCCAATTAATGCATCAAGTTAATTAGGGTTTCATACATATCCATTTAATGTAATTAAGCAGCTGTACACACATATGGCCTAGCTAATTGATGATGTTTCATGCATATATGCATGCCCTGAGTCATTAATTATTTATTTCAATTTGTCAATTTTGTGAAATAATTGTAGATGGACCGAGAATATTGGATGTATGGAATAAAACGTACTACTGTTGAGTATTTGGAGGGTGTGAATGGGTTTATTAAATTTGCTGAGCAAGAAAAGACGAAGAAGGGAGAGAAAGATATGCATTGTCCTTGTATAGATTGTATGAACTTAAAAAGGTTCGGCAACTCTAATCAGATTAGGAGTCATTTGATTCATCGTGGTTTTAACGCACGCTATACCCGTTGGATATGGCATGATGAAGTTCTTGAGGAAACGAGCACCGCTACCACTCAACAGCACCCAGAAGTAGATTGCAGTAATGATGATCATGATCAGAACATTGGTAATGTTCATTCGGAAGTCCATGTAGATGACGACAATTTAGATGAAATGTTACGTGATGTAGAAGAAGATTACAGCGAAAATGATTTAGCTAAATTTGAGAAATTAATTGTTGATTCTGAGAAGCCTTTGTTCCCCGGATGTGCAAAATTTACAAATTTGTCTTCTGTGTTGAGATTATATAACTTGAAGGCAAGCAACGGTTGGAGCGATAAGAGTTTCACGATGCTATTGGATCTGTTAGCGGACATGCTTCCAGAGGGAAATGAGTTGCCAAGATCGGTTTACCAGGCCAAAAAACTATTGTGTCCGTTGGGAATAGAAATCAAAAGAATACATGCATGCCCAAATGATTGTGTTCTGTACCGTAACGAGTACGAGGATTTGCATGTTTGTCCAAGATGCGGTGCATCGCGGTATAAGCATGGGGACAGAATTCATCACAGTGGATGTGATGAGGTAAAGAAAGGGCCTCCGGCCAAAACTGTGTGGTATTTGCCTGTGATTCCTAGATTGAAACGGCTGTTTGCAAATCTGAAAGATGCGAAGTACTTGCGTTGGCATGTTGAAGGTCGGAAACAAGACGGAAAACTAAGACATCCAGCTGATTCCATTCAATGGAGAAACCTTAACAGAACATTCAGTGAGTTTGGCGGCGAAGTGAGAAATATAAGGTTTGGGCTGAGTACGGATGGTATGAATCCACACGGAAATATGAGCAGTCGACATAGCACTTGGCCGGTTCTTTTATGCATCTACAATCTTCCTCCTTGGTTATGTATGAAGCGCAAGTACATCATGATGACGTTACTAATTTCAGGACCCAGACAACCCGGGAATGATATTGACGTGTTTCCATCACCGTTAGTCGAGGACTTACATAAATTGTGGAGCGAAGGGGTGCGGGTGTGGGATGCACATAAGCGAGAGAATTTCATGTTGCGGGCCATGATATTTTACACCATAAATGATTTCCCGGCCTATGGAAATTTGTCGGGGTATAGTACGAAAGGAGGAAAGGCTTGTCCTATTTGCCTGATGAAACTAAAAGCATGTAGTTATCGAACTGCAGAAAAATAGTGTACATGGGTCACCGCAAATTCCTTCCGATGCATCACGCCTACCATAAGAAGAGGAAGTCATTCAATGGGAAGCCTGAGAAAGGATCAGCCCCAGTGTTTGTGACTGGTAAGGAGCTTTACTTGCGCGTGAAGGACATCAAAGTTGAGTTCGGTAAATGTTCTAAACCTCCTGGAAAAAATGTTTGGAAGAAGAGATCGATTCTTTGGGATCTGCCATATTAGGAGCACTTACAAGTTCGACATTGCATTGATGTCATGCACGTAGAGAAAAATGTTTGTGACAGTTTGATTGGTTTGTTGTTGAACATTCCAGGAAAGACGAAAGATGGCATCAACGTTCGCCGTGACATGCTCGACATGGGCATAAGGACTGAGCTTGAACCGTTGGAGAAGGGAAAGCGGACATACCTCCCCCCGGCCTGCTATACTTTGTCAAAAACAGAAAAAAACAGAACTCTGTCAGTGCCTACATGGTGTCAAAGTTCCATGCGGGTATTCTGCGAACTTGAAAAAACTTGTGTCCATGAAAGACTTGAAACTGGTTGGTATGAAGTCCCATGATTGTCATGTAGTGATGTCACAAATGCTTCCCATTGCTATCAGAGGCATTCTCCCAGTCAAAGTCAGAGAGACAATTACAAAGCTATGTTATTTCTTCAACACAATATCTGGCAAGGTACGTAACCGTGTACTCCTAGCAAGTTAATTAGCTCCATTCGTGGAACTTGTCAGATTTTTTGGATCTGAATATTTGCTGCAACTGTGTCCTTGCAGGTAATTGATCTGGATGGACTGGACGATTTGCAATGCGATGTGACTACAACTCTTTGTCAGCTGGAGATGTATTTCCCTCCATCTTTTTTTGATGTTATGGTCCATCTAATTGTTCACCTTGTTAGAGAAATTAAGTTTTGTGGACCCGTGTTCCTGCGCTACATGTATCCATTTGAGAGATTTATGGGTATCTTGAAGGGATATGTAAGGAATCGACATCGGCCTGAGGGCAGTATCATTGAAGGTTATGCCGCCGAGGAGGTGATCGAATTTTGCACCAACTATATGGCCGGGGTTGACCCAATTGGCATTCCTACGTCCCGGCATGAGGGCAAGCTGACGAGGATTGACACTTGAGTCAGTTCAAATAAATGCACTGTTGGTTCAAGGCAGATTCGAACCATACACGTGTTTGGCGGTGCGAACTCAAGTCATTCTAAGAAGCATCAGCCTAAGGTCGCAGGCTTTGCGCGATCAGGTCGCAAGCCTCGTGCGATCAGACCGCAGGCTTTGCGCGGTCAGAAGTTCGTATGCTATACGCGAACAGAATATTGGAGATGTTGCGCGGTCAGCCAACATCCCGCGGTCAGAACTTTCTCGACCAAGGTACTTGGAATTTATCTGACCGGTTATCCCTATAGTGGGAATATTCCAAGTATCCCGAAGATTCCTCCACGTAGAAGACTAACCCCCAAGTGGTTAATACAAGCAGTTATTTCACGAATAACAAGTGCTTAATCTACTTGGAAGTTAAGAGCGGTTCAATAAACCGCATCCAACCGTCCAAACAACTGTTTGATGCAGTTACGACATGGCACCCTTTCGTCCAGTATAAAAGGGTGGCAAAATACATCAAACGGGGAGAGATCCGATCCATTTGGAAGAACAAGACTCCTGATGCAAGTGATGTTGAATCTTGAGCCCCGATTAGGATTTTGGTGATTAATGACACCCGTTAGATTTGCGACTAATCTCTTTATGTGAGACACAGGTGAATCAAAGGAGAAAGCATCAAGAAAAGACAAAGCAAGGTTATCAAGACTCCGTAAAGCGAAAACGACGAAAATCTCGACAAAAGTACAAATACCTAAACCTAGCGTCTTCTTGTTTTGAAAT
Organism: Pharus latifolius; assembly: GCA_019359835.1. Taxonomy (NCBI): domain Eukaryota; kingdom Viridiplantae; phylum Streptophyta; class Magnoliopsida; order Poales; family Poaceae; genus Pharus; species Pharus latifolius. Next base: position 49,062,281 of record CM033322.1, read on the forward strand.
TTTCTAGGTTAGATGGTCGTACTATTAAGAGGGGTCTTAGCACAAATATCTTGATCAACCTTGAGGTTTTTAGAAGCATATTTGCATTTGTTTTTGCCCCAAATCAAAAGCTGAGTAAAAAATTCAGAAGTCAGTTTTCGGTTTGTACTGGCCGGACAGTGTCTGAAGTGACCGGACAATGTCCGGCCAATACAAACAATCTCAGTACTTTGCAAACACGCGCAACAGAGACAAATCCATTTGTCCGGGACATCTGTCCGGTGAAGGCCGGACATTGTCCGAAGTGATCGGACAATGTCCGGCCAGTACAAATGTTCGCAGCCTAGTGATTTGAGACAAATACACCTGTCCGGAGGATTTGTCCGAAGTGACTGGACATTGTCCGAAGTGACCGGACAATGTCCGGCCAATACAAAATCCTGGCTAGTGTTAGGGCTGTGTTAACAGAGACAAATCTATTTGTCCGGACATTTTGTCCGGACAAATCCTATATGTCCGGCCTATACAAAAATCTGGAGTATATTATGTTGAGTGTTAACAGAGACAAATACATCTGTCCGGACATTTTGTCCGGACAAATGTATCTGTCCGGCGTGTACACTTCATTTTCAACAAGGGTGTTAACAGAGACAAATGCATCTGTCCGGACATTTTGTCCGGACAAATACATCTGTCCGGCCTTCACATTTTGTTTCAAACGGCTACTGACACTCGCAATTCACGTGAATAACGGTCAAAATTTTTGTACTGACCGGACATTGTCCGAAGTGGCCGGACAATGTCCGGCCAGTACAATTTTCGCCCAATCTTCTTGATTTCGACCGTTTTTGCTGAGAGTATAAATAGATCACTGTTGTAGATGTCAAGTACACACGAAATATACTTCATAAACCCTGAGTAACAGTGTGCAAGCTCTCACACATCCATTCTCTAGCAATTAGAGTTAAAACTTGAAAATTCTTGAGTGCTAGTTGAGTGAATTTGGTTCCAAGCCTTGTTGCATTTGCATTGTGTTCATCAAGCTTTGAGGTTGATCAAGCAAAGTTCTAGGCTTATTACTCTTGGTGATTGCCGTCACCTAGACGACCCGGGAGGTCCGGCGATCTCTCCATCGACGGTGTGTCGGAGAGGCCCGGCGAGTGGTTGTAAAGGCTTGGAGCTCGCCTATCCGGAGTGGAGAAGGGCTACCTCTAGTGGAATCGAAGCTTAAGCTCAAGTGAAGAGCGTTTCAACGAGGATTAGTGGAAATCGGCAAATTTCCGAGACCTCGGGAAAAACTTGATTTCTTCGGTTATCTCTACTACTTGCTTAATTTCCATTGTGACTGAATTGTTGCTAGTAGTATCATAGAAATTGCTAAATCTAAATTGAATTAGTTTTCCATACCCTTAGAATATTTGCTATTGCAATCTTAGGTTGTTAAACCCTAATTTAGAAGAAAATTTTAAAACCGCCTATTCACCCCCCCCTCTAGTCGGCATCCTTCGATCAACAAGTGAGACATAACGCATCTCAACCATTAAAAATAGCCAAGTCTACGGCCTAAATTAGATAGTTCCTACAAGCCTCCCTGGCTTTACTTTGTATATTTACATAGGGAAAAACCCTTCCCCTGTAAAGGAGTTTTTCTACCATTTTGTAACCCTTTAACACTTATAGTGAAATCCTAACAGGACGTAGGGCCATTACTCCTACAATCGAGGGCCCGAACCTGTATAAATCTCTCTGTGCTCCTATTCACCATTGTTCTACATACCTTCCCGGAGGGTCATCTTGAAAGGTTTCACCATTACAAATTTTGCATAAGTTCGGCTGAGGACTCCGAGTCCGAATCGTCGACAGCTGGCACCCACCGTGGGGCCTTTCTCAAGGCTTCCTAGTTTAAATCCGGAGGTTCGCTGAAACATGGCTGGAGCATATGATTCCGAGAATGATTTCGGTTTCGAGGATTATGCCCATATCCCAATGCCTTCTCCGAGCGATCCTGTCCCGATGGAGGAGGTCGAAGGCCAGAATCTTCCACAGGTTGAATCGTCTCTCCAGGTCATGTCAATCGACTAGGGAGCAACTAGCGTAAGGTCAGAACCCACGGAGGATCTTAATGCGCTAGGCGATGAATCCGGCCCGTCATACGACCCCGCTGAGGGAAAGTATGATGATGACCCGGAAATTAGCCCTGGAAGGTTCGACCCTAATAACCTTCACCGTCTCTTTGATTTCGAGTCCGACTCGGAACAAACTGAGATGTTTTCCCCATCGGCAACCTCTCTCCCTAGGCAATTTGCTGCGTTGTCGGAAGAAACTCCCGATCAACAGGCTGCCAGGGAAGAACAAGATCGCAAACAGAAGGAAGATCAAGATCTCGAGCAAAAAAACAACGAACTACGCAGAACTGCCCTATAGGTTCTTCAAGATGCGCAGGCTCGTTACGATGCTGCTCCGGGTTCTTCTCGACGGTCGCGTGGTCGCAAACATGACCAGACCCCCTCTTTACCACCGGAGCGTTTCCCGGTGGACGAAGAAACAATAACACCTGGTGCCCCTAGGAGAAGTACCCATGGTCGACTGCGATCTATCACGGAAGTCATGCATAACTTTCCTCCTACGGTCACGGATGCGCAGAAACCGGCCTTTTTTAGGATCCTGGCGGAGAGACTGGATGAGGTCGCGTCTGAGGCGACCCCAACGGCCTCTTCCCACTCGGTAACACGTTCCCGCGAACGAGATTGTCCTCATTCCGGTTCCGGTCGATGGAGTTATCCGCCGCCCGTACCGTCCCGACAGGACAAATACCGGCGAATGCAGGATTCTCGTAGTAGGGATCAAGTTCCTGTTCACTCCCGTTTGGGACCATGAGTAACCTCGCCATTGCGTGAGGTCGCCCGAGACCCAACCGAGAGTCACAGGGCGATTCACGGTCCTTACGTTGGTTGTAAAGCCTTTTCGCCTGGTCTACGAGCAGTCGTTTGGCCCGATAAGTTTTGACCAGGGGCCATTGAGAGGTTTGACGGAACTCAGAACCCATCCGAGTTCCTTCAAATCTATATCACTGCCATCCAAGCGGCGGGAGGCGATGACAAGGTCATGGCCAACTACCTGCCTACAGTCCTCGCAGGACCGGCTAGAACCTGGCTGTTTAATCAGCCCGAAGGTTCCATCTACAATTGGGAAATGCTATGCGATGCCATCCTCAGCAATTTCCAAAATTGTTACCAAAAACCTGGTAAAGAGGACGACCTTCATCGGCTGCGGCAAACTTCGACCGAAACACTTCGGCAGTTTGTCAAGAGGTTTGTCGGGGTGAGGAATACCATCCCGAACATATCTGATGGCTCCGTAATCAGGGCATTTAAGCATGCCGTTCGATACCGGAGATTCACCGAAGACTTGCTTATCCACCCTCCTCGATCAGTGGCCAATTTGTTCGACATGGCCGATCGATATTCCGATGCAGTCGAAGCGGTCGAATGGAATCGAATGGTCGACAAGGGGGACCTACCACCCCAACCAGGCTTCAAGGACGCCAGGAAAGAAGATTCAAGCAAGAAGCCCGAATCTTCATCGGGGGGGAAGTCGAAGAAGTCGAAGAGGAATCGCTCTGGACAGTACCGCGAGGTCGCAGTCGCAGAGAAGCCACCTTCGACTAAAGGTAATAAGTCATCATTCAAAAATAAAACTGCTTCTGGTGGTCAAAATGTCGACCAGCCAGAAAAGTCAACTAATCCGCAGGAGGGCAAGAAGTGGTGTCCACTCCACAACTCCGCAGGCCACGACCTCAATAATTGCAGGAGTTGGTTGAAGCAATTGGATGACTTCTACCAGGGAGTTGGTCCAATGCCAACCTTACCGCCCAAAGAATAGGCGTGCGGACTTAGGGACGCCGACGGAGACGAGGAAATGTCCTACCAGGTACCTCAAAATCATGTTAACGTTATTTTTGGAGGTTCTTCTTCTTTCGTTTCCAAAAGGCAGTTTAAAGCCTTTTACCGAGAGGTTAACCAAACGGAGACATCCGTTGGCGAACCTCAGTACCCCCCACTACTACAGAAATGCTTTTCACTATCGGTTAAAAATCCACTCTACTATCGGTTCTCTTACCGATAGTGGTCGGCACGATAGTAGAGGGCAGCACACTTCTATCGGTTCAAAAACCGTTAGTAAAACATCTACAATCCCAACGTTCACTAATCGCTATCGACTATTTCTTCTATCGGCTCGGTTTTAAACCGATAGTATTGTATAAGTTTTTTCTATCGGCTCGTATAAAAACCGATAGTATTGTTTAGGCCTTTTGTATCGGCTAGGATCTAAACCGATAGTAATCTAAACATTTTTTTCTATCGGCTCTCATATAAACCGATAGTATTGTTTAGGCCTTTTGTATCGGCTAGGATCTAAACCGATAGTAATCTAAACGTTTTTTTTATCGGCTCTTATATAAACCGATAGTATTTTGTGGACACAGTTAGTACTGGAAACTTTATTCTATCGGTTGTAGTATATAACCGATAGTACTGAAAAATTTATTCTATCGGTTATATTATATAACCGATAGTATTTTGTAGACTCGTTTAGTTAGTACAGGAAACTTTATTCTATCGGTTTCTGAATATGAACCGATAGTATTGTGTGGACACAGTTATTACTGGAAACTTTATTCTATCGGTTGTAGTATATAACCGATAGTAATATTAGTTTTTCCTATCGGTTATGTAGTGACACGGTTAGTACTAAATATTTACAAATATACATACAGCAATACAGAGATACATACAGCAATATACATACAGCAATACAGAGATACATTGGATCATTCACAAATACACCAATATTTACAAATATTCACCAATATTCACATATTGAATTTGTTCACAAATACACTAATACAGTAATATACACATGCATTGGACAGACTGAATTTATGCACATATTGATCGAGTTTATTCACAAATACATCAATGAATCTATTCACATATATTCACATATATTCACAAATCAATGAATCAACACATTCAATATATATTCACAAATACAACAATCAACACAAGTCAGTTACTATCGATCGTTGATAGCCACTTCTTCGATGACATATTGAGCCCAAATTGTTCGCAGCTCCTTCAATTGAGCCAACTCATATTGCTCTTTCAACATGGTGCTCTGCATATATGCGTGTATGAAGTTAGGATCGTACGTCACATCCAATTAAAGTTCGACTTTGAGTCAGGAAAAATAGTTACCTTAGGGAATTGGGCAAAGTTTCTCCTGATCAGGTCATACATGAATCTCATGACATAGAAGCCACATTCCCACGATTGTGGCTGCTGATGGCACTGAAAAAATTGCATATGCAAAGACATAAACCCACATTAACTCGAAAGAACTAATTAAGCTTAAATTAAAAGACTCATCATGAGTACTTCCATCCGTATTAATTACCTCATATTCTTTCCAAGAAATTGTTGTGCCCTTCGACGCGTCATGCCTCCCTCCAGCACTAGCATAATTTTTGAAAGCCCTATATTTAATTTAGCATTGTCGATTAATATCTTATCATTAATTAGCTAGTCAGAGAAAAATTTAAGACAACTATGTTACTTACGCGTCTATGTGCCATGTGAGGGTGAAAACATGCGCCACCTTGTCGCTCATCGAATCGAGGTAATAGACCTCATTCATCCATGGGCAAATGACGGTGAGGACCCAGTGGCCCCTACATTGCATATATAAGCGAACCGTTTCATACATATGTTAGGCGTAACATACAAGAATGAGTTAAATTAGTAGGAAATGCACTAACCTTTGGTGGTACGGCGCAAGGATGAACTCTCGGTCCTGCTGCGCTAGTAGTGCCCTTGATATGTATTCCTCCGCATGTGCTTGGTCGTGCTCTAGCATCGTGAGGCTTATTTTCTCTGGGTCGAGGAAACCCACCTTGTCACATGCCCTCATCGACGCCAGCCTATACATGCACCTGGATGCAAAGTAGACATTAGTAAGTAGTGCATACAAAAAGTGATTGGATTTATGAAACGAACTGTGATAACTTCAGACAACAGCACACTCACAGGACTCCAGTCCGTATGATGGACATATCAAGCTCCCGCCAGTTGAGGAGGTCGAACAAATCCTCGTGGGCCACCGATATGCTCCCGGGCTCACGGTGAAAATGGGCTGGCCTGAAGTGAACCAAGAAGTTGATGTGGCGCCTAGACCGGGTCAGGTACCACTCGTGGAGACTTCTGGTTATTTGATCCATATTGCGCAGAAGGTACTCCGACACGAGTGGGGACCCGTTCTTGAACGTACCCGGCTGGCTTTGTTTGGCCTTGCCTTTGGCCTTGCCCTTGCCTTTGGCCTTGCCCTTGCCTTTGGGCAGGGAGCGAGTGTATACCTTCGAAGGTTGGGGTGTGGTGCCGTCGGCCTCATTTGATGGCGAAGGGTTTGAGGCCGTCGGAGGAGGCATGGGGGCCGAAGGAGTTCGCTCATGCGTTGTGGCGGGGGTGGTGTCCTCAGGAAGTGTGCTGGTATCCATCGTACACTTTAAGTACAAAGGCTTAAATTAGATTTTGAAAATTAAGTATATTAACTGAGTTGTAAGCTAGAATGGCTAGGGTTTACCTCCTGTAGTCTAACACCCTTCTTGGGCCACTGTATGTACGAGCCCAATGCCTCGCCAATTGTCCGCATTTCGTCCGTTGGGACGGGCAACGGAAAAGAGCTGTAGCCCGGGAGGGCCATGTCCACCTGTACCTTTGCGAATCCAGGCTCAAGAGGTACGCAGTGGATCCGGACATCCTCCCAAGACTGGTATACGACCCCGTTTGCAACCGCAACAGGTTTGTCGCCTATGTTGATCAATAGGGTACTGCTCTCCGGCTTCTGCAATTTGCAACAATTATAACAAGTTGGCAAAACAATTCTAACGTAACGGGAGTGGCATCAGCCGAACTGCATATATAGCTCAAGAGTTGCAATACCTCGATCAGGTCCACCGGATCCACGTGAACCTTCGAGCCAACACTACTCGGCCTGGCAGCGTCGACCTCGGCAGCTGGATCTAAACCCTTGGACTGCACAACTCGGCTTAGGCGTTCATATTTCTCGTTCATTTGAGCGAACATGTCCGCGAATTGTGCAGTCACATCTGCCCGTATCTTCTGAGATAGCTCCTCTTCCCTTTCCTTCCAGCTGCCAGGCTTCTTCGCCTTTTGCCCGGGGTCCGAGAAGCCTTCCTTCCATGGCACCACAGCCCCCACGGTTCGCGTCCGCCCTGGATGCTCCTTGTTCCCTAGAGCCCGGGTAAGGATGTCGTTCTCCCTATGGGGACTGAACAATCCCTCGGTCGCCTCCTTCGAGCAAGAGATCTGTTACATTGAAAGCTCTCCATTGTGAGGAAGAAATATATACAAAGTTGTGCGCACACTAGTGATCATAGTTAGCCAACTTACGAGTCGCTGCACGACCTCGACGTCCCTGGGGTTTGGGAACGCCACAGTCCCCGTGGCTGACACGGTCCCTCTGGCCAGCCACCAGCGCTTGCATCGCTGATCGCGGATCTCGGAGAGTGGTAGGTCAGGGGAGTCGACGAAATGCGACGCCTCGTCTTCACCCTTCTTCCACTGCTCCTCCTTCCCCGCATAGCCGCGAGAACCGAGCCGGTGTGGGTGGTCGTTCCTCCTCTGGATTGCCCTGTTCTTCTCGCTGAGGGCCTTCGTACCAGAAACAAGAAAATTAATGCACCACTGCTTACTGCATACAATGGTGTAACCAAGCAAAGGAACCATTCATTCCTTGAACTCAGGAGTCCCCTTCTGTTGGGCGAATTGCTCCCATACCTCCTCCGTTATGAAGGGGTACTTCTCGCATGAAGATTCGCCTTTAGCGAGGAAGGTACTGACGAGGACGCTCTTGAAGGTTTTCCACGTGTTGTTCATGTCCTTCAAGCAAGCTATCTTGGGACCATCGTCTGGGATGTTCCACTTGGCCTGTTTCAAATGGTGCATATAAGTAGGACTTACCTAATCTCTAGGATAAACCAAGGGAATGTGATTACTCAAGAGTTCAGTGATTTTGATTAATTTTACCTTCACTTCCGCCCACAGCCTATCCCTCTCGTCGGCCTTGACGTCCTTCCAGCTCTGGACGGTGATCTTCACCCTTTCCTTCGCCAACAAGCCAACATAGGCAGCATAGTGCCCGGCGTTCTTCCCGATCGGTCTCCCGAACTGGTTGAATTCACAGGAAAGATCCGCGCGTTTGGCCAAACGACCCAGCATCGTCGCGCCTCGCGCCTTCCTCTTGCGCTGGGACGAGGCAGCGCCATCTACGTTCGCCCTCGCCGAATCACTAGTATCAGCCGAGGAAGATGCCGACATGGCTTTACCTAAAATACCATAAACAAACCATCCAATTGATATGAAGAAAGGTACATGACAAAGTAATTCACAGAATATTCAGATGAGCAGTGCAAACTAACAAATACTATATTTCCTATCGGTTTTAAAAGGAAAACCGATAGTACTAAGGTCTATATTCAGGAAAACTTAAAAGATTAGCAGTGGAAACTATGCTAATCTCTCTGCTGGAAAATAAAGTCTGTTAAAATTTAAATGAACCTAAATTTGAGATGAAAATTAGAAAATGGGAAGTAATTCACAGAAAATTCAAATTAGCTGTGCAAACTATGATGGCACTACTATTTACTATCGGTTTTCCAAGTCAAACCGATAGTAATCAAGTCAGCATTAGGAAAAATTTCAAAAATTGCTCAACAGGAACATAAAGTAATTGCTCAGCAGGAACATAAGGTATGTTAAAAAATAAATGAACCTAAATTTGAGATGAAAATTAGAAAATGGGAAGTAATTCACAGAAAATTCATATTAACTGTGCAAACTATGATGGCACTACTATTTACTATCGGTTTTCCAAGGCAAACCGATAGTAATCAAGTCTGAATTAGAAAAAATTTCCAAAATTGCTCAGCAGGAACATAAAGTAATTACTCAGCAGGAACATAAGGTATGTTAAAAAATAAATGAACCTAAATTTGAGATGAAAATTAGAAAATGGGAAGTAATTCACAGAAAATTCATATTAGCTGTGCAAACTATGATGGCACTACTATTTACTATCGGTTTTCCAAGTCAAACCGATAGTAATCAAGTCTGAATTAGAAAAAATTTCCAAAATTGCTCAGCAGGAACATAAAGTAATTGCTCAGCAGGAACATAAGGTATGTTAAAATATAAATGAACCAAAATTACAGATGAAAATTAGAAATGGGATATAATTAACAGAAAAATCAGTTTATGGTATTTACTATCGGTTCTGAGTAAGAAACCGATAGTGAACTACACTGTATGACAAATTGCTATGATTTTCATCAATTCTGTCATTCTCATAGCTATCAAGTTTGTAGTTCATGAATTTTACTCTAGGTTTCTATTTGTAATCCATGGAACGGGATATGAACCATTGCATACAAAATTAAGCAATACACGCGAGCGATTTGGTCAAGAACACTTACAGTGGATCGTGGAGTGGCCGGAGGCGGTGGCGCAATGCAATGCTGGAGGCGGTGGCGCAATGCAATGCCGGAGGCGGTGGAGAACCAGTGGCGCAGAGGAGCGAAGAAGCGAACGTCGGCGATTCTAGGGTTTTCCGCGCGAGTATTTTTCGATTTGGAATGTGATCAGTTGCACTGGAGGGAAAATCGTGCAGGTTATAACCTAATAAATGAATATTTACTATCGGTTCATCACCACAAAACCGATAGTAAAAACATGTAAGTTAGGGTTTTCGTAACACAGTGTAAATCACTATCGGTTGTGAACAGTAAACCGATAGTAAACTAAGTACATGGGATCATAACACAGTGTAAATCACTATCGGTTGTGAACAGTAAACCGATAGTAAACTAAGAACAGGGGATCATAACACAGTGTAAATCACTATCGGTTGTGAACGATAAACCGAAAGTATAGTTTAATTTCATATCGGTTTCACAGTTATAACCGATAGTAAAATACAATGCTATTGACCCTAAAGGATTTCCCTTAGAAGAATTACAGAGGATCTCAGTACATCATTTTGTACTGTATTTACTATCGGTTATGACAATAAACCGATAGTATATGTTAATTTCATATCGGTTTGGAGGTTGAAACCGATAGTATAATACTGTTAAATTGATCTAAAGGTATTTCCTGAGAACAAATACAGATGGGTCTCAGTACATCATTTTGCACTTGTAAAGACACCTGAAACCCCATGCAAATGGCTTGCAATAATTTTGAAATAAAATAACAATAAAGACCAATCATGGAATGAAAATTTGCAGTTTTCATATATATTTGTGAAAAGAATCAATTATTGCTCAAATCAAGTATATACTCCAATTGAAATGAAAATTTGCAGAAATGATTCTCAATGCATCACGTATGTTTTCCCAAAGAATTTTTGAAAATTGATTTGAACATTCTTCGATCCAAGTAATATACGTCACTTACATATTGCAAATTAGTCAAGAATGGTTGTCCACCCATAATCCTTCTTCGTGGTCGTCTCGCAGGTAACTTGTTTCGTCAATATCTTCGGTAGGGACAGATTGAAGGATTTCATCTAAAAATGGAGGTAGTTCGTCGAACTGATCGTACTCTTCTTCATCCACAACGTCTTCGACCCCAACAATACGTCTCTTACTGTGAAGGACAACGTGCAACTTTGGGTTGGCCGGGTCAACGATGTAGAACACCTGTGTGGCTTGCTCAGCAAGTATAAATGGATCATCTTTGTGTGCGACTCTACTGAGATCGACTAGAGTAAACCCATAATTGTCAACTTTAACACCTCGAGGGATTTCGACCCATTGGCATCGAAACAGAGGAATCTTAAGTAATACATAATCGAGCTCCCATATTTCCTCAATAACACCGTAATATGAGTCGAGTGCTCTTACTGCCCTGGCATCCTCCGAAATAGCAAGTAGTGTCACTCCACTACATTGCATAGCACTCTTCTCGTCCTGAGTTTTTGTGTAAAATGAATAGCCGTTGATGTCATACCCCTGCCAAGTCCCTACAGTAAATCTAGGCCCTCTGGCCAACCATGTAACATCTTCATCTACATCGCCCTCAGAAGCTTGCAGGACTCTATTTTCGATCCACCCAGCAAACTTCCTATTATGTTCTCTGGTGACCCAAATCTCTGGCTTCGAGGGATTCTGTTTCCGTAACATTTCCTTGTGCTCGTGTATGTATGGCTCCACCCCCGTCATGTGCTGTAAGACCCAAAAATGGGCTTTTGCATACAGATCACTAGAGGGGACGACTGCTTTAAATCCAATCATTCCAATGCCCTGAAGCCTGCCCTCATGCCGAGACGTAGGAACGCCAATTGGGTCAACCCCGGACATATAGTTGGTGCAAAATTCGATCACCTCCTCCGCGGCATAACCTTCAATAATACTGCCCTCAGGCCGATATCGATTCCTTACATATCCCTTCAAGATACCCATAAATCTCTCAAATGGATACATGTAGCGCAGGAACACGGGTCCACAAAACATAATTTCTCTGACAAGGTGAACAATTAGATGGACCATAACATCAAAAAAGGATGGAGGGAAATACATCTCCAGCTGACAAAGAGTGGTAGTCACATCGCGTTGCAAATCGTCCAGTCCATCCATATCAATTACCTGCAAGGACACAGTTGCAGCAAATATTCAGATCCAAAAAATCTGACAAGTTCCACGAATGGAGCTAATTAACTTGCTAGGAGTACACGCTTACGTACCTTGCCAGATATTGTGTTGAAGAAATAACATAGCTTTGTAATTGTCTCTCTGACTTTGACTGGGAGAATGCCTCTGATAGCAATGGGAAGCATTTGTGACATCAGTACATGACAATCATGGGACTTCATACCAACCAGTTTCAAGTTTTTCATGGACACAAGTTTTTTCAAGTTCGCAGAATACCCGCATGGAACTTTGACACCATGTAGGCACTGACAGAGTTCTGTTTTTTCTCTTTTTGACAAAGTATAGCAGGCCGGGGGGAGGTATGTCCGCTTTCCCTTCTCCAACGGTGCAAGCTCAGTCCTTATGCCCATGTCGAGCATGTCACGGCGAACATTGATGCCATCTTTCGTCTTTCCTGGAATGTTCAACAACAAACCAATCAAACTGTCACAAACATTTTTCTCTACGTGCATGACATCAATGCAATGTCGAACTTGTAAGTGCTCCCAATATGGCAGATCCCAAAGAATCGATCTCTTCTTCCAAACATTTTTTCCTAGAGGTTTAGAACATTTACCGAACTCAACTTTGATGTCCTTCACGCGCAAGTAAAGCTCCTTACCAGTCACAAACACTGGGGCTGATCCTTTCTCAGGCTTCCCATTGAATGACTTCCTCTTCTTACGGTAGGCGTGATGCATCGGAAGGAATCTGCGGTGACCCATGTACACTGTTTTTCTGCAGTTCGATAACCACATGCTTTCAGTTTCATCCAGGCAAATAGGACAAGCCTTGACTCCTTTCGTACTATACCCCGACAAATTTCTATAGGCCGGGAAATCATTTATGGTACAAAATATCATGGCCCGCAACATGAAATTCTCTCGCTTATGTGCATCCCACACCCGCACCCCTTCGCTCCACAATTTTTGTAAGTCCTCGACTAACGGTGATAGAAACACGTCAATATCATTCCCGGGTTGTCTGGGTCCTGAAATTAGTAACGACATCATGATGTACTTCCGCTTCATACATAACCAAGGAGGAAGATTGTAGATGCATAAAAGAACCGGCCAAGTGCTATGTCGACTGCTCATATTTCCGTGTGGATTCATACCATCCGTACTCAGCCCAAACCTTATATTCCTCACTTCGCCGCCAAACTCACCGAATGTTCTGTTAATGTTTCTCCATTGAATGGAATCAGCTGGATGTCTTAGTTTTCCGTCTTGTTTCCGACCTTCAACATGCCAACGCAAGTACTTCGCATCTTTCGGATTTGCAAACAGCCGTTTCAATCTGGGAATCACAGGCAAATACCACACAGTTTTGGCCGGAGGCCCTTTCTTTACCTCATCACATCCATTGTGATAAATTTTGTCCCCATGCTTATACCGCGATGCACCGCATCTTGGACAAACATGCAAATCCTCGTACTCGTTACAGTACAGAACACAATCATTTGGGCATGCATGTATTCTTTCGATTTCCATTCCCAACGGACACAATAGTTTTTTGGCCTGGTAAACCGATCTTGGCAACTCATTTCCCTCTGGAAGCATGTCCGCTAACAGATCCAATAGCGCCGTGAAACTCTTATCGCTCCAACCGTTGCTTGCCTTCAAGTTATATAATCTCAACACAGAAGACAACTTTGTAAATGTTTCACATCCGGGGAACAAAGGCTTCTCAGAATCAACAATTAATTTCTGAAATTTAGCTAAATCGTTTTCGCTGTAGTCCTCTTCTACATCACGTAACATTTCATCTAAATTGTCGTCATCTACATGGACTTCCGAATGAACATTATCAATGTTTTGATCATGATCATCATTACTGCAATCCACTTCCGGGTGCTGCTGAGTGGTAGCGGTAGTGCTCGTTTCCTCAAGATCTTCACCATGCCATATCCAACGGGTATAGCGTGCGTTAAAACCACGACGAATCAAATGACTCCTAATCTGATCAGAGTTGCCGAACCTTTTTAAGTTCATACAATCTATACAAGGACAATGCATATCTTTCTCTCCCTTCTTCGCCTTCTCTTGCTCAGCAAATTTAATAAATCCATTCACACCCTCCAAATACTCAACAGTAGTACGTTTTATTCCATACATCCAATATTCTCGGTCCATCTACAATTATTTCACAAAATTGACAAATTCAAATAAATAATTAATGACTCAGGGCATGCATATATGAATGAAACATAATTAGCTAGGCCATATGTGTGTACATGCATGAGCTGTTTAATTACATTAAATGGATTTGTATATATGAAACCCTAATTAACTTGATGCATGCATTAATTGGAAGAGCCAGCTAGCTAGCTGCTTAAATTCAGCAAGCTATAGCTAGCTAGCCAACCCAGCCTTCTAGCTAGCTTGGAGATACATGTATCTAGTTTAATGAATTGCAAGTAGAGAGAGAGAGGGAGAGTGTGAAAGAGTGATCGAGAGAGAGAGAGGTGATGAGAAGATGACAATACCGAGGGGGATGGAAATATGATCAACCTCTCAGCTAGCTTCTCCAGATCACTCTAGCTTGGAGTTGTGCGCGGCTGAAATGATTCCAACATGTAGAGCGCAGAGCAGGGGTCGACCTAATTAAGCTGTCTAATTTTACTATCGGTTCAACAACACTAACCGATAGTAAAATAAGGTCCCCACTGTCATAACCATTAGTGTATAAAGTCATTTTACTATCGGTTTGTGTTGTTGAACCGATAGTACTATTTAATATATTGTATCGGTTAGTACAGTAATAACCGATAGTAAAAAGTCAGTAATTTCACTATCAGTTACCCGAGAAAAACCGATAGTACTATTCAATATATTATATCGGTTAATACAGTACCAACCGATAGTATAAAGTGAGTAATTTTACTATCTGTTACGAACGAAAAACCGATAGTACTATTGTAATATATTATATCGGTTGGTACAGTAATAACCGATAGTAAAAAGTCAGTAATTTCACTATCAGTTAAAAATGGAAAACCGATAGTACTATTTAATATATTATATCGGTTTGTACAGTAATAACCGATAGTAAAAAGTATTTGCATTTCACTAACGTTGGATTAGTGTATAACCGATAGTAAAATGATGGTTTTCCGCCGCTGTCGTCCTATTCTATCGGATTTTTCGTAGATTGCTTACAACCATTAGAAAATAAGGGTTAGTGGAATGCACTTCTGTAGTAGTGCCCGTTGGTCGGATACACCTCTGACATTTGATCGCACTGATTGTCCGGCGGGGTTAACATGACCATTGAGACTCCCTTTGGTCATTACCCCGATCATCAGTAACGCGAGAGTTGAAAGGGTCCTGATCGACAGAGGAAGCTCCCTTGACATTTTGTTGGTCAAGGCACTCGACGAGATGCAAATTCCTTGTTCGAAGATTAAGCCCATAATCCATCCGTTTTATGGGATAATCCCAGGCCCCTCCATGATGCCATTGGGACAAGTGGTCCTCCCGGTCACACTTGGAGAACCAGACAACTTCCGGACAGAATTGGTTACTTTTGATGTAATCGATTGTGACTCAGCTTATAATGCAATCTTTGGCAGGCCAACTCTTGCTAAGTTCATGATGGCAACGCACTATGCTTATCAGTGCGGGAAATTGCCTGGCCCCAAAGGTGTTATCTCGGTCCGAGGCAGTCGCAACGTGGCACTCACATGCGACCGGCTATCTTTGGAGATGGTCGATCAACTTCCCCTCCGGGACGCTCAGGTCGCCACTGTTACACCGACGCGATCAAGGCTGCTCCTCGACCAGATGAAAAACTCAAATTGGTTCCTTTGTACCCAGATGATCCATCCAAGACAATTCGGGTCGGATCAGCTCTGGATGACAAATAGGAATTCGACTTCGTTGCTTTCCTCCGGGCTAACGCAAATGTGTTTACGTGGAAACCGTCCGACATGCCCGGTGTCCCAAGGGAAGTAATTGAGCACAGGTTAGCAATTCGACCTGGACAACGACCAATAAAGCAAAAGCTCAGGCGTTTTGCTGCTGACCGACAGGAAGCCATCCGAGAGGAGTTGGACAAACTCCTACAGGCCGGGTTTATCCGTGAAGTGGATCACCCGGAATGGCTCGCCAATCCGGTCATGGTCCGCAAGTCAAATGGCAAGTGGCGCACGTGCGTCGACTACACTAGCCTCAACACTGCCTGTCCGAAGGATGATTTTCCCCTTCCCCGCATCGATCAGCTGGTCGACTCAACTGCGGGTTGCGAACTGATGAGTTTTCTGGACGCTTACTCAGGATATCATCACATTAGCATGGCGGAAGACGATGAAGAGAAGACTGCCTTCATCACCCCGTTCGGCACATACTGCTATGTCAGAATGCCGTTCGGTCTCAAGAACGCAGGTTCCACGTACCAGCGCTTGATGCAAAAGACCTTTCTTTCCCAGATAGGGCGTAATCTCGAAGCATATGTAGACGACTTGGTTGTAAAAAGTACCAAGAGATTGTCTCATTTGGACGATCTCGCTGAAACCTTCTGTAATTTGAATCGCTTTGGAATAAAATTAAACCCGGAGAAATGTTCTTTCGGGGTTTCTTCAGGAAAACTCCTTGGTTTCCTTGTGTGTTCTAGGGGCATCGAAGTTAATCCTGAGAAAATCAGGGCCATTGAACAAATGAGATCGCCCTCAACCATGAAGGATGTTCAACGCCTGGCTGGTCGCATGGCGGCTTTAAGTCGTTTTATATCACGACTAAGCGAAAGGGGATTGCCTTTCTTCAAAGCCTTGCAGAAGCATCATAATTTTTCATGGTCGGATGAGGCCGAAAAAGCATTTCAGGAGGTAAAGACATATCTATCCAGTCCGCCGGTATTGGTATCTCCCGACAAAGGAGAACCATTGCTTCTTTATCTGGCGGCCACACCACATGCGGTCAGTGCCGTTCTGATCGCGGATAGGGAAGGAATACATAGACCCGTCTACTATGTAAGCGAAGTACTTCATGGTCCTAAGGAGTGCTACCCAGAGGTCCAGAAGATACTTTACGCGCTACTGATGGCTTCCCGTAAGCTACGACATTACTTTCAAGCGCACAAGATCACAGTACCCTCTTCTTTTCCTTTGGGGGATATTGTCCGAAACCCAGAGAAATCTAGTCGAATCGCCAAATGGGCGGTCGAACTCGGTGCCTTCGAGATCCATTTCACACCCCGCACGGCGGTTAAGTCTCAGGTTTTGGCCGACTTTGTGGTCGAATGGACCAACCCTGAGCCACCCGTGTAGTTGGCAGAGGAACTAGAGTGCCCCGATTACTGGACAATGTACTTTGACGGCTCCCGTAGTTTTCAACACTCGGGGGCTGGAGTGGTCTTAGTTACGCCCCAGGGCGAACAGCTTAAGTATGTCATCCAACTACACTTTGTTGCGACTAACAATGCAGCAGAGTATGAAGGTCTTCTTGCAGGGCTCCGGGCAGCAAAATTCTTCAGAGTCCGTCGATTAGTAGTGAGGGGAGACTCACAGCTGGTCGTAAACCAGGTAAACAAGGAGTACAGCACCTCCGATGAGACAATGGCTCATTACCTGGGGGAAGTGAGGAGATTGGAAAAACACTTCAGTCATTTCGAAGTCCAATACATCCCGCAAAAGGACAACATTCTCGCAGACCAATTATCCAAAATTGGGTCCTCACGCACATCCGCTCCGGCAGGAGTGTTCATTGAACACTAGGGCCATCCTTCAATCATGACTTCGGTTGAGGATGATCCGGTAATAGCCTCCGTTACCAACCTCGGTCAGGAACAGGATTGGACTCATCCATTGAGAGTCTATCTTGAACATGGGACCCTGCCCGAGGATGAAACCGAAAGCAATCGATTAATTCGAAAAGTACGACTATACAAACTCATAGATGGGGTTTTGTACAGAAAGGGTACTCAAGGAGTATTCATACGTTGCGTATCTCAGGAGGAAGGAAAATCCCTCTTGAAAGAAATACATGACGGTGTATGTGGTGCGCATGCGTCCTATCGAACATTGGTCGGAAAAGCTTTTCGACAAGGATTATATTGGCCTTCGGCACTTGATGATGCCAAGCGTATGGTCAAGATGTGTCCTCAGTGTCAGTTTCACGCCAGACAGGTTCATCAACCTGCCTATGCGTTACAAACCATCCCCCTCGCATGGCCCTTCGCGATCTGGGGAATGGATATTGTAGGTCCTATGCCACAAGCGGTCAATGGGTACAAGTTTCTGTTCGTAGCCATTGATACGTTTACAAAGTGGATCGAAGCCGAACCGGCACACAATATTACCGCATCTGTAGCACAAAAGTTCTTTCATAAGAACATTGTTGCTCGATTTGGTGTTCCAAACCGCCTTATCACCGATAACGGGTCTCAGTTCGCTAGTGGTCTCTTCCTAGACTACTGCGACCAGATTGGAACTAAGGTGTGCTTCGCTTCTGTGGCGCATCCACAAAGCAATGGTGCTGTAGAACGGGCCAATGGGCAGATATTACAAGGCATTAAAAAACGTGTTTTTGATCGCCTTAAGACTCGCTCGGGGGCTTGGGCAGACGAGCTTTATACTGTTCTATGGGCACTACGAACTACTTCTAGTCGAGCCACCGGTGAGACGCCCTTCCATCTGGTCTATGGGGCCGAGGCT
Organism: Pharus latifolius; assembly: GCA_019359835.1. NCBI lineage: Eukaryota > Viridiplantae > Streptophyta > Magnoliopsida > Poales > Poaceae > Pharus > Pharus latifolius. The sequence goes on from CM033322.1 coordinate 49,080,679, forward strand.
GTATTGCCTATCGAAATTAGTATTGGGTCTGTTCGAACAACACAATTCGAACAGATTAATCAGTCCGAACAGCAGTCACAAGATCTCATCCTCTTAGAAGAAAGGCGTGATCGCGCTTTAGTCAAGTCTGCGGCATACTTGCAAGCTTTGCGCAAGTATCACAGTAAAAGGGTGCGACCACGTAGTCTTCACGTGGGCGACTTGGTCTTACGAAAAATCCAAGATCAGTCTAATCGCAACAAATTCTCCCCGAAGTGGGAAGGCCCTTACACTGTGGTCTCGGTGCCGCGACCAGGATTCGCACGGTTAGCCATGGGGGATGGTCGAATTTTGTCCAATACTTGGAACATCGATCAACTTCGCAAGTTCTACGTGTAAGTTCTCAACCCCATTTTTCCTGTTGAATTAGCATTTTTTCATAAAAATTAAAAGTGTTTTGCGTTTATATGAGGAATATTTCCCTTTATGACCATCCACTATGAATTCGGCTCGGGGGCTGGTCGCACTCGGTTAGATCATTATAACATTCTGGTCGGATTCGCTGGCCGATCTCATAACCACTTTCAGATAAGTCACTCCTAAATAAGCCGTTTTCTCAATGCACACGGGGCTTTCTGACAAGTCCTTGGTTATCCGAGTGGCTGCTGGTTAGCAAACAAGGCTAGGTGTTATAATAATTATAATTGTTGATTTAATCATACACCCCTGGTCGTTATATTCGTTTTTCCCTGCGTTTGTAATACTAAGCTTTCAGTATCTACAATCACAGGCGAGGGCTAGGGGGATGAGTCTATAATATAAACCAACATAAAACAAAAACATATTCATTTTGAAAAAAGTGAATTTTCATATGCATTGCATCGTATACAACTATTTCTGTACAGGTATAGGAATCATTCGATCCCGAGCTCAGACAGGAGCTTATCTACAAGGGGACTAATCTCCTCCATGACGGCCTCTAGTTGCTCTTCACTCTCGATCTCAACCGGTCCCACTAGTGGATTCAGATCTGCATCTGGGCCATAGTGAAGTCGAACCCGGCTAAGGATAGCAGAAGCGGCTGACCGAACCCTAGTTCTGATCACCTCTTCTCGTCGCTGTGTATCCTCAGGGAGATACTCGAGAAGTGATTCTGCTTGAGCCATAACTAGGGCAGCCCAGTCCTCTTGGCTGAGATTGTCTCATGTGGTTTTGACCACATCAGCCTTTAGTTGATGAGCCACCGCCTTCAGTTTTTTGAAGAATGAATGGCTCAGCTTTCCAATCGCCCTTGTGGAGGCTTCGATAGAATCCTGGAGGAGTTTATTATCCACACTGAGCTGCTTTATTTGACCCGCTTGCGCTGCAACAAGGGAAAAGGTTACTCGCATATTGCGAAGACAAGTCTTCCTAAATCAGGAGTCGACTTACCAGTAAGTTGTGACCGTAGTCTGTTATTTTCGATCTCTTGGTTCCTAATCACTGAGATCGAATGCAGCTTCATTGTGGCCGCTTCTTTGTCTTGCAAGGCCACCTTTCTGTATTAAAACAGAAGGAATGGTCATAACCAATTTGTACCTTTACAAATTGAAGAGTAATGATCCTTACTTGCGCAAGTCATCTCGCTCTCTTTGTATGGCCATCATGCTCGCCGCCGTAGCACGCGATTGGGCCATCATCCGGGATAGTTCCTGCGATGCAAAGAAGAGTCAAAAGTGTCCTATGTGCAATTCAGGACACCAAGAGAGGGATTCATCATACCTTCATGAACTTCTGCAGAGAGGCATCTTCCGGACTAATGGGAAGATTTGTCGAGGGCCCGGAAGTGCTTACAGTAGGGACAGTAGGAGGAAGTGCCTGCTGGGTACTGCTTCCAGTCGCCGGTGGCTGCGGCTGGACCCTCGTGTCTAGGGGTGGAAACGAGCCGAGTTCGAGCGAGCTGGCCTGGCTCGGCTCGGGCTCGGCGAGGCTTACGAGCTGGCTCAGCTCGGCTCGGTTATCTCACCGAGCTCAAAAGTCAGCTCGAACTCAGCTCGGTCGAACTCGCGAGTTAGCTCGGGCAGCTCGCGAGCTGCAGCAGCTCGACACTTCTCGGGGAGGAGGAGGAGCGTGAGGCGGCGGTGACGGAGGAGGCGCCAAACTGGGGCGCCGGGCGAGGGAGGCAGAGGAGGCCCGAGCGGGGGCGGCGGAGGAGGGCCGAGCAGGGGCGGCGGAGGAGCTGCCAGACGGGGGAGGCGGCGGAGGAGACGTTGGACGGGGGCGCCGAGCGAGGGTGGCGGAGGAGGTGCCGGACAAGGGGGCGGCGAAGGAGGCGCCGGACGGGGGCGCCGTGCGAGGCCGGCGGAGGAGGCCCGGACGGGGGAGCAGTGGAGGAGGCGCCGAACGGGGGCGCCGGGCTGGGGCGGCGGCGGCGGTGGCGGAGGAGGCCCGGGCGGAGGAGGTGCCGGACGGGGGGGCGACGGACGGGGGACGGCGGAGGAGGCCCAGGCGGGGGGCAGCGGCGAATCTAGGGATGGAGTTTGACGAGTTTCGGAGTGTGTGAGCAGTGAGAATTATTTGGAAAATACTGTGGGTTTGTATAATATATAAACCGAGCCGAGCCCGAGCGAGCTGGGGTCTAGCTCGGGCTCGGCTCGTTTTCGAACCGAGCTACGAAGACAGCTCGAACTCGGCTCGTTTGTTAACGAGCCGAGCCCGAGCCGAGCCAAAAATCGAGCCGAGCCCGAGTTGCTCGCGAGCCGCGAGCTAAAGTTCGAGCCCTACTCGTGCCTGTTTCTCCCTCCACGGCCCGGACAACTTCCTGGACCGAGGGGGTGGAGCGCTCCTCATTGGGGGCTCCTGCACCAGCAGTGCTTCAATCCTTCCTGAAGCGGCTGGAGGACTGGGCGCTATTTCTTTTCGTCTGATAAGGGAAAAGAAAGATCAAATGATAACGATTCGTGACCATCATTTCTAATATAACCAGGATAAAGGTTCTTACCTTAATTGAAATCCCATTAGCTTCTGGGATTTCAGAGAAGGTCCTCCTTGAGCATGGGGACAATCATTGTCCGCCCTGATCTTCCTCTTGGAAAACAAGGGCCCTCTTCCCTGTATGTGTTATCCTATGAACATTTTCTTAAGAGAAGGATGAAGGCTAACAAGAAGGATCTTTACCTGGCAGTTGATCCCATTGGCGACGTCCTGTCCAAGGAACTCGCTGTCCCTTGGGTTTCTGTGGCCGGTACCTCGGGTGTAACCGCCACAGGATCTTGAGCAACCACCTCCGCTCCTGTCTGCGGAGGAGAAATATTTTCCTCCCTGGGGCTAACAGTAGTCGCAGGGGGAAGCTCTTCTCCCTGCATAAGCATAAGCTCATCAAGTGCACAGGGGGAATTGAAGAAAACAGACTGTGGCAAAATCTTACCACGGTCGTCCCTTCGACCGGGAAGGTAGAGGCAACTGGCTCTGAAGCCTCAGGAGCTTCAGGGGCTAAGGGATCATCTGTGACCACAAGGCTCTCAGTGGTCGTAGGGTCTGCTACGGCTGCCTCTGCAGTAGCAGTCATCCCTGTGGAATGGGTTGGAGCATCACCGGATGGAGAGCCCACGATCCTCCTCCTCCGGTGAACTAGAGGGACATCATCGTCCTCCTCCTCCTCGCTTCCCTCTCCCTGTACGACGAAGAAGTAATTCGAATTCACACCTGGAAAGAGCGGTGGGGTCTGATATCTTACCGCAGTTCTTCGGGCCGTAGGAGGAGTACTTCGCGAAGACCCTTCCCCAAGGTTTAGCCTGATTTTCTTGGGGGCGGGATTCCTCGTCCTGGGTCTCGAGGAAATCTTCTTCACGTTCTTGGTCGTCGGCTTTCCCAGGGAACCGACGTTCTCGCTGGGAGATGTCGCCTCAGCGAACCTCCCAAGAAGCTGTTCACATGGGATTAGTACTGGACAGACATAAAAACTGCAAAATGGAGGCCAAGTGGAGAATGTACCTTTCGGCGCTCTTGCCTGAGGTCGTCACCAGCATGAATCAGGCTCTGAGGGCGAGGCGACCCCTTAGCACCCTCTACCTCGGCGTTATACGCCCGGAGGAGGTGATTAGTCCGCCTCTCAATTTCAGCAGAGGACAGGATTGTTACCAAGTGCAAGTTAAAATAAATGTATTTCAAGAAAAACGTGAAGGTTTTCGGTGTCAAAAACAAATACCTTCGTTATAGTCCAGGGTGCCGTCCGCCATGGACTTAATCTCCCAAGCCGGATGAGCCCTTTCACGCAGGGGGCTCACCCGGTTCTTCACAAAGTCTCGGATGATGTCCCGAGCCGTCAATCCTTCTTCGACCAAGTGAAGAATTACTTCGGCATGTTTCATGAACTCCAAGTTCATCGCCGGGAGAGTGTCTAACTCGCTTGGCTTCTCTGGCCGCGAGTTTTCAAACCACAACCCGCTCTCCTTCGGCGGGGTGCAGTAGAACCACTTCTGGTGCCACCCATGCACTGAGTCTCGCAGGGGTGGGAAGGGATACTACTTTTTATCCCTCAGCCGGAAGTAGATACATCCGGCGGCATTGGCACTCTTCGACCACGCCGAGAAATAGAATCGTCGGAAGAGGTCCACACTGGGATACACTCCGACGAACGCCTCGCAAAGATGCTGGAACACTGCCAGGATCAGTACAGCATTTGGGTGGAGGTTGATCAGCTCCAACCCATAATGCTCGAGGACATCCTTGAGGAACCGGCTCTCGGGGAATCGGAACCCGCAGCGCATGTACTCCTCAAAAACCACCAACTCGCCCTCTTGGACGGTTGGAGTTTCTTGGTCCTTCTCCGCGGGCCGCCAGTTAATGAGCAACCGCGGAGGAAGGATCTCCTCCTTCTCCAACGCCACTAGGCTCTCCTCAGAGTGGTGAATGGATCGGCTCCAGGACGCCATTTTTGGGGGAGAATCAAAGGAAAAGTTGGCGATTTTGGGAAGACGAAGGCTAAGAAGAATGAGGGTTTTGTGCGGCGGAGACAATGAGGGTTTTTGGCTGTATGGCTTCTTTGAGAAGACATCTGCTCTTTTTATAAACCCCAGGCGGCGCATTAATGTGAGTAACGTCTCGTTCAAAACGTTCCACTGAGTGTATTCATTTCCCATAATGGATACTGTCTCTGGCGGACCCGATAAAGTATTTAGGCATCAGATCTGAAACGAAAAGACTTCTTTGTTTCGGAAACTGAAAGTGTAAAAGGGCTGAAAAGTTTTCAGTACTTTTCAGAAGACATTTTTTCTTTATATGCTTTGAACATTTTTTATGAAAAAATCATGCGACTCAATTTTTAGACGTATGAATGTATTTTGACCGGATTACGGTATGACCGAGACCATGTTTTTTTATTAAGTTCTGATTCTAATCGAAGGGATAGTTGGTCGAACCTCAATCCTGGTCGCAGTATGTTTCAGCTCTAATCGCGGCTTTAAGTCTAATCGCAATATTGGGGTTGGTCGCGGTGCTTTTTTGAAAGTGTGATTCTGATAGCAGAGCTAAAATTTCCCTGTGTATGAATGGTCGCGAAAGCATTACCCATGGCCATATATTCACACAGAAGATGCAAAGAGTAACTATTTGAAGAAAGAAATTTTTATTTCTTGCATTCTTTACATACAAAAGGGATACAGTCGATCAAAGCGTCGACTTGATCCGAGAGAAGATTACAAAGTTCCCCAAGGGACATATTGTTGTTAGTAGGATCTACACTGACAACCCCCAGGGAACTAGCAACTAACCTAAGTCTATCTACATCATCCCTAACAAGAGACGCACTATTGTCCCTAATCAAGTCAGAGAGTTCTCGCTGTCGCTGAGCGTGATCCCTCTCTCAACGGAACTGGCGCACCTCTTCACGGGATCGTTCAAAACATTCTGCTAAATGCAGAATCTTTGAAGACATTTCTTCGGTTTTCTTCTCCAGGGCATTCTTCTCCTCCAGAAGAATCTCACTGGAAGGAAAAGATGGAGCAGCAGAAGACTGATTGCTGGAGCCTCCAACCTCCTACATTTGCGAAAATTAGTTGTATTGACTATAACTATCAGCAAAAGGAGAGAAGAATTATTACCTGTCCCAGCTTATGGCATGTTGATATAGCCATCCTGGGAAGAGGATCATCAGATGGTGGAAGTACAACCTTCCCATCATATGATTGCTTCGCCAACACAATTTGAGAATCATCTGGTCAAGGGATAGTCACCGCTTGCCGACCAGAATATTGATCACCCAAATAAAGGTTGGAGGTATTAGGATGAAATGGAGAAAGGTTTCTCTCCAAAGTCAAAGGCCTAACTTGCCGAGGTGCATGAACAGGAAGAGTTATAGGAACTAAAGGAAGAAAGAGACTTGCTACATTCTTCACCTTCGTTCTGTTGGAGGATTCCTCGTCAACCTTGGGTTTCTTCCTTAAAGGAGACAAGTCTTCATGCATCTGAGGCCCCTGCTAGACAATTTTTTCTTCATCACTCTCAATCTCGATGATGTTATCATCTGCCATCAGGAGGTGTATGAAGAGAAAAATCAAGGTTGCCTAGGAAGGGACTTAGCTGTGAGAAGAAATTATGAAGCTTTACAGAACCAAGGACCCGGTATTTATAGCCGCCAAGGTGACGGTTCGCATTCCAGGTGCCTCGGGTTTCTACAAAGCATTTACAATTTTACCTCGAGTTAAAAAACATTTCAACAATGCCATCATTGCCTGACACATAATACCCAGAGCATATCTCGGGGAACCAACCGTCCTACTTAGTGCGCTACTAAGCGGGGGATTTGAAGAGTCAGGTTAATAATCCGATGCATTTCTTTAAATTTAAAGTGAACACGTCCCTTCGTTTTCTTTAAATTTGGGGGCTAGCTGACGAGGATTGACACCCGAGTCAGTTCAAATAAATGCACTGTTGGTTCAAGGCAGATTCAAACCATACACGTGTTTGGCGGTGCGAACTCAAGTCATTCTGAGAAGCATCAACCTAAGTCACAGGCTTTGCGCGATCAGGTCGCAAGCCTCGTGCGATCAGACCGCAGGCTTTGCGCCGTCAGAAGTTCGTATGCTATACGCGAACAGAATGTTGGAGATGTTGTGCGGTCAGCCAACATCCCGCGGTCAGAACTTTCTCGACCAAGGTACTTGGAATTTATCTGACCGGTTATCCCTATAGTGGGAATATTCCAAGTATCCCGAAGATTCCTCCACGTAGAAGACTAACCCCCAAATGGTTAATACAAGCAGTTATTTCACGAATAACACGTGCTTAATCTACTTGGAAGTTAAGAGCGGTTCAATAAACCGCATCCAACCGTCCAAACAACTGTTTGATGCAGTTACGACATGGCACCCTTTCGTCCAGTATAAAAGGGTGGCAAAATACATCAAACGGGGAGAGATCCGATCCATTTGGAAGAACAAGACTCCTGATGCAAGTGAGACATAACGCATCTCAACCATTAAAAACAGCCAAGTCTACAGCCTAAATTAGATAGTTCCTACAAGCCTCCCTGGCTTTACTTTGTATATTTACATAGGGAAAAACCCTTCGCCTGTGAAAGAGTTTTTCTACCATTTTGTAACCCTTTAACACTTATAGTGAAATCCTAACAGGACGTAGGGCCATTACTCCTACAATCGAGGGCCCGAACCTGTATAAATCTCTCTGTGCTCCTGTTCACCATTGTTCTACATACCTTCCCGGAGGGTCATCTTGAAAGGTTTCACCATTACAAATTTGCATAAGTTCGGCTGAGAACTCCGAGTCCGAATCGTTGACACAGGCTTCAGGGCATTGGAACGATTGGATTTAAAGCAGTCGTCCCCTCTAGTGATCTATATGCAAAAGCCCATTTTTGGGTCTTACAGCACATGACGGGGGTGGAGCCATACATACACGAGCACAAGGAAATGTTACGGAAACAGAATCCTTCGAAGCCAGAGATTTGGGTCACCAGAGAACATAACAGAAGGTTTGCTGGGTGGATCAAAAATAGAGTCCCGCAAGCTTCTGAGGGCGACGTAGATGAAGTTGTTACATGGTTGGCCAGAGGGCCTAGATTTACTGTAGGGACTTGGCAGGGGTATGACATCAACGACTATTCATTTTACACAAGAACTCAGGACGAGAAGAGTACTATGCAATGTAGTGGAGTGACACTACTTGCTATTTCAGAGGATGCTAGGGCAGTAAGAGCACTCGACTCATATTACGGTGTTATTGAGGAAATATGGGAGCTCGATTATGTATTACTTAAGATTCCTCTATTTCGATGCCAATGGGTCAAAATCCCTCGAGGTGTTAAAGTCGACAATTATGGGTTTACTCTCGTCGATCTCAGTAGAGTCACACACCAAGATGATCCATTTATACTTGCTGAGCAAGCCACACAGGTGTTCTACATCGTTGACCCGGCCAACCCAAAGTTACACGTTGTCCTTCACAGTAAGAGATGTATTGTTGGGTTCGAAGACGTTGTGGATGAAGAAGAGTATGATCAGTTCGACGAACTACCTCCATTTTTAGATGGAATTCTTCAATCTGTCCCTACCGAAGATATTGACGAAACAAGTTACCTGAGAGACGACCACGAAGAAGGATTATGGGTGGACAACCATTCTTGACTAATTTGCAATATGTAAGTGACGTATATTACTTGGATCTTTAATCGAAGAATTCTTCAAATCATTTCAATTGGAGTATATACTTGATTTGAGCAATAATTGATTCTTTTCACGAATCAATATGAAAACTGCAAATTTTCATTCCATGATTGGTCCTTACTGTTAATTTATTTCAAAATTATTGGAAGTCATTTGCATGGAGTTTCAGGTGTCTTTACAAGTGCAAAATGATGTACTGAGACCCATATGTAATTGTTCTGGATCAGGAAGTCAATAACATTGTATTCTACTATCGGTTTCAATTTCCAAACCGATATGAAATTAATATCTACTATCGGTTTATTGTTCATAACCGATAGTATTTCATTTTGTGTTATGAGACCCTGTTCTACATTTTGGTTTGTACATTGGATTAATTTACTATCGGTTAATAATCAATAAACCGATAGTGAAATACAATGAAAAATGATGTACTGAGATCATCTGTAATTGTTCTAAGGGAAATCCTTTAGGGTCAATAACATTGTATTCTACTATCGGTTTCAATTTCCAAACCAATATGAAATTAAACTCTACTATCGGTTTATTGTTCATAACCGATAGTGATTTATACTGTGTTATGAGCCCATGTTCTTAATTTACTATCGGTTAGTAATAATAAAACCGATAGTGAACAATGCCAACACTCCAAACCCTAACTTACAATGTATTTACTATCGGTTTGGTGGTTATGAACCGATAGTAATTATTCATATATTAGGTTATAACCTCACACCATTTTCCCTCCAGTGCAACTGATTACATCCAAATACTCGCGCGCGGAAAACCCTAGCCTCCCCGAAGTCGCTTTTTCGCTCCTCTACGCCACCATTGCCGATCGCAGTTGGGTTCTCCACCGCCTCCGGCCACTGCATCGCGCCACCGCCCTCGGCACTCCACGAACGACTGTAAGTGTTCTTGACCAAACCGCTCGCGTCAATTGCTTAAATTTATATGAAATAGTTCATACATGGTTCAATCGATTAGAAATATCAAACTTGATGAAAATTCATGAACTACAAACTTGATAGCAATGAGAATTACAGACTTGATGATAATCACTAGCAAATTGTCGTACAGTGTAGTCCACTATCGGTTTCTTATTTAGAACTGATAGTAAATACCATTATCTGAATTAAGACTAACATAGTTAATTACTATCAGTTTCAATTGTAAAACCGATAGGAAATAGAGTATGTCATATCGGTTTGTTATTGTCAATCGATAGTACATTGAAAAGTCTAAATTTCGAAGAGTTCATATTTCATTTGTGAAAAGAATCAACTATTGCTCAAATCAAATACATTTGAAATGAAAATTTAAAGAAATGATTTTCATTGCATGAAATATATTTTTCTGATGAAATTTTCCAAATAGGATTAATTTTACAATCAAGAGTTATCGAATGACCTTTATGTTAAGCAAGAAGGTATCAGTTCGACAACCCTTTGCAAATTAAGTTTAAAAATCTACTTTAAATCTATTTTGAAGACCATGTTGATAGGAATTTATGATTTTTGGCCTTTTGAATGAAAATTTGACATTTTAACACAAAGAGGTGGTTCATCATTGCCATTCCATTTTAGTTATGAACTTTGTCAGGTACCTTTCTTCATATCAATTGATGGTATGTTCATGGAATTTTAGGTAAAGCCATGTCGGCATCTTCCTCGGCTGATAGTAGTGATTCGGCGAGGGCGAACGTAGATGACGCTGCCTCGTCCCAGCGCAAGAGGAAGGCGCGAGGCGCGACGATGTTGGGCCGTTTGGCCAAACGCGCGGATCTTTCATGTGAGTTCAACCAGTTCGGGAGACTGATCGGGAAGAACGCCGGCCACTATGCTGCCTATGTTGGCTTGTTGGCGAAGGAAAGGGTGAAGATCACCGTCCAGAGTTAGAAGGACATTAAGGCCGACGAGAGGGATAGGCTGTGGGCGAAAGTGAAGTTAAAATTAATCAAAATCACTGAACTCTTGAGTAATCACATTCCCTTGGTTTATCCCAAAGATTAGGTAAGTCCTGCTTATATGCACCATTTGAAACAGGCCAAGTGGAACATCCCCGACGATGGTCCCAAGATAGCTTGCTTGAAGGACATGAACAACACGTGGAAAACCTTCAAGAGCGTCCTCATCAGTACCTTCCTCGCTAAAGGAAAATCTCCATGCGAGAAGTACCCCTTCATAACGGAGGAGGTATGGGAGCAATTCACCCAACAGAAGGGGACTCCTGAGTTCAAGGTATGTATGGTTCCTTTGCTTGGTTACACCATTGTATGCAGTAACCAGCGGTGCATTAATTTTCTTGTTTCTGGTACGAAGGCCCTCAGTGAGAAGAACAAGGCAATCCAGAGGAGGAACGACCACCCACACCGGCTCGGCTCTCGCGGCTATGCGGGGAAGGAGGAGCAGTGGAAGAAGGCTGAAGACGAGGCATCGAATTTCGTCGACTCCCCTAACCTACCACTCTCTGAGATCCGCGATCCGCGATGCAAGCGCTGGTGGCTAGCCAGAGGGACGTCGAGGTCGTGCAGCGACTCGTAAGTTGGCTAACTTCCTGGTTGGAATCATAGAGTGTGGTAGAAAAAACTATGATCACTAGTGTGCGCACAAGTTTGTATATATTTTTTCCTCACAATGGAATTAAGCTTTGAATGTAACAGATCTCTTGCTCGAAGGAGGCGACCGAGGGATTGTTCACTCCCCATAGGGAGAACGACATCCTTACCCGGGCTCTAGGGAACAAGGAGCATCCAGGGCGGACGCGAACCGTGGGGGGTGTGGTGCCATGAAAGGAAGGCTTCTCGGAGCCCGGGCAAAAGGCAAAGAAGGCTCACAGCTGGAAGGAAAGGGAAGTGGAGCTATCTCAGAAGATACGGGCAGATGTGACTGCACAATTCACGGACATGTTCGCTCAAATGAACGAGAAGTATGAACGCCTCAACCGAGTTGTGCAGTCCAAGGGTTTAGATCCAGCTGCAAAGGTCAACGCTGCCAGGCCGAGTAGTTGCGGCTCGAAGGTTCACGTGGATCCGGTGGACCTGATTGAGGTATTGCAACTCTTGAGCTATATATGCAGTTCGGTTGATGCCACTCCCGTTATGTTAGAACTGTTTCGCTAACCTGTTATAATTGTTGCAAATTGCAGAAGCCAGAGAGTTGTAGCCTATTGATCAACATAGGAGACAAACCTGTAGTGGTTGCAAACGTGGTCGTATACCAGTCTTGGGAGGATGTCCGGATCCACTGTTTACCTCTGGAGCCTGGATTCACAAAGGTACAGGTGGACATGGCCCTCCCGGGCTACAGCTCTTTTCCGTTGCCCGTCCCAACGAACGAAATGCTGACAATTGGTGAGGCATTTGGCTCGTACATACAGCGGCCCAAGAAGGGTGTTAGACTACAGGAGGTAAACCCTAGCCATTCTTGCTTACAACTCAGTTAATATACTCAATTTGCAAAATCTAACTTATGTGTTCGTACTTAAAGTGGACCATGGATACCAGCTCACTTCCTGAGGACACCACCCCTACCACAACGCATGACCGAGCTCCTTCAGCCCCCATGCCTCCTCCGACGGCCTCAAACCCTTCGCCATCAAATGAGGCCGGCGGAACCGCACCCCAACCTTCGAAGGTATACACTCGCTCCCCGCCCAAAAGCAAGGGCAAGGCCAAAGGCAAGGCCAAACAAAGCTAGCCGGGTACGTTCAAGAATGGGTCCCCACTCGTGTCGGAGTACCTTCTGCGCAATATGGATCAAATAACCAGAAGTCTCCACGAGTGGTACCTGACCCGGTCTAGGCGCCACATCAACTTCTTGGTTCACTTCAGGCCAGGTCATTTTCACCATGAGGCCGGGAGCATATCGGTGGCCCACGAGGATTTGTTCGACCTCCTCAATTGGCGAGAGCTTGATATGTCCATCATACGGACTGGAGTCCTTTGAGTTTGCTCTTGTCTGAAGTTATTACAGTTCATTTCATAAATCTAATCACTTTGTATGCACTACTTACTAATGTCTACTTTGCATCCAGGTGCATGTATAGGCTGGCGTCGATGAGGGCATGTGACAAGGTGGGATTCCTCGACCCAGAGAAAATAAGCCTCACGGTGCTAGAGCACAACCAAGCAAATGCGGAGGAATACATATCAAGGGCACTACTAGCGCAGCAGGACCGAGAGTTCATCCTTGCGCCGTACCACCAAAGGTTAGTGCATTTCCTACTAATTTAACTCATTCTTGTATGTTACGCCTAACATATGTATGAAACGGTTCGCTTATATATGCAATGTAGGGGCCACTGGTCCTCGCTGTCATTTGCCCATGGATGAATGAGGTCTATTACCTCGATTCGATGAGCGACAAGGTGGCGCATGTTTTCACCCTCACATGGCACATAGACGCGTAAGTAACATAGTTGTTTTAAATTTTTCTCTAACTAGCTAATTAATGATAACATATTAATCGGCAATACTAAATTAAATACAGGGCTTTCAAAAATTATGTTAGTGCTGGAGGGAGGCATGGCGCGTCGAAGGGCACAACAATTTCTTGGAAAGAATATGAGGTAATTAATACGGATGGAAGTACTCATGATGAGTCTTTTAATTTAAGCTTAATTAGTTCTTTCGAGTTAATGTGGGTTTATGTCTTTGCATATGCAATTATCCCAGTGCCATCAGCAGCCACAATCGTGGGAATGTGGCGTCTATGTCATGAGATTCATGTATGACCTGATCAGAAGAAACTTTGCCCAATTCCCTAAGGTAACCATTTTTCCTGACTCAAAGTCGAACATTAATTGGATGTGACGTACGTTCCTAACTTCATACACGCATATATGCAAAGCGCCATGTTGAAAGAGCAATATGAGTTGCCTCAATTGAAGGAGCTGCGAATAATTTGGGCTCAATATGTCATGGAAGAAGTGGCTATCAACGATCGATTGTAACTGACTTGTGTAATATATATTGAATGTGTTGATTGCTGTATTTGTGAATAAACTCAATATGTGAATAGATTCATTGATGTATTTGTGAATAAACTCGATCAATATGTGAATAAATTCAATTTGTCCAATGCATGTGTATATTACTGTATTAGTGTATTTGTGAACAAATTCAATATGTGAATATTGGTGTATTTATGAATGATCCAATGTATCTCTGTATTGCTGTATGTATATATGAAAGATTCCAGTACTAACCGTGTCGAGTACATAACCGATAGGAAAAACTACACAGTACTATCGGTTATATACTACAACCGATAGAATAAATATTCCAGTACTATCGGTTCATATACTACAACCGATAGAATAAAGTTTCCAGTACTAACTGTGTCTACACAATACTATCGGTTTAGATCCCAGCCGATAGAAAAAACCTACACAATACTATCGGTTTAGATCCGAGCCGATAGAAAAAACCTACACAATACTATCGGTTTAGATCCGAGCCGATAGAAGAAATAGTCGTTAACGATTAGTGAACGTTGGGAATGTAGATGTTTTACTAACGGTTTTCAATCGATAGAAGTGTGCTACGTTTCTACTATCGTGCCGATCACTATCGGTAAGAGAACCGATAGTAGAATGGATTTTTAACTTATAGTGAAAAGCATTTCTGTAGTAGTGCTTGATGGCATCTTGTGGGGACGGTGTCGGGTCACTAGGACCGATGTCACCGAAAAGGGAGAAAGTCTGTGCCCTTGATATTCTTGGGAGATCCATGGAAAGTTGTCACGGGTCCCCACGATCGGCAAAAACTGTCATGGTATTAAAAATACCTTGGCAGCTTTTCGGACGTGCGTAACACATGCACAGCGACGAGAGCTAACCGTACGACAGGTCACCTCCCGTCGAGCAATCACAAAGATTGACACGGAGAGTTTATACAAGTTTGGGTCCGGGTGGGGACCTTGTCCTGTCGGCATCCCCGGATGCAAGTCCGCTGGGGAGGTTCTCTCTCGAAGAGAGAGGTCTCAAAGGGATGCCTATTGCGTTGAGTGTGTGTAAAATGAATTGAGTCTTAGTACAAATGAGATACAAGGGGGCATATATAGGCCCCAAAAGATTTTCAAAATGACTAAAACGCCGAGGCTTTCCATGGGAGACGTCCGAGGCTTTCCACGGTAGGCCTCCGTTGCCTTCCACGGGAGGCATTCGTGGCTTCCCACGGGAGGCGTCCGTGGATTTCCACGGTAGGCGTCCATGGCTCGCCACGGTAGGGCTTCCCACAGGAGGCTTCCGTGGTCTCCCACGGGAGGCGTCCGTGGCTAGCCACAGGAGGCATCCGTGGCTTTCCACGTTAGGCGTCTGTGGCCTTCGACAGGAGACCTCTAAGGGAGAAAGACGAAGCCACCGAGTATTTCTATGGTAGGGCCGCTGAGTATTTCCCCAAAAAAATTGAAAACTGTCATGGTATAAAATATACCACTGGTAGGTTTCACAAGAAGACTTGAAACGGGCACGATGGCACGAACTGACTGAGCAACCGGTCACTTCCCACCGGGCAACACAACAATTGACACGGTGGTTTCTATATAGGTTCGGGTCCCGGTGGGGGCCCTAGTCCTGTCGGCACCCTCCGGACGCAAGTCCGCAGGGGAGGTTTTCTCTCTTGGGGAGAGAACTCTCCGAGGGAGCATGTTGTTTTGAGTGTATCAAAATGAATTGAGTCCTTTACAAATGAGATACAAGGGGGGTATTTATAGGCCCCAAAACATGCAAAAAGACTAAAAAGCCCTAGCTATGGCCGTCGGAACGAAGGGTGTTGACGCCATTTCACTGGCCGAAGGGCTTGGATGCTTGACAAGCGCCCTCGCTAGTTCTCGAGGCGCTCTTGATGTCACCTGCACGTGACCTCGCACGAGAGGCCTCCGTGGATTTTCCCGGGGGACCTCCAGGATTTTTCCCAGGAAGCATCCGGGATTTCCCCCCAACAGCAGCCCTCGAGACCCCTGGGGACACATGGTGCCTCCGGAGGGTATGCGTAGAACTTGGTCCCGGGCGATGCTTCGCCTTCCGGGACACTCCTCGAACCATGCGCGACGCTTCGGCTCCCAGGCTTTTTACCCACGTGAGCCCCTGATTCGCGCACACACGCCATACGGCGTCTCGATCCTCCCGCGGCCCTTCGATATCCACGCAACGATTTGAATCAATGGCCCAGATGGATCCAGGGACACATGGTGTCCATCTGAGGCTCCCTCCGTCGTTATAAATATGGGGGGCCTCGGCCCAGACACTCATTTTTCCTAACTCCAGAAACTCGCTCTCCCAGAAGTGCACTTTTGCTCTCCCGGAAACTTGATTTCCCGATAGCATCGTCTTCCCCGGCAGCACATTTCCCCGGAAACTTCACATTGTGATGGTACCGAAGGGTCGAGCCAAACCGTTCAAGCTACCTCCGAAGGAGGTGACCCCGGACTTCCACGGCACGACCGAGTTGACCTCGCAGGACCTCGAGGGCTTGCTAGAGCGGAAGTACTTTGCCATTGGGGACATCAGATCCCCGAGGCGGAGGAGCAGGCCCCGAGCCCCCGGGAGGGGGAGGTGGTGGCTTTTGAGGCCTTTGTGGAGGTGGGCCTCTGGCTCCTGGTGCACCCATTGCTCCGGGAGTTTCTCTGGGAGTACCGCCTCTCCCTCAACCACCTCACCCCGAACACCCTTGTTTGGATGGGGTTATTCATATGGCTGTGTGAGACAGCCACTGGAGAGGTGACTCTCCGGCTCCTCCGGTACTTTTATGAGCCATCGGCAAGGGGCCCGCTCGTGATGAAGGGCGGTCCCAAGTCCGTGTTTGGCTCGGCGATGATGCCGCTTCGACCGGGTCGCGCGGACGAGTACCCGTTGCAAGTCTCCCGGGACCATTGGGGGGATTGGCTATGGAGGTGGTTCTACCTCCGGGTAAACGACCCAGAGGTCACCTACTCCCCGGAGCCATCGACCTACAGCCGGGCGGGGGGCCCAGTGGCTCCCGAGTGGTCCGAGGAGAAGATGGACCTCCTGACCCAGATGGCGAAGGCCCGGTTCTGGAGGTCCATGAGGGACCTTGCGGAAGACACTGGTGAAGACTCCGGCAAAAACACCGGCGGAGGTGCCGGCGAAGACTCCATTAAAGATGCCCGCGAAGACACCGACGAGAGCACCGGCCACTTCCTCGGCAACGCATCCGGCGCCTCTGGCGGCGGCGTCCCCGGAGGCAGGACATCCCGGGCCAACTGGCGGGCCGGCTTCGTCACCACCCCGCCCCATCTCCCCGAGCACCGGCCGTCCCGGGGGAGTGATGGCCGGGGAAGGATAGGGTTCGGACTCGAAGATGTACGCTCCGAACCCTTCTCCCCCTCTCGCACCTCTGGAGACCCACCCGCAGCCGCCGCGCAGGGGGGTTTCTGTCCGGTTCAAGACCTAGTGGGGGCCCTTTCAATGGCGTCCTTCACCGCCCCGGAGGCCCCTCCCCCGGAGGTCTCAGCGCCCCCCCCCCCCCCCCCCCCAATCAGGAAGGGCAAGGGGCTCTTCATCAAGCCTAGGATCCCGGGCCCTGTGATGGACCTGTCATTCAACTCCTCTGGCAGCGGGGGGAGACTACGGGGAGCTCCTCTCCTCCGGACTCCTGGTAAGTTCCGGCCGTGCGGGCTCTTCACTTGGTTTTTGTAGATCACCTAATCTTTTCTTTGCTTCAGGCCGTCACGCTGGTCCAAGAGTTCCAGGCCCGGGTCTCGGAGAGCCTCCGAGCTACCGAGGAGGCCCTAACCTCCAAGCGCTCTGATAAGAAAGCGCTCGCGTACTTGGTGGCGGTCAAGGAGGCCGTGCTCGCCGAGCGGTCCGAGAAGGACTGGGCACTCGGGGAGCTGGAGGCAACCCTGGCGCGGCTCACCGCCGTCGAAGACGCCGCCTCCCGACTCCAGAGGGAGCTGCACTCGGAGAGGCAAGCTCTCCGAGAGGCGGAGGCCTCGAGCGCCGCCGCGGTGACCACCGGCGGGAGGATGATCCGCTCGGCCCTCAAGGCGCTCGGGGTCAAGCTTGGATTGAGGAGCAGCCCCGACCTAGTACCATCATCGATCCAACAGGCTGCGTTTCCCACGATACGAAGGTCTCTTTGATCCCGGTGACCGCTGACGTCTGGGCCCGGGGCCTCGTCGTCCCGGCTATCACTCTCGAGTATACTCTCATGGAGCACCGTGGAGGGCGCGCCTGGGTCATCGGGGAGCTGCTTCCCCGGACCTTCCCCGGCTACTTCGAAGCCCGACGACAGGGGTTCGACGAGTTGGCCGGGGTTTTCTTTGATAGGGTCTCCGGGGGGATGGACCCAGACATAACGCCCCCGACGACGGCATCGACGGCATCAACAGCAGCGGAGGTCCCCCCCAAGGGGGGGACAAGAACAGGCAAGTATGAGCTCCCCCCAGCCTTTTAGTTAGGCTTTTTGCTTTGTAGTTTTTTTGTTCCCGGTAGCTTCTTAGAGGAAGCCCCAGAAAACTTTGTAAATCCTTTCACTTGATGAAATGAAAACATTGTTTTTGCTGAGTCTTGTCTCATTGTAAGCAGGCGTCCCGGGGCCCACTCCCAAGAGGGTGTTCTAGAGCCCTGGGTGGTGCTGCCCGGGGGCTCCCCGGCGGCCCGAGAGTTTACTCCCAAGGAGGAGTTTCTGAGCCTCGGGTGGCGTAGCCCATCGGAGGCCCAAGCAGCTCTAAACCTGTTGAGCCTTGCTACTGACGGACGAACCAATTATCCAGCCCCCGATCCTCTTTCCGAAAGAGTGCCGAAGAGCGCTCCCCAGGAGCCGATTCGGCTGCGATGGCTCTCGGAGTGGCACTTGGACAATTTTGGCAATTCCCGTGCCAAGCTATCTCCTCCGAAGCTTGGGTCCCGAAGGGTCCCACCGCTTATGAGCTTCTGTTCATATTTTTTATCAGTTTTATAAACACTTTTGCGCAGATTTTGATCACTGTTTATAAACATATCTTGAGCTATTTTTCTAAAGAACAAAGAGATATATTTTTGGATATACACTTGAGCCCAAGTGCTAAAATCTTGATCTTTCGATCAAGTATCATTTATTGTGATTGAGAGAGATCTTCTCAGAGCATTCATTTGCATCTTTGGAAGTTTCTTGCTATTTGTTGGGGATCAAGAAAAGATCTTGCAACTTGTTACTCTTGGTGAACGCCCTCACCTAGATGGTTTGGAGGCATGGCCGTTGACCTCTCCATTAACGAAGATTGTCGGAGAGGCTGGGCATATTTTGTGAAAGGCATCAGTGCTCGCCTATCTAGAGTGGAGAAGGAGCTACCTTAGTGAAAAATATCCTTCGTGGATATTGAAGCAAGACTTATTCATATGATTGCTTCAACGAGGAGTAGGGGAGATCGGGAGAGTCTCTGAGACCTCGGGATAAATCACAGTGTTTGTTTTTCTTACTCTTTCTTAGTGCAAAATATTATTAAATTGTTTCAGTTTATTTGCTCTTAGTCTTTTCTTTGCAAAAATTGTTTTTAGTTGAAAAGTTTTAAAGCCTCCTATTCACCCCCCTCTAGTCGGCATCCTCGATCGTACACATAGCGGGGAACTCGAGCCTCGCCGCGTACTCCAACGCTCTTCCTTCGGGGCTCCGGAGGACTACCCCCGCGGCGGCCCCATGAGACACAAGGAGCCATCGAACATGAGTGTCCAATGGTCGTTGCATCGGGGCGGTGCGGCGAGAGTCTCCCCCTCCGTCCCGGAGGCGGTGGTCCATTCGGCCACGAAGTCAGAAAGGACTTGTGATTTGATGGCGGAACGACCCGTGAGAGTGAGGGACAAGGGAGCGAGCTCGGCTCCCCACTTTCCAATCCGGCCAGTGGCCTCCTTGTTTTGCAGCACCTCCCCCAGAGGGAGAGATGATGGGACCGTGATCGAGTGCCCCAGGAAGTAGTGACGGAGCTTCCGGGACGTCATGAGGAGGGCGTAGCAAATTTTCTCCACTTCCATGTACCGCGTCTTAGCCCCTTGGAGGGCTTCGCTCACATAGTACACGGGGCCCTGCTGCCCTCCCTACTCCTTTACTAGCACTGCGCTTACCACGACCGGGGTCGCGGCGAGGTACAGGAGTAGGGGCTCTTCCAGAGATGGGCTCACGAGCATTAGGGGGGCTTGTGAGATACTTCTTTAGGTCATCGAAGGCCACCTGGGCCTCGAGAGTCCACTTGAATCCCTCGAGGCCCTGGAGGATTTTGAAGAACTGGAGGCCGCGTTCCCTTGACCGCAAGACGAAGCGGCTTAGCACGGCCAAGCGGCCGGTAAGCCACTGTACATCTTTCACAGAGTACGGCGGGGGCATGTCTTGCAGGGCCCGAATTTTTTTGGGGTTGGCCTCGATGCCCCGCTGGGACACGAGGAAGCCAAGCAGCTTCCCCCCACGTATGCCGAAGGCGCACTTTTCTAGGTTGAGTTTCAACCCGTACTTGCAGAGGTTGCAGAAGGTCTCCGCCAGGTCGTTGATGTGGGTGGCCGCGCGGAGGCTTTTAACGACCGCATTGTCAGCGTAGACTTCTACGTTGTGGCCGATCTGGTCCTTGAGGACCAGCGACATGAGGCACTGGAAGGTTGCTCCAGCGTTCTTCAGCCCGAAGGGCATATGGACGTAGTAGAAGATGCCGAGTGGAGTTATAAAACTCGTCTTTTCCTAATCCTCCTTACCCATCCGGACTTGATGGTAGTCCGAATACGCGTCGAGGACGCTCATAAGCTCGCACCCCGCGGTCGAGTCGACCAGCTGGTCGATCCGCGGGAGTGGGAAGTTGTTTTTTGGGTAGGCCTTGTTAAGGTCGGTGAAGTCCACGCACATTCGCCACTTTCCACTTGACTTCTTCACGAGGACGGGGTTCGCTAACCATTTGGGGTGCAAGACCTCCCGAACGAACCCTGCCTCTTGGAGCCTTGTGATTTCAGCCTTGATGGCCTCTTGGCGCTCAAGGGAGAGCTTCCTCAACTTCTGCTTGACTGAGGGGTGGCCGGGCGTCACAGCGAGCTTGTGCTCGATAATGTCCTGGGCGACGCCTCGCATGTCCGCGAGCTTCCACGCAAAGACGTCTGAGTTCTTGCAGAGGAAAGCCGCGAGCTTCCCTGCGCGCTCCTCAGAGAGATCCACCCCGATCTTGACAGTCTTGTCCCTGTTCTCTAGGGACAGCGGGATCTTCCAGAGGTCCCCCTCCGGGCGCGGCTTGGGGGGAGACCTCCCGGAAGGGATGGCCGAGGTATCAGGCGCCGGTGGAGAACTTCTCCCCCCCCCTGGGCGCCTTGATCAAGTTGACGCTCCCGATCGTCTTGATGGCGCACTCGTAGAGAGCACAGGCCACGTCCTGGTGACCTCGGGCGGTGATGACGCCATGAGGCCCAGGGATCTTCACACAGAGATAAGTATGGTGGATTGCCGCCCCCAGACGGTTGATCGTGGTCCTCCCCATAATCTTGTTGTACAAAGAGGGAAGGTCCACTACATCAAATCGGACCATTTCCATCCAGTAGTTGTCTGGGTTGCCGAAGGTCATGAGGAGATCAACCTTCCCCACCTGGTGGATGGTCTTTCCCGGGACGAAGCCCTGCAAGGGCCCGGCAGCGGGCTGCAGTAGCTTTTCATCAACCAGCATCTCCCTGAACGCCTCTAGGTACAGGATGTCGATGGAGCTTCTGCAGTCGAGGAGGATACGCGCCAACTGGCAGTTCTAGATGATGGCGGAGACGATGAGCGCGTCGTCATGGGGGAAGCGAACCCCGCACGCGTCTTCCGCCGTAAAGGTGAGGGGGACGTCCGACCACTTTGGTGGTCGAGACGTGTGGAGCACCCCCACAACCTTTACCTCCCGCGCGTACTCCTTGCGCTGGCGCTTGGAGTCTCGCTCCGAGGCGAATCCTCCCGTTATAACATTTACGTGTCTTTGGGAGGTTTGGAAGGGGAGCTCTTCGGCTGAGCCCCCTTCCCGCATTTGCCTCTGCTATTCCCCCAAGGGAGCGGGGAGAGCGGGCAGAGCTGGCAAAGGGGGCAAGGAGGCAGGGCTCCCTCCCCGCTGCCCATGCTGCTCGAGGAATGCGGCGAAGTGTTGCAGGAGTTAGTGGCACTCCCGGGTAGCGTGGGTATTGGACTTCTAGAAGGCACACTACACATTGGTTGTTCCCTCCTTGCCTCCCATCGTGGGACCTTCTCGGCCGCGGGACGATTGTCCCCCCCATGGCCCTTGGGTTTGGGGAAGGGGCGGTTGCCCTTGCCGCCGTCGCGGGAGCCGCCTCCGCCTTCGAGGACAAAAGTGTCCTGAGGTCGTGGCTCGCTGCGATTGCCCCTATTGAGACACTTGCTTGGGGGGTCCCTGGCATCCCAGTCAGCGAGGGCGGGGGCCCCTTGGTTCTTTTTCTAGAGGTCGTCCTCCTCCGCCTGAGCATACTTCTCGAGCACAGTGAAGAGCTCATCGGTGGAGGAGGGACATCTTCGGGAGAGCCTCTGGTGGAGCTCCCCAGAGAGGATCCCGCTCTTGCATGCCTCAATGACTATGGAGTCGGGGACGTGAGCCACTTTGCTCTTGCCCTGAGTGAAGCACTTGACCTGAGCGAAGCACTTGAAGAAGTTACGGATGGTCTCCCCTGTCCTCTGTTGGATAGTATAGAGCTGCGAGGAGTCCAGGGGGCGCATGTAGTTCCCCTGAAAGTTTGCGCATAACTCACGCTTGAGCTGCCCGAAGGACTTGATGGAACTGGCCCTTAGGTTGTAAAACCATGAACGGGCGATTTCGGTGAGGTAGAGGGGGAAAATGTTGCATTGCAACGTCTCTTCCCCCCAGCCGCCGAAATGGCTGTGGATTATACCTGCACAAACTCGTAAGGGTCAGCCTCACCGGTGTAGTGCTCGATGTGCGGCGAGCGGTAGGGATGTGGCCAGCGAATGCACCAGAGTCGGCGACACAACGGCTGGTTATCCCCCTCAACCTCCCGGGGAGAGTCCCGGTCGCTGTCCCCTTTGGCGAGGGAAGCACGTTCGTTGTCGGAGTCGGGGAGGGGTCCCATTGGTCCGCCAGCGCGACGGTAGCATCTGTTCTCCTCGGGGTTGGTCAAGCTAACCTTTTGGACATCCGGGTGCCCCCCGGAGGTGGCGGTTGCTTCTTCAACCGGCCTCTTCCCCCGGTTGGGCCGGGAGCGCGGCTCGCCGCAGCCCCGGGCTGGGGGAAGTTCCGATCGGTAACGGGATCCCCAGATTTCACGGTATGCATTCGCTCGACCTCCTCTCAGGTGAAGCGGGCCCTCAGGGGCGGCCCCGGGGGAGGAGGGAGTTGGTGCGCATCAACCGCCGCCCCGGAAGGAGCCGCCGGCGCGTGGGACGGGCCCAGCACTGGGTAAGCACCCGGGACATTGTGAACAGGAGAGATCCCTGAAGAAAACAGCGACCCTGGCACCGGGGCATTCCCGGACATTGTCCTAGGGAGACACCCGAGCACATGGGCGGCCACGGGCTCGGGGATGACTTCCGGCGTAGGGAAGGTTCCCGATGCTGCGGCAGCCACCTGCGGAGGTTCCGGGTCCGGGGCTGGGTGGCCCCCCAGGATGGGAAAGGTCCCGGGCATGGGCCGGCCTCCTTGCGCGGGAAACATCCCCGGCGCAACAAAGGCCCCATGTGTAGGCAAGCCTACAGGCGCGGGGAACGTTCCCAGTGCGGGGAAGGCCGCCGGGTGCCTCATGAAGAACGGAGGCGGCACCCCCATAAACGGGTACGGAGGCAGGTACAAAGGAGCCGGGAGCTGCGCTAAGTTGCGCAATAACTCCTCCAAGGTGTGTTGGGCGCGGAGTTGGCCCTCGACCAAAGCCCCAAGCAAGGGGTCTCCGAAGGTCGAGACTACCGGTTGGGGGGTGCTAGGTCCCGCAGGCGCGGTCGCGGTCATTGGGTTGGGGACGGGAACACCTGCACTGGAGGTTACGGGAGGAGGTGGTACCTCTCTCCGGGTATCTTCGGGAGGTAAGGTCCTTGCAGCAGCACCTTCTTGCGGAGGCGGTGCTGGGTCACTGAGACCGGCACCACCGGAAAGGAAGAGGGTCTTCGCCCTCATTCTTGGGGGAGCCATGACGATTTGTTATGAGTCCCCACGGACAAACCAACTATCATGGTATAAAATATACCACTGACAAGTTTCACGAGAAGACTTGAAACGGGAATGATGGCACAAACTGACCGAGCGACCGGTCACTTCCCACCAGGCAACACAGCAATTGACACGGTGATTTTTATACAGGCTAAAAATTCACCAAGCAAAAGCACTATCTGCACATAAATTCCTATGAAGCCTGTTAAAAATTTCTCAAAACTTTGGATGTTGATGGGGATAAACAGAGCCATGAAAATAAAAAAATAAAACTGACACAGATCATGCCCACAAAGGCACAAACACACAAGTGATTAAAACAAAACAGACTCCTCATTCTCATAATCGGACTCCAAGTTCCTATCATAATCGCACAAAAATAAGTTTGCCACTGCGGCTTCGGCACCTAGAGCAATCCTCCAATCTCCACAACAGAGTAGCAGTAAAAAAACAAGAAGGCCACAACACCACAACAAGAGATGGAGGCCGTGTAACTACAACTCACCCCACCCACCCCATTGTGCTCCCATCTCTGCTCGGACGCCTCCTGCGCCGCCGCCCCCAACTTCCTCGACATCACTGCCACCAATCACCAACTCGCCTCCCACCCCAGTACAAAACAAAAACTAAAATGCTAGAGGAAACAAAGGGCAGCAAAAGATAGTTTTTTTATAATTAACCCACTTAAAAAATATTTACAAAATTAACCCACAGTTACAAAATATCACAAAAATGGCCTGCCATGTCAGCTTGTCGAGCAGTGGGCATGCGACCACGACCACGGGCGACGACCACAGCGACCAGGTGTGCAAAAAATGATTTTAATCACGGGAGCGGGGATTCGAACCCGAGCCAATGAGATGAGAGCATGGTAACCAGCTGGGCTAAGGCCTGTTGCTGCTCTAAAGGCACTAGCCTTGTTAATATACACTTACTTGTCGGAGGCCCAGAACTCAACAAGCATGGAAAAAAGGATTTTAATCGCGGGAGCGGGGATTCGAACTCGGGCCATCAAGGTGGGAGCACACTAACCAATTGGGCTACAGTCTTTTACTGTTCTAAATGCCCTGGCCTTGTAATATACTGTCACTTGTCAAGTGCCCAGCACTCGACAAGTTGTGGTCATGGTCGAGGGGAGCTGTTGCCATGTGCTGGGAGTTCAACACGCTGCTTCCACGTGACATCCAGCTTGTTGAGCTCCTAGTACTCGACAGGCTGATGTGGCGGCCTACTTTTGTAAAATCTTGCAACTGTGAGTTATTTTTGTAATTAATTTTTTAATCTGGGTTATTTATAAAAAAACTCCAAAAGATAAAGAGCAAAAAAAGCATAGGGACAAGAGCAGAAAAGGATGCCTTTGATTTCTTGTATCAAGTTTAGTCTAGTTCATAAGATGCAATCATTTGTTTGTTTAGTTATTTGTATACATTTTAACTCTGGACAAGCAGATACAAAAAGTGACTATGAGTCTGACTGGCTAGATACACTTTTGCCCACCGTTTCTCCATAGTCTGGTCCGTCTAATTGCATAACTAAAAAATGATTAACATATATTAATAATTTTTAGCATGGATTAAGGTTGATTAAAGACTATTAATCAAAAATAAGGATTATTAAAGTGGGATATGAGATAATAATGTTTCTTAGCATTGTGTGATTAGAGAGTGATTAGTATATATTAATGATTCTTAGTATGGACTAATGTTGATTAAAAATAATTAAGATAGAATAAGAGCTATTAAAGTGAAATAAAACATTAAGTTGTTTTGGTACTATTTTTTTATCTTATATATTTTTCTACTTACATCAATTATACAATCAATCAATCAAATAATATCTCATTTCAGCCTACACAATCTCATACACCACCAAATACTATCTAATTATATCTCCATAGTCTATTCCACTCAACCTATCCCACACATACGAGTTAGATTCAATTATAGAGACAACCAAACACACTAATACTCACTGGGATTACTTCAAAAATCGAGCACCCTTGCTAGAGATAAGCTCAAACCACAGCTCATGGATGAGATTGATCCCACCAATCCATAACACGCAAGAGATCTGTAAGAACAAGTATCTCGTTGGTGAGATTGCTTTCACCAACTGACCTCTTGCACAAAGAGATCCACCACATCTCTCGGGTGAGTTCACTTCATACTCCTACCTCGTCGGTGAGATCGCCAACACAAAAAAACCCTTGGACAAAGAAAAAAATCATCTCTCCTCACTGTCTCTTCTTCTATTTCTCTCTCTGTGCAAAACTATTCTTCTCGAAAAACATAAGAATTCCATTAAAAGCAAAAAAAATAGAGAGAGAAATGGCCGAAAAAAAACTCAAAAAACATAACTACATGACATACCTAGACAAGCAATAATACAACCCTAAGTCCACCTTAAACCCACTTGCGCTCCTCGCACGAGAAATCTCACATTAGATTGTCATCCAATGGTGGTACTCAAGACTATATAGCAAATTATAGAGTAACAATCATTTTTTATTTAATAATTCTGTTATTTTATATTTTTAAAAAATATTTTATTGTTAAATATTAAAATTTATTCTGTTTTAATGAATATTTATTGACTAATCAATTCTTTTCACTGCACTCTGATTTTGTCGTGGTATTGCAAATACCCCGGCAGGTTTTGTGGATGATTCTAGTGAAGAAAACACGGCGCGGGCTGACCGGGTGACCGGTCCTCCCCCGCCGGACAAGCACAACAAGTGACACGAGGGTTTATACAGGTTCGGGTCCCGGTGGGGGCCCTAGTCCTGTCGGCGTGCTCCGGACTGGAGTCGGCTAGGGAGGCTCTCTCGGGGAGAGGGGCTCCGGAGCACACCTGTGAGATTGGCTATTCTAGCAATAATGAGAGAGTTGTCCTTTTTACAAGAGGTGTACAAGGGATTTTATAGCCCCAAAAGAAGCAAAAAGACTAAACAACCCCGCCTCCTACCGTTGGATCGAGGGGTAGCAACGTCCTTCTCCCGGTCAGGCGCCTCGGATGCTTGAAAAGTGCCCGCTGATTCCCGAGGCACTCCTCGCGTGACCCGCACGTGACTCGGGACCGAGGGCTCCTGCCCCCGGAAGGGCGACGACGCCCGGGACAGGCACCGGGGGCCTTGTCTCGGGCAAAAGGCCGCGCCCGGGACAGGCACCGGGGGCCATGTCCCCGGGCAAATGGCGGTGCCCGGGACAGGCACCCGGGGCCTTGTCCCCGGGCAAATGGCGGCGCCCGGGACAAGCACCGGGCGTCTTGTCCCTGGGCAAAAGGCGGCGCCCAGGAGAGGCACTAGGGACCTTGTCCCCGGGCAAAAGGCGGCGCCCGAGACAGGCACCGGGGGCCATGTCCTCGGGAAAAAGGCGGCTCCCGGGACAAGCACGGGGGGCCTTGTCCCCTGGCAAATAGTGGCGCCCGGGACAGGTACCGGGGACCATGTCCACGGGCTAAAGGCGGCGCCCGGGACAGGCACCGGGAACAGGCACCCGGGACAGGCAATGACAGCGCCCAGGACAGGCACCGGGAACCATGTCCACGGGCTAAAGGCGGCGCCCGGGACAGGCACCAGGGGCCTTGTCCTCGGGCAAATGGTCCCTGGTCCAAAGGCGGCGCCAGGGACCAGGCCCCCGGTGCCTGGGAGAGGCACCAGGGGCCTTGTCCCCCGGCGCCTGGGAGAGGCACCAGGTGCCTGTCCCAGGGGCCTGGGCCCTGGTCCAAAGGCGGCGCCCGGGACAGGCACCGGGGGCCATGTCCCCAGGCAAAAGGCGGCGCCTGGGAGAGGCACCGGGGGCCTTGTCCCCGGGCAATTGGTGGCGCCCGGGACAAGCACCGGGGACCATGTTCCCAGGCAAATGGCGGCGCCCGGGACAGGCACCGGAGGCCTGGTCCCGGGGCTAAAGGCGGCGCCCGGGACAGCCACCGGGGGCCTTGTCCCCGGGCAAATGGCGTCGCCCGGGACTGGCACTAGGGGCCTTGTCCCAGGGCAGCAGGCGGCGCCCGGGACAGGCATTGGGTCCTTGTCCCCGGGCAAATGGCGGCGCCCGGGACAGGCAGCAGGGGCCTTGTACCCGGGCAAAAGGCGCAACTTCTTACCTGGACTTAGTCTCGCGGAGATTTCCCCCAACAGCAGCCCCCCATGCCCTCCGGGGACGATGCTCAAGTCCCCGGGGGTATGGCCCACGTTACCGGGAAAATCTCCGGGACAAGCTACCGGAATTGTGACGCTTCGATTCTCGTGCCGTGCTTATGACCGCGCCGTTCGGCCATAATGACCGCTCGCGGTTCAAACCGGTGCCTCGTTTCACGCGCACGTCCCCTCGTTTCCCGCACGCTGTTTGAATTCCAACGGCGCGGATGTACCACAAGGGGCCGCGTGGCGCCCATCGGGGCCGCGTGGCGCCCATCGGAGCCACGTTTCGCTTCTATAAATAGGGCCTCGGGGGGCCCGGAGTGCTCATCCAAACTTTCAAAACTCCAGTGCTCTTAGCTCTCCCGGTAGTTAGTTCCCGGAAGCTTAGCCTCCAGAACCCTTAGGTCCCCCCAGTTTTCGAAGCCTTATCCACCACAAAATACCTGATGGGACCCAAGGGCTGAGCCAAGGCCGCAGTGGTGCCTCAGGAGGAAGTCACAGCGGAC
Source organism: Pharus latifolius (assembly GCA_019359835.1). Lineage (NCBI taxonomy): Eukaryota > Viridiplantae > Streptophyta > Magnoliopsida > Poales > Poaceae > Pharus > Pharus latifolius. The sequence continues at coordinate 49,109,066 of CM033322.1, forward strand.
TTCCTCTGGGCCTCCGAGTTCACGACTGGGGACTTGGAGTCCCCGGTCGACCAGGGGGTTGTCGCGGACGGGGACGTCCGGATCCCCACGAAGAAGGACAGAGCCCCCCGTCCCAGGCCCGGAGAGGTCGTGGCCTTCGAGACCTTCCTTGAGGCGGGGCTCCTGCTCCCAGTGCATCCATTGCTCCGGGAGTTCTTGAAGGAGTACGGGGTGGCTTTAAACCACCTCACTCCGAATGCGATCGTCCGGATGGGCCTGTTTATATGGCTCTTCGAGACGGCGACCGGACGGGAGCCCACGCTCCGCGCCTTCCAGTACTTCTACGAGTCGGCGGCAAGGAGCTCCCACCTGGTGAAGGGAGGACCCAAGTCCCCCTTCGGCTCAGTGATGATCTAGATGCTACCATCCCGGGTAGCTGAGTACCCGGTGGTAGCCTCCCGGGACCACTGGGGCGACTGGATCCGGAGGTGGTTCTACCTCCGGGTCCGGGACGATGATGTGGTGTACTTCCCGGAGGCCCCCACCTACAGCCGATCATCCGCCCTGAAGCCCCCGGTTTGGATGGAGGAGGAGCTAAGGCTCCTCGGCAAGGTCGTCGCCTGTCGGGGTGTCCGCTCTATGCGGGACGCCGCCGAGGAGGTGATGCTCTTGAAGATCTCCCCCTTCTCGCACGGGAGGAGGGGGATTGGGATGTGCCCTGCCCAATGGCTGCCGCAGAAGCCGGTGACCCGACGTACGTTCCCGATGACTTAGTCCATCTGATTCGTAAATTTTTCTAACTCTTACCTTTCGCAGTCCGGCCGTACCCGGCGGCTCAGGAGAAGGCGGAGAACCTCCTGGGGAGGTACTTCGCCGATGAGCACGAGCGCATCGTGCGCGTCGTGGGGGAGGGCCCTCCCCGGAACTTGGTAGCCGAGGCCTTCGGGCTAAGGCTACCGGAAAGGAAGCCCCTCCCTACCCCCGGCTCCCACAAGCGGGGAAGGGAGGCTGCCGGGGGCTCTGAGCCAAAGAAGGCCAAGGCTCAGAAAGCCCCCGGCCCATCGACGATGCCGGCCTCTACGCCGGTGAAGGCCCGGGACGAGACTCCCGGAACCGGGCGCGCTAGGGCGCCGGCCCGGAAGGAAGCAACGCCCCCTCCCCCGAAGAGCCCCGTCGAGGCTCGGGGGAAGGGACCTGCCGCAGACTACGCCCCCTCTTCCACCTTCGGCGGTGGCCCTCCCGGCGGCCCCAGCGCCACTGGAGCTGGAGAGGCCGGAGGTTCGGTTCGCGGAGGCCTCGCCCCCGTGCGTGGTGTGGCCAGTGGACGAGGGGGGAAGCCCATCGGTCTACGAGGCTCCCCCGGAGGTGGAGGTCCCGGGGGCCCCGCGACCCGGGAAGGGAAAGGGGCTCATGATTCCCCCCGGGAAGGGACCCCCTTCAAGAGCTCCTCGGCCACCTCCTCGGAGGCCACCTCCTCGTCGACGAAGACGCCAGCGATCGCCACCCCGGTCCACATTACCCCGGCAACTCATGTCCAGGGGCCCGTCATCGACCGAGACGGGTCCGGCACCGGGAGGGAGACCCCCCTGCTTTCCGCGGGGGAGGTCGACCGCTACGTGGAGGGCCTGTAGACCCGGAAGGTCCAGGCCTACGTCTCGGAGGGGATGATCCGCGAGCATTTTGGGGAGCTTCAGTCTCTCCAAATCAAGGTACGTCCCCGGGCCGGTGGGCTTTCTCCTTCGGCGCCCCCCTTTGAGATTTTTTCTAACTCTTGGACTTGTAGGGGGCCGCCATTACCTGGCGGCTCGAGCAGCGCCTCGGCCGGGCACTGAAGGAGGCGGAGGAGAGGGCCGCCGCTTTCCAGGAGCAGCGGGACGATGCCCTCCAGGAGCTGGCCTGGGTCCGGGCCCAAATCCACGCCTCCGAGACCGCCAACGACCGTCTCCGGCCGGAGGCCAAGGCCAAGGACGACGCCCTCCGGGAGCTCGAGGGCTCGAGCGTCCGGGCGGTTACGGACACGGGCCACTCCATGCGCTCGGCCCACGAGGGCCTTGCCATGAGCCTAGGCTCCAGGAGCAGCTCCGAGGCGGCCCCGGCAACTTTCACGGAGGCTGTGCGTTTTCTTAACGCACAAGTCTCTGTGATCCCGGAGGCCGCGGATGCCCGGGCGCGAGGCCGGGCAATCCCCGTGGTGGCGGCCACGGCCAGGCTCGTAGAGCACCGGGGGGTGGGCACCCGGGCATTCGGGGGTCGCATCCCCCGGAGCTTCCCAGAATTTTTTGAGCCCTCGCGCCGGGAGGTAGAGCAGCTGGCCGGGGGCTTTTACGACCGGATCATCTGGGCGAGATTCCCGGCACCGGCGCCTCCAGGAGCGGATGCACCGGCTCCGGCGGGAGCCCCCTGGGGGGAGGACACCAATGACCAAGTATGAGCCTCCCCCCCCCCCCCCCCCCGTGTCTTAGATAGGACCCTTTTTGCTTTCTTAGGATTTTGTTCCCGGTAGCTTCTTAGAAGAAGCCCCGGAGACTTGTAAAAAGACATTTTGAAATTCAATATGTCGCGCCCCAAGACTGGGACTACGACTACTCCTGTAGAGACCTAGCTCGCTGCAGCTAGTCCCATTCTCACAAACCTTTGACTTCCCAGGATGAGTCAAACACAGGAGTATATTACATTGCAACAGAGTACTAACAAAATATTAAGCAGTGTGGCCTGCTGGCCTTAATATTACATAAAGATGATTACAATGCCTACAAGGCATTCAGGGTTTAGCAAAATATTTAACTACACAGCAGAAAGGTGACCCTCCCACAAAAGAAGTTGACGGCAGAACAAAACACTTCAGGGCTCTGGCGGAACTGATTCTCCTCCATCTGGATCCACGAAGTACTCCATGCCACCATCTTGATCAAGGTAGGCTCCATCTATTGAGTTGAATGTTGCAAGGGTGAGCACTTACGTACTCAGCAAGTCATAAGTAAGAATAGATACATATAGTAGTGATGGTATGAACCTAGACTAGTCAAGAATTATGGATATTTGTAAAAGAATCTTTTTCTTTCATACTTCATCTCATAGCAGCACTTTTCATAATATAACATCATCATTCATGTTTACTAGATTATAGCACTACCGCGACACGTCGACACACGACAGCCCACGGCAGCACTCCTTATCATGACAACACATGTCATTTGGGTAATCTTGATTAAACATATTTTATTTAGAAAATAGTACTTGTGTCACACCCCGTGGATTTAATCCACCACAGCAAACTCCTATAAACCTGGGAGCTCGGAGTATTCGAATACGTTTTTAACTCTGCAGAGAGGTACCAATTTACCCGCAAGATATTCCACTTTCAAGCCCATCCTATCAAAATGATTAGACCCCTTCTCACAACCATGTGTGAGTGGCAAGGTGGATATAACAAGAACTTTTGTTATGCATCACTTACAATTCACCCCCGACCCTGTGGCTCTCAGCGAGACACAGTTGTGGCAGGTTGTATCCAAACCTCCACCCCTTTGCTTATTCCCATTACTGGGTCAGCGTGCTTGATCACCTTCAGTGATATGTGTGGGAGCCGCGCTCCGTGTTTATCGTGCATCACTACACATCTCATGCAGGGGTTTCATGTGCGATCCACATAATTACTTGTTCAGGCCTGTCCCATACCAGGCTTGCGGTTAGCACATTGTTCATGCCACTAGACGCACAATACAAGGTTCTAGTCCTTATATGCCAGTGACCAGACCATCCACAACCCTGCACCTTCAGTGCCAGCATTCCTTTGCAGTCTAGCACCTCCAGTGCTTCCGCCATCCATACCATTTTTCTGGTCACGGCTAGTAGTTTTATTTCATGAATATAAATATATAGATACATATATAATAGTTCATGGCTCAAAACTTGTTTATTTCACATTTCACAGATAACCAGTCTAGTACTGCCAATTCATAAATCAACCATTCTCAATCTTTCACATGCAATATTGCCTATATTCAAGGTTATATTATAGCAACATTTAAAATATAGGTTCAAGATGACCAAGGATATGACTTGCCTTCCGCGTCGTAAGAAACAGCAGTTGATGACGGGTCAACAGCAAAATCTTCAAAGTCAGCTTCTGAATCTGCTCGACGACAAACAAACACACAATGATTACTTATAATATTAAAATGTTTTATGACTTATATGCAGAAATGCTCAACAAGCATGATTGAACTATACTAGAGATAATTTGAACTGCAAACTGAACTGAGTCGAGATTCTAGGGTTTCAAGGAATTTGGGCTAAGGATGGTGATTAGATAATCTTAGGGTTTCAGGATTACAATAGGGATAACAATTTTGTGGCTGGTTTAAACAAAACAGCGAATGTCAACAGATCGACATTCGGATCAAGGCTTGGACATAGCTTTAAGAAAAGCTAGGGTGCTTATCTCAAGTTGTGGTAGTAGAAGAAAATGTAGATCACAACTCTACAAATTTAGTGGACAAAGTGATTTTCAATTTACACAACCAGAAGTGGGTAAACAAGGTCAATGCCACTGGCTGACAAGCTCTGGCATAGAGCTGACAATGCCAAAAACTAGGGCTTAGCATAACTTTTGATCTGGAGCTCCAAATGATGCACCACTTTGTCTAGGAGGTAGGCTTGAGTAACAGTAATAATTAAGTCAACAGGATCTAGGGCTGAAGATGGCTGGACAGCAAGATATCTAATGATGAACTGAGATGAACACACTGCACTAGATCAGTTCTGGACAAAGTCTTGGCAAAGCTATAACTTCCAATCTAGGCCGATCTAGGTGTCGGGCTAGAAGACAAAAATGCTCAGGAGGCTAAGGCACATCTAAAAGACAAGGTGATTTGGGCTGAAACGGCTGGAACAAGCTTTCCGGTGATCGGCGCCGGAGAAGAAGCACTGGATTTGGGCATTTTCAACACAAGCCGATTGAACTCGATTCCTTGCTCTAGGAGTGATAGAAGGGTATGAGTAAGCTACTGGCGACGTCAATTTGGCCGGAGGATCGCCGATGTGGCTTGGCGACGAGAGCCAGCAACTGATAAATTACAAAATCGGGAATAGCTTCAAATTGGGATCAATTGATTGTTCTAAGTTCACAGGCATGCTTGATTTAGCTTACTGATCAATTTTGTTTACAGAATCGAAAGCTAATTTGTACTGGATTGAGCCACATTACAGGAACAGGACAATTGACAATTCCGGTGATCGCCGGCGTTAGGGGTCACCGGTGAGCAATTAAATAGTACTACACAGAGAGAATGAGTAGAGGAACTCACTGATGGCTTTAATTTGGCAGGAGATTAAGTGTAAAGCGCTGGCACCGTGAGCCTCCTCGACGGCTCGCCGGAGAAGATGACTGAAACAGCGAGATTTGGAATTTGGCTGGTTTCTGGTGAAGTATGGAGAAGCTGCTGCACACAGGAGCGCTTAAATAGGCCAGGCGAAGCTTGCAAGGAGGAGACAATGAAGTGATTGGCTGCCGTGATGAGATTGCTTGCGTGCTGGACCAATAGCGGCGAAGAAACAGCAAGGAGCGGTGATGCGACGGCGACAACCTTGCAGTTGATCACAGTGTCGCCTCATCGGGACCTGGCAAGGCTGTAGTAAGCTGTGGCGACAACACTGGCGCGGCAAGGTGACGTGGCGAGGGGTTGCTGACAAAAAGCCATTGATCGCGCGCGGGAGCAGGCATTGGTCGTCGACATAGCAGCGACCTTGCCACGGCACTAGCTGGAGCGAGGACACGTGCGCACCGGCATGCACGGTCACAAGTGCGGCGAAGCTTGGCCAGCGGCGAGCGTGCACGGCGCAAGGAAACCACGGCGAGCCCTGGTCGTGCGCACAGTAAACGGCCTGGTCGAATGCTTGCTGCTGTCCTGGTCGAAATGGGCTGAGTTGCAATTTCAAATCTTTGAGTCTTGGACTGATCTGTAAATCTGGAATTCTGGAAGGTTTAAACTGAATTTGCTTTCACTAATCTGGCAGATATATTCAACAAAACATTTGGCAAAGATAGTTGATAAGATTTGACACATTTGAATAGTTTTCGATACAAACTGAAAATAGGGTAAATTAGGGTAAAGTAAGATTTGAATTTTGTCGATTTCGAATTCTGGCATTTAGGGTTTGATTTTGATATCTGCACAGAAGAGAAACTTGTGGCAAATAGCATTTTGAGAGATTTGCTGAAGAGGTTTTGAATTTGAAGTTAATCTGAAGATTTTAGCCTTTTTGGGTTTTCAGATATCAGATAAGAACTAATTTGTAATAACTTTTGGACTGATTTGTGAAAAGAGTCTAGATGATAAAATCTGGCTGCTAACTTTCTGATTTAAGGTATTGGCATACCAATGATCATATTCCACAAATAATCTGGTCTGAACTTGGTCAAGATTTGGATTAAATCTGGATTTCTGAAACTTAGGGTATTTAGGTAATATAGGATATTCTGTTTTCGAAAACAGAATGGAGTTGATAATTCTGGAAGTTAGAGGTAGAATTGGAACTGGGTTCTAAAGGCTTTTAGATTCAGGATAACTAATAGATCACATCTGAACAATCTGATCTTGATTTGAGGTCACAGGATAGATTTTGGAGATTTTAGGGCTTAGGATAGATACTGATCTGGCTATTACTACAGATACATGCATGCATGCTATTGAAGAAAAAGGAAATTTTCACCCCTAACTCAGGGTGTTACACAATAGAAGTTGAAATTTCTCTAAGTCTATATGAATGCCATTTTACCAGGTTTCCTGGGAGGTTACTCCCTGGCGAAGGTCCGGTAGAGGTTCCTTGGGGGCGAGGCCTTTGAGCCCCAGTGGGTGCCACCCGGGGGAGACCCAGGCCGCCTTGATTTTGTTAAGTCTCTTGTCCGGGGAACGCGGCGGGGGCGTTGTCCGGGAGCCAATCCAGTTGCGATGACATCCGGAGTGGCACCTGGACAATTTTGATAATCATCGCGCCGAGCTACCCCCTCCGTGACCGGGCTTTCGGATGGTTCTCCCTCTTCGAATTCTTCCACCGGCGGGCTACGAGTATTGGCCCGAGGACCTGCTCCGGGAAGCCCAGCGCCGCATACGCGGGTTGTACCGGGACCTGACTTGGGAGCTATCGGAAGGTCTCCGGGACTACTAGGCATAGGAGCCTTAGGACGTAGAGGATTTCTGGGTAATAGCCCGGGTTGTACCGTATCCGATGTAATGATGCCCACCGGAGGGGGAAGATGTCCTCCGGTTAAGTGATCAATAGAGCTGTGCATTTGCTTTGTGATTTCTTTTGATGAGATAGAGCTAAGTTTTTGCTCGTTTATCTTATAAGTCTGAGACGGTGTGGTTCCCGGGGGGCTCCTTATCCCCCCTCCACAGCAGGCCGGGGGGTAGCTCCGCGCGCTGTGGGGGTGACAGAGCCCCCGGGATGAAGTCCTGCGGCATAAGAATTTTTCCAAGTTTTCCCAAGGTGAAAATTCCAATTTTGTCGGGAGAAACATCCGGGGAAATCCAAGACGGGATTTCCGGGGGGAGTTTTTCATGGACACAATCGTCCGGTTGCTGTGAAAACGGGGAGCTAGGAATAAGGTCTTCGGGGAAAAACGTCCGGGGAAAATCCAAGACGAGATTTCCAGGGGGAGTTTTTCCAGGAGAATCATCCAGTTGCCGTGAAAACGGGGAGCCGGGAATAAGGTCTCCGGGGAAAACGTATCTAAGAAAAACCCGAGACAAAATTTCCGGAGGTAATTTTTTCGGGAGACAATTGTCCGGTCGCCGTGAAAACGGGGAGTCGGGAAAAAGGTCTCCGGGAAAGAAATATCCAAGAAATCCATCTCGCTGGGGAGACAATCGACTCCCGGAGGAGGATGTGCCCGATGACGGGTCTGAGTGTTTGGGTAGGGGACTAGTCTCCCAAAGTGGCTCGTTACCACGGTCACTGAGGACCGGGTTGCCGCTTACACCCTCAGTCCACGAGGGGTGGTCGTAAGCCGCCATACGGGAGTGGGACTCCCGTTTTAGGGACTTGTTGGGTCGTGATAGCCCACTTCCTCACGGGAAGGGCATCCTCGTTGAGGGCATCCTCATGGGGAGGGTAGCGCCGTGAGAGGCGGTAATGTAAAAAACCTGCATTGAGACAGAGCTGAAGAAAAATCCAGTTGTATTAACAATGAACCAAAATACAATACCTCCCCCCGCGAAATCGCGAAAGGGGAGGGAACGGTGATTACAATGTTCCCCCTCCCCCTCCGACGCAATCGTTCCGGGGGAGGGGACGAGCCCGTGTAGGCTAGACGTAAAAATTGCTTCAGCTCCTGCTCTTGAAGGTTAGAGAGCTTGTAAGCCCCCGAGCCCAGGACCGCCGAGATCCTGTAGGGGCCCTCCCACTTGAGGGAGAGCTTGCCCTGGGCTTGGGGGTCTGTGACGTGCTTGAGGACAAGGTCCCCAAGGCGAAAAGCCCTCTCGCGTACGCGCTGGTTGTATGCGCGCGCCATCTCGCGCTCGTAGATTGCGTGGCGGAGGAGCGCTCGGTTGCGTTCCTCCTCCACGAGATCAATCTCCAGCCGTTGATTCGCCTCATTGGCTTGGTACGCAGTGGTCGTAGCTCTGTTTAGGAGCTCGACTCGCAGCGACCGAAAGCCAATCTCCTGGGGGAGGACTGCCTCTGCCCCGTAGACCAGGGAGAAGGGAGTACGTCCCGTCGCCCTGCTCGGAGTCGTGCGCATGGAGCAGAGAATGCTAGGGAGCTCCTCGCCGATGCGCTCGGAGTTGGCGTAACCCTTGTAGGATCACGCCGTTGACCCTTTCGACGGCCCTATTGCTTTGGGGATGGGCAACCGAAGCGAAGTGGATGATGAGCCCTAGACCTTCACAGAATTCCCAGAAATACGCCGAGTCAAATTGGGTCCCATTATCGACAGTGATTTCACGAGGGACACCAAAACGACAAATGACGTTTTTCCAGAAAAACTGCTGTACCGCCCAGGACGTGATGCTGGCCAGGGGTTCAGCCTCCACCCACTTAGTAAAGAAGTCGACCGCGACCACTGCATGCTTGTATCCTCCGGGCGCTGGCGGGAAGGGCCCCAGGAGGTCCATCCCCCAGCGCGCGAAGGGCCAAGTGATGGGGATAGTCCGCAGCGCTACGGGGGGAGGTTCGAACCCTTGGCCATCTTCTGGCAAGCCTCGCACGCGGAGACAAGGTATCGCACGTCACGCATCATTGTGGGCCAGTAAAAGCCCTAGCGAAGGGCCTTGGCCGCGATGGCGCGCGGGGCTAAGTAAGAGCCGCAGCTCCCCGCGTGGATGTCTTCGAGAAGCCATAGTCCCTCCGGCCGTGGGAGGCACCCGAGGAGGGTGGAAGCCCCCTGCTTGTAGAGCTTCCCCTCCAATAGGAGGTATGCCCGGGCTTTGGCTCAAAGGCGCTTAGCCTCGGTCTCGTTGGGAGGGTCCCCCTCCCCCTTGATGAAGGAGGCGAGGGGGTCCATCCATGACGGAGTCCGGGTGATCTCGGCGACCTCCGGGACACAAGGCTCGTCGCCTGTGTCCGGGGAGGCCACCGAGGGCTTTGCGATGATCTCTGTAACACCCTGAGTTAGGGGTGAAAATTTCCTTTTTCATCAATAGCATGCATGCATGTATCAGTAGTAGTAGCCAGATCAGTATCTATCTCAAACCCTAAAATCTCCAAATCTAATCTGTGACCCCAAATCAAGATCAGATTGTTCAGATGTGATCTATCAGTTATCCTGAATCTAAAAGCTTTCAGAACCTAGATCCAATTCTATCTCTAAATCCCAGAATTATCAACTCCATTTGTTTTCGAAAACGGAAATACCTTATATTACCCTAAATACTCTGAATTCAAATTTAATCAAAATCTTGACCAAGTTCAGATCAGATTATTCCTGGAATATGATCATGGGTATGCCAATACCTTAAACCAGAAAGTTGGCAGCCAGATTTTATCATCTAGACTCTTTTCATAAATCAGTCCAAAAGTTATTACAAATTAGTCCTTATCTGATCTGAAAACCCAAAAAGGCTAAAATCTCCAGATTAACTTCAAACTCAAAATCTCTTCGGCAAATCTTCTCAAAATGCTATTTGCCACAAGTTTCTCTTCTGTGCAGATATCAAAATCAAACCCTAAATACCAGAATTCGAAATCGACAAAACTCAAATCTTACTTTACCCTAATTTACCCTATTTTCAGTTTGTATCAAAAACTATGCAAATGTGTCAAATCTTATCAACTATCTTTGCCAAATGTTATGTTGAATATATCTGCCAGATTAGTGAAAGCAAATTCAGTTTAAACCTTCCAGAATTCCAGATTTACAGATCAGTCCAAGACTCAAAGATTTGAAATTGCAACTCAGCCCATTTCGACCAAGACAGCAGTAAGCATTCGACCAGGCCGTTTACTGTGCGCACGACCAGGGCTCGCCGTGGTTTCCTTGCGCCGTGCACGCTCGCCGCCGGCCAAGCTTCGCCGCACTTGTGACCGTGCATGCCGGTGCGCACGTGTCCTCGCTCCAGCTAGTGCCATGGCAAGGTCGCTGCTACGTCGACGACCAGCGCTTGCTCCCGCGCGCGATCAACGGCTTTTTGTCAGCAACTCCTCGCCACGTCGCTTCGCCGGGCCAGTAGTTGTCGCCACCGCTCGCTACAGCTTTGCCAGGTCCCGATGAGGCGACACTGTGATCAGCTGCAAGCTTGTCGCCGTTGCATCACCGCTCCTTGCTGTTTCTTCGCCGCTATTGCTCCAGCACGCAAGCAATCTCATCACAGCAGCCAATCACTTCATTGTCTCCTCCTTGCAAGCTTCGCCTGGCCTATTTAAGCGCTCCTGTGTGCAGCAGCTTCTCCACACTTCACCAGAAACCAGCCAAATTCCAAATCTCGCTGTTTCAGTCATCTTCTCCGGCGAGCCGTCGAGGAGGCTCACGGTGCCAGCGCTCTACACTTAATCTCCTGCCAAATTAAAGCCATCAGTGAGTTCCCCTACTCATTCTCTCTGTGTAGTACTATTTAATTGCTCACCGGTGACCCCTAACGCCGGCGATCACCGGAATTGTCAATTGCCCTGTTCCTGTAATGTGGCTCAATCCAGTACAAATCAGCCTTCGATTCTGTAAACAAAATTCATCAGTAAGCCAAATCAAGCATGCCTGTGAACTTAGAACAATCAATTGATCCCAATTTGAAGCTATTCCCGATTTTGCAATTTATCAATTGCTGGCTCTCGTCGCCAAGCCACACCGGCGATCCTCCGGCCAAATTGACGTCGCCAGTAGCTTACTCATACCCTTCTATCACTCCTAGAGCAAGGAATCGAGTTCAATCGGCTTGTGTTGAAAATGCCCAAATCCAGTGCTTCTTCTCCGGCGCCGATCACCGGAAAGCTTGTTCCAGCCGTTTTAGCCCAAATCACCTTGTCTTTTAGATGAGCCTTAGCCTCCTGAGCATTTTTGTCTTCTAGCCCGACACCTAGATCGGCCTAGATTGGAAGTTATAGCTTTGCCAAGATTTTGTCCAGAAATGATCTAGTGCAATGTGTTCATCTCAGTTCATCATCAAATTTCTTGCTTTCTAGCCATTTCTTGCCCTAGATCCTGTTGACTTAATTGTTCCTGTTATCAATGCCTACCTCCCAGACAAAGTGGTGCATCATTTGGAGCTCCAGATCAAAAGTTATGCCAAGCCCTAGTTTTTGGCATTGTCAGCTCTATGCCAGAGCTTGTCAGCCAGTGGCATTGACCTTGTTTACCCACTTCTGGTTGTGTAATTTGAAAACCACTTTGTCCACTGAATTTGTAGAGTTGTGATCTACATTTTCTTCTACTACCACAACTTGAGATAAGCACTCTAGCTTTTCTTAAAGCTATGTCAAAGCCTTGATCCGAATGTCGATCTGTTGACATTCGCTGTTTTGATTAAACCAGCCACAAAATTGTTATCCCTATTGTAATTCTGAAATCCTAAGATTATCTAATCACCATCCTTAGCCCAAATTCCTTGAATCTTGACTCAGTTCAGTTTGCAGTTCAAATTATCTCCAGTACAGTTCAATCGTGCTTGTTGAGCATTTCTGCATATAAGTCATAAAACATTTTAATATTATAAGTAATCATTGTGTGTTTGTTTGTCGCCGAGCAGATTCAGAAGCTGACTTTGAAGATTTTGCTGTTGACCCGTCATCAACTGCTGTTTCTTACAACGCGGAAGGCAAGTCATATCCTTGGTCATCTTGAACCTATATTTTAAATGTTGCTATAATATAACCTTGAATATAGGAAATATTGCATGTGAAAGATTGAGAATGGTTGACTTATGAATTGGCAGTACTAAACTGGTTATTTGTGAAATGTGAAATAAACAAGTTTTGAGCCATGAACTATTATATGTATTATTATACTTATATTCATGAAATAAAACCCCTAGCCGTGACCAGAAAAATGGTGTGGAATGGCTGTAGCACTGGAGGTGCTAGACTGCAAAGGATATGCAGGCACTGAAGGTGCAGGGTTGTGGATGGTCTGGTCACTGGCATATAAGGACTAGAACCTTGTGTTGTGCTTCTAGTGGCATGAACAACGTGCTAACCGCAAGCCTGGTATGGGACAGGCCTGAACAAGTAATTATGTGGATCGCACATGAAACCCCTGCATGAGATGTGTAGTGATGCACGATAAACACGGAGCGCGGCTCCCACACATATCACTGAAGGTGATCAAGCACGCTGACCCAGTAATGGAAATAAGCAAAGGGGTGGAGGTTTGGATACAACCTGCCACAACTGTGTCTCGCTGAGAGCCACAGGGTCGGGGGTGAATTGTAAGTGATGCATAACAAAAGTTCTTGTTATCTCCACCTTGCCACTCACACATGGTTGTGAGGAGGGGTCTAATCATTTTGATAGGATGGGCTTGAAAGTGGAATATCTTGCGGGTAAATTGGTACCTCTCTGCAGAGTTAAAAACGTATTCGAATACTCCGAGCTCCCGGGTTTATAGGAGTCTACTGCGGTGGATTAAATCCACGGGGTGTGACACAAGTACTATTTTCTAAATAAAATGTGTTAAATCAAGATTACCCAAATGACATGTGTTGTCATGATAAGGAGTGCTACCGTGGGCTGTCGTGTGTCGACGTGTCACGGTAGTGCTATAATCTAGTGAACATGATTGTTGATGTTACTTTATGAAAAAGTGCTGCCATGAAATAAGATGAGATGAGGTATGGAAGTAAAAGATTATTTTATAAACAACCATAATTCTTGACTAGTCTAGGTTCATACCATCACTACTATATGTATCTATTCTTACCTATGACTTGCTGAGTACGTAAGTGCTCACCCTTGCAACATTCAACTCAATAGATGGAGCCTACCTTGATCAAGATGATGGCATGGAGTACTTCGTGGATCCAGAAGGAAGAGAATCAGTTCCGCCAGAACCCTGAAGTGTGTTGTTCTGCCGTCAACTTCTTTTGTGGGAGGGTCACCTATCTTCTGTTGTGTAGTTAAATATTTTGTTAAACCCTGAATGCCTTGTAGGCATTGTAATCATCTTTATGTAATATTAAGGCCAGCAGGCCACACTGCTTAATATTTTGTGAGTACTCTGTTGCAATGTAATATACTCCTGTGTTTGACTCATCCTGTGAAGTCAAAGGTTTGCGAGAATGGGACTAGCTGCAGTGAGCTAGGTCTCTACAGGAGTAGTCGTAGTCCCAGTTTCGGGGCGCGACAATCTCCAGGAAGGCCCCTCTGTGGAGCGGTTCCCAGGCACTGGCCGCCCGGGCTAGGGCATCGGCCCGGTCGTTATCCCTTTGTGGGATATGCCGGGCCTCGAGGCCGTCGAAGTGCCTCTCCATCTTGCGCACCTCCTGCAAGTAAAGGCTCAAGTTTGCGTCATGGGACAAGTACGACTTGTCCATTTGGCAAACTAAGAGCTGGGAGTCTCCCTTCACTACGAGGCGTCGAATCCCCAGGGAGCGCGCAAGGCGCAGCCCGAGGGCAAAGCCTCGTATTCGGCGATGTTGTTGGTTGCGGGGAACTCGAGCTGCGCCGCGTACCTGAGTTCCTTCCCCTCGAGGCTCCGGAGGACTACTCCCGCACCGGCCCCGGCGAGACACAGAGACCCATCGAACATAAGTGTCCAATGGTCGCTGCGTCGGGGCGGCGTGGGGAGGTCTTTGTCCCCGGGCCCGGAGGCAGGGGTCCACTCCGCCACGAAGTCGGCGAGGACCTGTGACTTGATGGCGGAGCGGCCTGTGAGGGAAAGGGAAAAGGGGGCGAGCTCGGCCCCCCACTTTCCGATCCGGCCGATGGCCTCTTTGTTTCGCAGCACCTCCCCCAAGGGGAGGGATGACGGGATGGTAATGGGGTGCCCCAGAAAGTAGTGACGGAGCTTCCGAGACGCCATCAGGAGGGCGTAGGAGATCTTCTCCATCTCCGTGTACCGAGTTTTGGCCCCTTGGAGGGCCTCACTCACGTAATACACGGGACGCTGCTGCCCATCTTGCTCCTTTACCAATACCGCGCTTACAGCGACCGGGGTCGCGGCAAGGTAGAGAAGCAAGGGCTCTTTCGGAGATGGGCTCACGAGCATTGGGGGGCTCGTGAGGTACTTCTTCAGGTTGTCAAAGGCTTCCTGGGCCTCGGGGGTCCACCGGAACCCCTCGAGCCCCCGGAAGATCTTAAAGAATTGGAGGCTGCGTTCCCCCGACCGCGAGACGAAGCGGCTCAGCGCTGCTAAGCGGCCAGCGAGTCGCTGAACGTCCTTGACCGAGCGCGGCGGGGGCATGTCTAGGAACGCCCGGATTTTCACCGGGTTTGCCTCTATGCCCCACTGGGACACAAGGAAGCCCAGGAGCTTCCCCCTGCGCACGCCGAAGGCGCACTTCTCTGGGTTGAGCTTCATCCTGTACACGTGGAGGTTGCGGAAGGTTTCCACTAAGTCGTCGATGTGGGCAGTTGCGCGGGGACTTTTCACGACCGCGTCGTCGACGTAGACTTCGATGTTGCGACCGATTTGGTCCTTGAAGACCAGCATCATGAGGCGCTGGAAGGTCGCTCCCGCATTCTTCAGCCCGAAGGGCATATGAACGTAGCAGAAGGTTCCGAGGGGAGTTATGAAACTCATTTTTTCCTCGTCCCCTTCCGCCATCCGGACTTGGTGGTAGCCCGAGTAGGCGTCCAGGAAGCTCATCAACTCGCACCCCGCGGTGGAGTCGACCAGTTGGTCAATCCGCGGGAGCGGGAAGTTATCCTTGGGGCAGGCGCGGTTGAGGTCGGTGAAGTCACGCACATCCGCCACTTGCCGTTTGACTTTTTCACGAGAACGGGGTTCGCGAGCCACTCGGGGTGTAAGACCTCCCGAATGAACCCCGCCTCTCGGGGTCGGGCAATCTCCACCTTGATCGCCTCTTGGCGTTCAAGGGAGAGCTTTCTCAGCTTCTGTCTGATTGGGGGGTGGCCAGGGGTCACCGCGAGCTTGTGCTCAATGACATCCCGGCGACACCCCGCATGTCGGAAGGCTTCCACACAAAAACGTCGGAGTTTTCGCGCAGGAAGGCCGCAAGTTGCGCTGCATGCTCCTCGGGGAGCTCTGCCCCGATCCAGACGGTTTTGTCCCCGTCGCCCGGGGACAGCGGGACCTTCCGGAGGCCCCCTTCCGGACGCGGCTTGAGAAGGGGCCTATCGGGAGGTATCACAGCGACGTCAGATTCTGGGGGAGAGACCCCCCCCCCCCGGGGTCTTGATGATGTTGACGCTCCCGATTGTCACGGTGGCGTGCTCATACAGAGCGCGGGCCATGTCTTGGTCTCCCCGGGTGGTGATCACGCTGTGAGGCCTGGGGATCTTCACGTAGAGGTAGTTCTGGTGGATTGCGGCTCCCAGGCGGTTGACCGTGGTCCTCCCCATGATCGCGTTGTAGGAGGAGGGGAGGTCCACCATGTCAAACCAGACCATCTCAGTTCAGTAGTTCTCCAGAGTACCGAACGTCATGGGGAGATCCACCTTTCCCACGGGGTGAATCGCCTTCCCCGGGACGAATCCTGGCAAGGGCTCTGCTGTAGGCTGCAAGAGCTTCTCATCTACCTGCATTTCCCTGAAGGCTTTCAGGTAGAGGACATCGGCGGAGCTCCCACCATCCACGAGGATGCGGGCCAAGTGACAGTTGTAGATGGTGGCGGAGACGATTAGTGCGTCGTCATGGGGGAAGCGGACCCCACGTGCGTCTTCCGCCGTGAAGGTAAGGGGGACGTCCGACCACTTGGGTGGCGGAAACGTGTGCAGCACCCCTATAACCTTGACTTCGCGCGCGTACTCCTTACGCTGGCGCTTGGAGTCCCGCCTGGAAGCGGACCCTCCCATGATGACGTTGACACGCCGCTGGGAAGTTTGGAAGGGGAGAGTTTCTGACGGCTCCCCCTCCTGTGCTCGTCCCTGCTGTCCCCCCGTGGGAGCAGGAAGGGCCGGTAGAGCCGGTTGAGGGGGCAAGGAGGCCGGAGTCCCCCCCTGCCTATGCTGGTCGAGGAACGCCACGAATTGCTGCAGTAGCTGGTGGCATTCCCGGGTGGCATGGGTACCGGACCCGTGGAACGTGCACCACAGTCCTTCCTTGCTTCTCCCTGCGGGGCCTTTCCAGCCGCGGGACGACTGTCCTCCCCCACGGCCTCTCGGCTTGGGGAAGGGGCAGTTGCCTCTCGGGGCGTCACGCGAGCCGCCTCCGCCTTCGAGGACAAAGGTGTCCCGAGGCCGTGGCTCGTAACGACCCCCCTGCCTGGGGCGTTTGAGGGGGTCCCTGGCCCCCCGGGCTGCGGGGGCGGGAGCCCCTTGGTTCTTCTTCCAGAGGTCGTCCTCCTCTGCCCGAGCGTACTTTTCAAGCACGTTGAAGAGCTCGTCGGCGGAGGAAGGGCAGCTTCGGGAGAGCCTCTGGTGGAGCTCTCTCGGGAGGATCCTACTCTTGCATGCCTCGATGACCGTAGAGTCAGGGACGTGAGCCACATTGCTCTTGACTTGAGTGAAGCGCTTAAAGAAGCTGCGGATAGTCTCCCCCGTCCTCTGTCGGACGGTGTACAGCCGCGAAGAGTCCAGGGGACGCACATAGTTCCCTTGGAAGTTCGCACAGAACTCGCGCTTAAGCTGCGTGAAGGACTTGATGGAGCCGACCTTCAGATTGTAGAACCAGGACCGGGCGATCCCGGTGAGTTAGAGGGGGAAGACGTTGCACTGCACCGTCTCATCTCCCCCAGCCGCCGAGATGGCGGTGGAGTATACCTGCACAAATTCATAGGGGTCGGCCTCACCATTGTAGTGCTCGATGTGCGGCGGGCGGTAAGGCCGCGGCCATCGGATGCACCGAAGTCTGTGGCAGAGCGGCTGGTTAGCCCCCTGCACTTCCTGGGGAGAGCCCTGGTCACCGTCTCCTTTGACAGGGGACGCGCGCTCATTGTCAGAGTCGGGAAGCGGCCCAAGAGGTCCGCAGGCATGGCGGTAACGACGCTTTTCTTCCGGGCTGGGGCTGAATTCCCGGACGTCCGGGCTATCCCTCAGAGAGGTTGGCTCTTCAACGGGTCTCTTTCCCCGGGCGGTGCGGGAGCGAGGCTCCTCGCGTCCGTGACCCGGGGGAAGCTCTTCCCCGGACTTAGCCGTGCGCATTCGCTCGACCTCCTCCTGGGAGAAACGGACCTGGTCTGCCGGGGGCACCCTCGGGGGCGGCCCCAGGGGAGGAGGGAGCTCGTGCACTGTAGCTACCGGCCCGGGGGCTACCGGGGCCGGCTGGGGGGAGCCCCCTGCGAAGACCCCCGAAACCGGAAAGGGGGAAGCCCCTGTATCATCCGGAACCGGGGAGGGGGCCCCCGCGATGACGTTCGGAACCGGAAAGGGGGGAACCCCTGTATTATCCGGAACCGAAGAGGATGGAGCCCCCGCGGCGGCGACCGGAACCAGAAAGGGGGGAACCCCTATATTATCCGGAACTGGCAAGGGGGGAACTTCCGCGGCGACGTCCGGAACCGGGGGGCCGTTGCGGGGGGAGATCCGTTGAGGCACGGGAGCTGCTCTGTCGACCGCCCCCGGTGTGGTAGATGCAACCCGCGGGGCGGGACTAGCTCCCGGCGCAGGGAACACCCTCGGCATGTAATGGGCCCCCGGCCCCGGGAATGAACCTATAACGGGGTATCCCCTCGGTGCCATGTAGGGCCCGGGCACGAAATAACCCCCCGGCACCGGGAAGAATCCCGGTGCCGGGAAGGGTCCGGACGTATGACCCGCCTGGGGAGGGTACCCCTCGGTGGGGTCATACGGGGTGGCCGGACCTCCGGAGACTGGAGGGGCCAACGGGTGACCCATAAACGGGGGCATAGCTCCCGGGTATGGGTGCTGCGGGTACGTGGGGGCCAGTGGCCGCGCCAATACGCGAAGCAGCTCATCCATGGAGCGCTAGGCGCGGAGTTGACCCTCCACTAAAGCCTCGAGCAAGGCGTCCCGGGGAGCCGAGGGAGCCCTCAGGGGGAGACTAGTCCCGGCCGAAGCCACTGCGGTCACCGGGTGATCCGGGAGGATCTTCAAGTCTTGATCGCATACGGATTCGCGACCAAGTCCTGATCGCATACGGATTCGCGACCAAGTCCTGATCGCATACGGCTTCGCGACCTTAACCGTGCTCGGAAAAGTTTCGCGACTATGGATTGGTTCGCGATCAGGAAAAGGAATTCGTTCCCTGTTCGGAATTGTAATCCGATCCGAATGTGTATAACTAAGCTTATCTGTTTAGGATTAGTTAAGTTAGTTATATGAGTCTAATACGTTTAGGATTACTAAGTCTGATACGTACTCATACGATTGGACTATAAATACCTTGTAATAGGTCTAGTTTAGATCATCGAAGAGTTATAGAACTTATTTGAGTTTTACACACTTATAGTTCCTTCGACGTAGGCAAGTGTGCCTAACGTTCGACGTGTAAAGCCCTCTTTGAAATAAAGAGTTGTGCAATTACTTTGGGTTTCGGTATTTCCGAGTAAGATCCCGTTATTCCGCATATTAGAATCTGGGCGAACCTAGTACGAAAACTAAGACTAGGTCTCAAACGGATCAAGTTGGTATCAGAGCAACTTTCCTATCCTGTGGATGGTGAAGACTCGCCAGGGTTACAAAACTTCCGGCGAAATTCCAGGCGATCAATTGACGGTTAGCCGCGTCTCTGACAATGTCTGACGATACCTCCGTTCAAGCTAACCTAGCCGAACAAGTGGCTAAGCTCTCCACCGACATGAAAACCGTGCTTGCTTGGATTAAGCAGCAGGCCATGATTGTACCTCCTGAAGTACGGAAGGTTATGGGTGAGAAGACTGGTGAAGACTTGCGCAGGGTAGACGAAGATGAAGACGAAGGCAACCACAAGACCGACGACCTCGCCAACACCTCCTTAGCTGTCGGATATTTTAAAGTCGACGCTAAGATTGATATACCCATATATGATGGGGTGATCGATGCCGAGAAGCTGGATTCTTGGATCGACCAACTTGAGACCTACTTTGACCTGAAAGGGTTTAGTAGCGCTCAAAAGGTCAAATTTGCACCTTTGAAGATGAAGGACCACGCCAAGACATGGTGGAAGGCCCTTGTCACCAGTGGTGAAGCTGACGACCTTGCGTGGGGTCAATTCAAACGACTTCTGCGACAAGAATTCTATCCGATGGGTTACCTTGAGGAGAGATGGGAGCGTTGGCTTAGATTGTACCAACGGCGCAACCAGACCGTCCAAGACTATACGACAGAGTTGCGGCGACAAGCAATGGTCATTGGCATCTCACTATCCGACCCTCAGGTATTTCGGAAGTACACATCTGGACTTTAGAAATCGATCAGTACTGAGCTAAGTCTGTTCGGTGTCCAAGACATTGCGACCGCGAGCACAACTGCTATGGCGATCGAGAAGAAGAATAAATCCCGCAGCGACAAAAGTACGAAGGAAGATGCGACCTCGACAAAGAAAAAGCCGAGTCCGAAGAAGAACGCTTCAAAATCGGGCACGGGTGCTTTTTGCGAACATTGTCAAGTCGCAGGGCATACCAAGGACAAATGTTACAAGCTTCATCCTGAACTTCGACCAAAGAAAAACGGACCAGGGAAAAGAACAGCCACGGCTACTGCGACTTCACCCAACGAACAAGTTGTCCGAGTGAATTCGGTTAATGAGGCGGATACGATCTTGTCTCTGATGGCAATGCCAAAGGAGAAGGGTTCTGATCCACCGAACGACCATCACCCAACGGAGGACTTGTTCACGATCAACATCCAGGTGAAGCACGAAGTGGTCGCAGCGATATTCGAACCAGGAAGTCAGAAGAATCTGGTCTCCGCTGGACTGGTTCGGCGACTTGGTTTGAAGACAACCACACACCCGCGACCATATCCGCTGGGTTGGTTTACATCCGACGTGAACCAACAGATTACGAGTCAGTGTGTGTTGAAGTTTGCGATCTCTGCACGATATATCGATGAGGTGCAATGTGATGTTGTCCCTATCGATATCTGTCAGGTGATCTTTGGGAGTCCGTATCTGTATCATCGAGACGCTCACTTCCATCGGCGAGCGCAAGAGTACGACCTCACCAAAGATGGAGTTAAGTTCGTGATCAGTAGAGACATCCACGTCAACACTTCGAACTTGATTACCGCAAATCAAGCCAAACGAATTGTTAATGCATGTCACAAGTATGTGCTTGTCATGATTCGACCCATTGGTCAAGGTGAGGGTACTCGACCAGCATTGTCGCTGGCGTGCCGAGAGGATTCTGGTCGTTTGTCGGGACTGCTGGAGAAATACAGTGATCTGTTCGAGACTACCCAGGGTCGTCAGCCGAAACGTCCAGTCGAGCACGAAATTCAGCTTGTGTCCGATGCGACACTGCCCAATCTGAGTATATATCGCAACTCAGTATTGGAGAATGAAGAGATCAAGAGACAACTTGGTGACTTGCTGAACAATGGTGTCATTCAACCGAGTAGTTCACCTTGTGGATCTCCTGTGGTGTTAGTACCAAAGAAAGATGGGACTCGGCGTATGTGCATCGACTATCGAGCATTGAACAAGATCACCATCAAGAACCGGTACCCCCTTCCTCGTATTGATGACCTGCTAGACCAATTGAAGCATGCTGTTGTCTTCTCCAAATTGGATCTTAAGTCAGGATATCATCAAGTCAGCATCCGAGAGGAGGATACATGGAAGACCGCGTTCAAAACACGGCAAGGTCTGTTCGAATGGCTGGTCATGCCGTTTGGTCTCTGCAACGCCCCGGCAACTTTCATGCGTCTTATGAATGACGTATTGAGACAGTTCATCGACGACTTTGTGATCGTGTATCTCGACGATATATTGGTTTATAGTCGTTCATGGGATGAGCACCTCATTCATGTCGAAAAGGTGTTCGAACAGCTTTGGCAACATCGACTTCGCCTCAACCGTAAGAAGTGCGAGTTCGGTCAGCAAACTCTACTTTACCTCGGATTCATGATCGGCAACGGTACATTGCAAATCGACCCGGACAAGGTCAAAGTGATTCGCGAATGGCCGCGACCGCGAACAGTTACGGATGTGCGTAGTTTTGTGGGAGCATGCCAATACCTTCGGAAGTTCATCCGAGACTTCTCGATTATGGCTTCTCCATTGCATGCATTAACCAGGATCGATCAGAAGTTCGAGTGGACAGGGAAACATGAGGACACGTTTCTCTTGCTGAAAAGGAAGATCAGCGAGGCGCCTGTGTTAGCTTTGCCGAATCTCCAGAAACCGTTCGAGCTAGAAACCGATGCCTCAGGTTATGCAATGGGCGCAGTGCTCATGCAAGAAGGTCGACCAGTGGCATATCACTCCGAGTTATTCCAAGGCGCTCAGAAGAACTACCCGACTTATGATAAGGAGTTATGCGTACTGCATCAGGCCGTGAAACATTGGCGGTGTTATCTCTTGGGTAAAGAGATGATTGTCCACACCGACCATCAACCATTGCAATATTTGCAAACTCAATCCAAGCTACAGCAAGCTCGGCACATGAAGTGGATGTAGTATCTGCAGCAGTTTAATCTGGTGATTAAGTACAAAAAGGGCGTACACAACAAATTGGCGGACATGTTGTCACGAACACCAGTTACGACCCTCTGTTTATCAGCGTTCATGCAGATCGAGCCATCATGTCATGATGACTATGTCACTATGTACAGTGAAGACCCTGATTTTCAAACAGCACTGACTGAGGTCGAAACAGGGAACCCTACAGA
Organism: Pharus latifolius; assembly: GCA_019359835.1. Lineage (NCBI taxonomy): Eukaryota > Viridiplantae > Streptophyta > Magnoliopsida > Poales > Poaceae > Pharus > Pharus latifolius. Next base: position 49,131,368 of record CM033322.1, read on the forward strand.
GTTCGTTCGTCGAGAAGGACTCTTGTACAAGGGCAATTTACTTTGCATACCTCGTGGAGCACCTCGAACTCAATGGATGCGAGAAGCGCACACATCGAAGGTAGCTGGTCACTTTGGGGTTACAAAGACGTTGCAAAATCTTCACCGACATGTGTTCTGGCCGCGTATGCAGCAAGATGTGGTTAGGTTTGTTCGAGGCTGCGTTCTTTGCAGCATCTCGAAACCGGCAAACCGAAAATTAGGTTTGTACACTCCTTTGCCAGTTCCATCACGACCATGGGAGAGCATATCCATGGATTTCTTAGGAGGATTGCCTAAGACCCGACGTGGCAACGACTATCTATTCGTGGTCGTTGATCGGTTCTCCAAAATGATTGTTCTTATACCTTGTCGAAAGACTATCACGGGAGAAGAAGCAGCTCGGGTATTCTTTCAACACGTTTGGACACACTTCGGACTGCCGACTTCTATTGTGTCTGATCGCGATACCCGGTTCCTTAGTCACTTCTGGCGATCGCTCTGGACGATGATGGACACCAAGCTGAAGAGGAGTACTGCTTTTCATCCGCAAACTGATGGTCAAACCGAGGTGGTTAATCGCACAGTCGTTCATCTCTTGAGAGGATATAACTCGAAGCACCCGAGGACCTGGGATGAAAGCATACCGTACCTGTAATTTGCTTTTAATCGAGCAGTGCATGGTTCGACTGGAAAATCGCCGTTTGAGGTTTGTTTAGGATTTCTACCATAGAGTCCATTTGACCTGGAGTTTGTGATCCTTACCTCAGCACAGAACAGCAAGGAAGCATCTGATCAGGATCAAGCACAAAAGTTCCTTGGAGGTATTCAACGACTCCATCGTGAGGTTGAACAGAACTTGCTGAAAGTTCAACTCAAGTACAAGGCGCGACATGATCGGCACCGAGTTGATGCGCAATTCAAGAAGGTGATATGGTATGGTTACATCTGAGTAAGGAGAGACTTAAAGATGAAGGTAAGAAACTCAAACCCATTTGTTATGGTCCTTTTCAAATTTTGCGGAAAGTAGGTAATAATGCTTGTCAGCTTGAGTTACCTCCATACATGGATATTTACTCAGTTGTTAATGTTGAGCACCTCAAACTCTTTGAGCCTTCAATGCTGGATGATGAGTCAGATACTATAGTACCATCTGTTGAAGACTTGGTCTATCAACGAGACGAATCTCTACGTGAAGATGTGATTTTGGAGAAGAAGGTGACTATCACCCGCAGTGGCACTAAGGAGACTTTTCGAATCGGTCGGAAAGGTCAACGGGTACGTGCGGCAAAGTGGTACACCAAAGAACATGGACAAGCCCAATTTTCACATCTCCAGTTTGATCGAGAGGTCGCAACAGGGGTTGGCTCCTTCTCAACAAGGGAGTCATGATCCGGGAGGATCTTCAAGTCTTGATCGCATACGGATTCGCGACCAAGTCCTGATGGCATATGGATTCGCGACTAAGTCCTGATCGCATACGGCTTCGCGACCTTAACCGTGTTCGGAAAGGTTTCGCGACTATGGATTGGTTCACGACCAGGAAAAGGAATTCGTTCCCTGTTCGGAATTGTAATCCGATCCGAATGTGTATAACTGAGCTTATCTGTTTAGGATTAGTTAAGTTAGTTATATGAATCTAATACGTTTATGATTACTAAGTCTGATACGTATTCATACGATTGGACTATAAATACCTTGTAATAGGTCTAGTTTAGATCATCGAAGAGTTATAGAACTTATTTGAGTTTTACACACTTATAGTTCCTTCGACGTAGGCAAGTGTGCCTAACGTTCGACGTGTAAAGCTCTCTTTGAAATAAAGAGTTGTGCAATTACTTTGGGTTTCGGTATTTCCGAGTAAGATCCCGTTATTTCGCATATTAGAATCTGAGCGAGCCTAGTACGAAAACTAAGACTAGGTCTCAAACAGATCACTGGGATTGACCCGGAGGTCGAACCACCAAAATTAAGAGGGAAGGTGGGAGGCGGTACCTGGGTCTGGCCGCCTCCGGGTGGAAGTGCCGGGACGATTGTGTCCCGGACGGGTGGTGCCGGGTCACTGGGACCGGCGTCACCGGGAAGGGCGTGGGCCTTCGTTCTCGGGGGAGCCATGACGTCTCGTCACGAGTCCCCACGATCGACGCCAACTGTCGTGGTATTGCGAATACCCCGGCAGGTTTTGTGGACGATCCTAGTGAAGAAAACACGGCGCGGGCTACCAGGTGATCGGTTCTCTCCCGCCGGACAAGCACAACAAGTGACACGAGGGTTTATATAGGTTCGGATTCCGGTGGGGGCCCTAGTCCTGTCGGCGTGCTCTCGACCGGAGTCAGCTGGGGAGGCTCTCTCGGGGAGAGGGGTTCCGGAGCACACCTGTTAGATTGACTATTCTAGCAATAATGAGAGAGTTGTCCTTTTTACAAGAGGTGTACAAGGACTTTTATAGCCCCAAAAGAAGCAAAAAGACTAAACTACCCCGCCTGCTACCGTTGGATCGAGGGGTAGCAACGTTCTTCTCTTGGCCAGGCGCCTCGGATGCTTGATAGGTGTCCGCTGATTCCCGAGACACTCCTCGCGTGCCCGCACGTGACTCGGGATCGAGGGCTTCTGCCCCCCGGAAGGGCGACGACACCTGGGACAGGCACCGGGGCCTTGTCCCCGGGCAAAAGGCGCAACTTCTTATTTGGACTTAGTCTCGCAGAGATTTTCCCCAACAGATTTAGACCGATGGGAATATACGATGATAACAAAACCCACGCCCAGCTTAGACTCCTAAAACAATAGACTGAAAAAGCTTATTCATGATCTTGTGTAGTGTGTTGCTGGAAGACGATATGGACCCCGCAGGCTAATAGCACTTTTCCCACTGGCGGAGCCCCACCCGGTTCGTTCGGTGCAACCCTTCCCGCAAGCGTCCCGACCCACACGCCAAAAGCAGCAGTTCCAACTTACAAGCAACGCACCCCACCCCACCCCACCCACCATGGACGACGACCTCGTCCAGCGCTGCCTCCAGGCCGCCGCCCGCGACTTCTCCCCCTCCTCCCCCCCGGCCCCCGCCGCCGCCGCCGCTTCCTCGATCCTCCAGTCCCTCCCTCTACACGTGGTATCACCTTCTCCTCTATGGCTTCGGTATCCTCTCCATTTCTCGCCTAATTCGCAGCCTCGCACGCTCTTGCCAGTCCTTCGACCGCGGATACTACCTCCTCGTGAAGGCGATCCAGGAACTGCGCGAGCGCAAGGACGGCCTCGTTGTCACTGTCGGCATCGGCGGCCCCACCGGCTCCGGCAAGACCAGGTGGGGTGCTCGCGCCCCTGTTGCTCCGATGCGCGTTTTGATCTCAGGACTGAACTGTGTGACTGTGTTGCAGCTTGGCGGAGAAGGTGGCGTCGGTGCTAGGCTGCGTCGTGATCGTCTCGATGGAGAATTACCGCACAGGGGCCGATGAGGGGAATGACATCGACTCCATTGACTTGGACGCTCTCGCGCTCAATCTCCAGGTCTGTCTCTCAAGTCGTTTGGAGTGGAATTGGACAACGGTAATGCGTGAGAGTTGCTTGTTTTTATTACTAGTTGTTTGCAGTGAGATGTGGTAACTTCAAATGCAAATGATTGATCATTCAATTTGGTCATGGGTACGCTAGTGGCTGTAGTTCAAACTTGAAAGAGAAGTGAGCTGAGAGATGACTTTGCGTAGAGGGATAGATGGGAAATGATGATTTTATTACTAGTTGTTTGCAGTGAGATGTGGTAACTTTAGATGCAAATGATCAATTGTTCAATTTGGTCATGGGCACGCTTGTGGCTGTAGTTCAAACTTGGAAGGGAAGTGAGCTGAGAGATGACTTTACCAAGAGGGATAGATGGGAAATGGTGAATTTAGGACAAAAAAGAGAAGTTTTAGGGCCTACTTGGTTTATGACCACAAGTTGCTATTCTTTAAGTTAGGGCGTGCCACATTTAGTTGGGTTATTTTTTGGTTTACTACCATATTACACATGTCAAATTTTATTAAGCAACTTTTGATACCTTTGCCACACTTTTTTTACCAAAAATGTGGCATCAAATTGAGTGTTACACTATTAAACACATTTTTACCATGCTTTATTTTAGATATGGTCATAAAGCAAACAATTTTAACTTGTCACAAAGTGTGGTACGTGCCTAAACCAAATATGTGGTAGCTTGTGGTATCCAACCAAACATGCCTTTAATTTCTTTCTCTAGTTATATTTTTATTTTATTGCCACTTCAATTCAATTCCTCCATACAACCAAAAATTATAGAAGAATCCATATATGCACACCAATGGGTAAGAATGGGGTAAATATGCATATTAAGATACATCTTGCAATCGGTGACAGCGAGAGATGCTGAACTCAAAACTTGCAACATTTGTCAACTGACCTGGTGAGTGGTGACCAATCTCGATGGGAACAAAACAGTACTCCCAACTCAAGTTTCTCTTTAATCTAGTGCTAGTCAATCTCGAAGTGTTTTGTGTTGTTGTGCTGTATTGGATTTCTAGCAACATCAGCTGTCACCTGGTTGTCACAATGCAAGATTGAAGGTGTACCATTATAAAGGCCATGCTCTGTCAATAGTATCTTCAATGATACCAACTTGCAAATCTTAAATGCCATCACCTTAAACTCTATTGTAGTTGCAGAACGTGCTGCAACACTTCTTATTCCACCTAAAATAGTTGCTGCCTATATATGTGTAATGACCAGTTGTCAGCCTCCTATTATTAGTGCATATTGCCCAATTTGCATTTGTATCCCTTAACTTCCATATGACCATTAGTTGGAAACATAACACCCTTTCTTGGACATTCTTTTTCTACCTGAGACCTGAGTATCTAATACACAGCCTGAAAGCAAGGTCTATACAAGATGCTCAAGTCTATGGGTTTGATGCTATTGCTATGTAGTTGAAATAAAGAAGTGGATTGGAGATGAATACGGAAAGCTATTGAATTGGGTGCAGGGAGAAGTTTTCAATTTCTTTCACCATTCCTCTCCTTATTTCAGTATCACTTACAATTCTAGCCTTGATACATCTGAATATTACAAGTCTATATTCACCCACCAACAATGGTGCTTGGAATGCTTCTTTTTTTTTTTTCTTTATTTACCTTTTTCCTGTCTTTTGATGATTAGGCATGCTACTGCACATTAGCTATCAAGTATAATCAGGCTGTGCTTCTTTTTTGGAAATGGTTCAGAATGCATGGTTTTGATTGATACCAAGTAGGGACCAGAGTTTCATTTTCAGTCAGGAAAATGAGACTGAAAGAGTATTTAGTATGGCCTATGTGGGGAAACATTAATGAGGACGAGAATAGTAGTTACATCCAAATCCAATGCTTCTTTAATTAATTGATTTTGTATTTAGATAAATGGCTTGGCGCTTCAAAGGAAGATTGAACCAAACAAAGAGCTTCGGAAACAATGAACTCTCTGCTATTCAACCTTTGAATAGTTGATCATGGTACCTGGAAAATATGCAACATAATTAGAAGTCAGTGGTGTATTCTCATCTTGAGCTATGAAAAAGAAACATGGATAGATTTGTTAGGTATTTGGAGAGATAAGTGTTATGATTGCATTCAAGAGAAAAAACAAAAATGATACCTTATGTGCCCAAATTCAACATAAATCATGCACTGAGCAAAATTGTGAGCTCATGTCATTTGTAATTTTGTTTCTCTGGGTCTCAGTACCAATGTTCAATTCATGGAACACACACCCCCCCCCACCCCCCCTCTCAAAGTGCCTCAAAAAGTTAGCAACGACATGTGCATGATCAACCTTTCAGGTGCTTTGCATTGTAAATGACCTTTGACATTGCGAACCTTGTTTCACATTTCGGAAACCCAATTTTTTTCCCAAATGAGCATGGACAAGTATATAACATAAGTCCCCATGGGGTACCAGATGGATCTCAGAGTTCTAGGACCAACTATGGACTTGTTTAGATGATAAGTGTCTTCTTAGAATCTATGAAGCATGGACTCACCCAGTCAGCATGTCCGTGTTTGGACACATGTCTGACAATTACATGGCATAGACGAGTGTCTGGGGAAATGTCCGCTAATTTTCAATTTTAAAAAAATGAATTTTCTTTCGGGACACAGCGTGGACACAATCTGGACATGGCACAGACACGGTGAGCCTGTGATGCATTCTAGGCCTAATAAGGAAAGTTCAATAAGAAAAAAGATACACTAGCCTGATACTATCTACACAGATTGGGTGGCCTGTCACCTCTCGCGCTCGGTGGACAAGTAATCCCGTGGCAATGATGCTCTCTCGCGTGCATGCCACTGCTGTTGACTACTTTGAGCTCCTTTGCTGAGGCCGAGCTCCCCATGGCATCAACAACAAGTATTAAATCGTCATCAGTCTCTTTCTTAGTCTATCTTTATAATTAGAAGGTATTATATATATTTTTTATTTTCAATATATATGTATATAGCCGTGTCCCTGTGCCCTTAGTTTTTGAGAAATTCCATGTCACCATACCTGTGTTGTGTCGTGTCCCATATCCGTGTCTGTGCAACTTAGCTTAGAATGGATTAAAGAAATTAAGGCTTCACTAAACATCATGCAGATTACTAGTGGAATCTAATTGGTTTGTTGCTGGCATGCCTTTGGGATCCTCATCTTATGTTTTTGGGCATCTAAAGTGCTTTTTGGTCCTTGTAATATTCCCAGTAGGACTTTCTTACATATCTTCTTCCAGTGCTGTCATCTCTAGGCCACTATCACAACAAGGAGAAAAGAATCAATGTTGCATCACAGATGCTACACAAGGCATGTACTTCAAAGTTAATGATACAATAGATGGAGGTACTTATTTAGGAAAGTATGAAAATACTGATACTGAAATCCATACTTCAAAAAAAGACAGATTTGAAGAAGCACAAACCAACTATGCTGATGCTCTGTCAACAAACATGAAGTGCTAAGTAAGAGATATATGACTCTTCACATGTAGCATTTTTCCTTTCCTTTCTTTTTTGTTAAGTTCCATATGTGCTTATTATATGACTGATCTTTATGACATAGAATCAAAGATATCTAGTGAAGTAATTGCATGAATGCAATAGCCAGCCTACAGTGTTCCACGACCTGCTACTCGATTATTTGTGCAATCATGATTACCGAAGAAACCAAGCCAAGCAATGACAAAGTTATGGCCTAGATTGGGTTTGTGTAATGTGGATAGCCCTGGGGTGGCCAAGCCAATACAAGAATAAGGAACCATATGATTTCACAATGAATTGTGTAGGAGTCTTAATGATGCTTGGTGTGCCCAAAAGGAGGGCCTTAGATACCTAATTATTGGCCTAAACGCTTCGAAATAAACTGGACTACTAACACTAATAGAACTAGGACTCTGACATAAATTAGGTAACTCAAATATTACTAGCACTAAAAGGAAATAAAAAACTAAAGAACTTGCATCCCATGATTTTGGTCTTTAATGGGTTGTGCTTTGTCTGCTGGACCTTTACATGCACAGCCCAGAAGTTCTTTCCTCAGTTTTGTCCTGTTTTCGATGTTTGGTGTTTGAATCACTGGGCTGAATTGATCCATCCCTTGTTTTGAACTGAAAAGAATCAGTAGTGATCTTGCTGTGTTGACAATTTTCTGATTTAGGGTATGTGACAACTATCCTTACAATCATGTCTGCTGAGCAGGATCTTGTAAAGGGCAAAGATACATTGATGCCATTGGTTGATTTTCAAGAGAAGAAACGTACTGGATGGAGGCAATTGAAGATTTCATCATCTGGAGTGGTGGATTATCTCAGAAATACATGCTTTAAATTCTTGATAACCTTAAGATAAGATTAATTTGCTATTTTGATACAAGTTTTCCTTCTAGGTGATTGTTGATGGTGCTTATGCTCTGCATTCAACACTACGATCACTACTTGATATCCGGGTTGCTGTGGTAAACATTACAATTCATTCTTTCATTACAGAACATTATAGACATCTTGATTAATCTTGCACATGAACTTCAGGTTGGTGGCGTTCATTTTAGTCTGCTTTCTAAAGTTCAGCATGATATTGGAGATTCTTGCTCATTGGACTATCTGATTGATAGCATATTTCCATTGTTTAGGAAGCATATTGAGCCAGACCTGCATCATGCCCAAGTACGCAGCTGTAACTCTTTTAGTTGGCAGCTATCATTTGGTTCTTTTGTCTTGATGTTTTCTAGTTGAGTTGATGGTGCAGATTAGAATCGATAACAGCTTTGTCTGTTCATTCCGAGAACCTTACTACAAGCTAAAATGCAAAAATGAGGTCAGCAATGGTTTCCTGATGATGCCAAACTATTGACATTTGTCAATTTCTGTTTATTTCCTTTTAAGAATAAGGCATTGTAATTGTTGATGATTTTATATCTGTTCAGTAGTTGTGAACCAAAATAAGTTATTTTCGTTATATGTGTTGGACCAATATTACAAATGGATAGGAAGCCTACGGTTATATTCATTTAATGGGGCTTTGTTTGTCCTCATACTGCACTATCCAATCACATGAGTTTCTGCCTATGTTCAGTTCTACTAGATGATCATGATGTGCTGTGACTAATTGCTTGTTTTTCATTATTCTTACTCTCTTCTGCACCTCTGGTTCTTCTTTAACTTTGCCATATCTGTGTAGTCACCAGATGGCCAGAAGTTATATTCTTTTGATCAAAATAAATCAGAAACTGAGCAGTGAGTGCATGTATCCTCTGTAGCTTTCTTTTTTGAAATTCAATTTCCATTCTTCCAGCGTTCTTTGGTTGATATTAAGTTTCAGCTTAAGGCTGCTCACCATTTCAACCTGTGATAATTGATTTCTTAACTATTCCAGCTTTATCGAGATGTACCTTAGACCACCTTTTGCTTCCGAAGAAATAAAAATTGATGATTGGATTAAAGTTAGGCAATGTGGAATAAGATATTACTTGTCTCTTGGCGACCAGCGGATTGTTGACAAGTACTTCATAATCCGTCCAAAAGCTGAGTTTGAGGTATGCAATGATTGTAAACTTCTGGAATTGTTAAATCTTCTAAAAATAATTACATGCACACTCCATCAAATTAATACTCTGGAAGAGAATCAGCTTTGACTTATTATGTCCACTTATGTGTTACGAAAACTCCAATGATTTGGTAGAAAGTAAGAGTGCTTTACTCAAGCGTGTAATGGATGTGTTGATTTCTTTCTTTTTTTGCATACATATTCACTTGCAATTTCCTTTGCTTTTCTTGCACCATCAAGTTTGTCATTTGTTAGAATAATAACCAATGAATATTCTTAGGGTTAAATTAAAGTATATATATAGATATAAAGAGCCTGCTGGGCCTTCAAGACTAAATGGGCTAATTGGGTCATATACATTAGGATACTATACATATATATACATAACATCCCCCTTCAAATTCAAGATGGATCAGAAGAATCTGAAACATGGAGTTTGGAGAGGTGAAAATTGATGTTCTTGAGTCTGAGCCTTCGTGAAGAAGTCGGCAACCTAAAGCTTAGAAGGCATGTATTGAAGAGTAATAGTCGACTGCTAACAATGAGAACGTGTGAAGGATACATCCACACTAATATACTCGGTCAACTCATGGTTCGCGGGATTAATGGCAATCTGGATAGCGTTGGTGTTATCACAAAGAAGGGGCGTGGGAATGGTACATGACACAAAAATCAGCTAATAATCAATGAAGCTAGATAATCTCTGAAGTAGTAGTGGCCAAGCCACGAAATTCAGCCTTAGCACTGGAGCGTGACACCGCAATCTGTTTTTTGGATTTCCATGTAAGAAACAAGTAATGGATCGTCGTTCAAGAGGATCACTCGCCCAGGTCGAATTAGAGTAAGCATGAAGCTGGAGCTGACTTGAATGAGCATAGAAAAGACATCGAGAAGCAGTCCCACGTAGATAACGGAACACATGAAACATGTGACCATATTGAACTGAAGTGGGAGCATTGACAAACTGACTAAGCACATGAACAGCATGAGCAATGTCAGGCCTGGTGATAGTAAGATAGACAAGACTCCCAACGCGATGACGATAGCGAGAGGGATCCTTGAGTAGAGCGCCATTAGTGGGGCGAAGCTAAAGTTGAAGCTCCATAGGAGTAGCAGCCTTAGTGTATCAGTAAGCTTAGATCGAGCCAGTAGATCCTGAACATAATGCTATTGAGAAAAATAGTAGCCATCATCCATAGAAGTTATCTGTATCCTAAGAAAATAACTGAGAGGGCCCAAGTTAGACATCAAGAATTGCTCACTGAGGCGACGCTTTACACGAAAGCAACGCACTCCACATCATCAACAATAATCAACATATCATCCACATATAGTAGGATCAAAGTGTGACCATGTGTAGATGTATGGATGAATAAGGCGGGATCATGAGCACTAGGAGAGAAACCAGTAACAAGAACAGCCGAACTGAAATGCTCAAACCATGCTCATGGTGCCTGTTTGAGACCATAAAGGGCGGTGAAGATGACAGACATGACTAGCAGGAGCAACACTGGGAGGTGGCTGCATATAGACCTCTGGCTGTAAATCATTGTGAAGAAAAACGTTCTTCACATCCTTCTGGGAGATAGTCCAGGAATGAACAACAGCCACAACAACCAACACGTGGATTGTACTCATTTGAGCAACAGGCGTAAAGGTCTCGTCATTGTCACGATCATAGGCCTGCTGAAAACCTCGAGCAATAAAACGAGCCTTACAACACTCCAGTGAGCCATCAGACTTCGTCTTGATTTTGAAAACCCACTTGCAGGTGATGGGAACAGCTTGAGCAGGTAGCGGAACAAAATCCCAAGTGTTGGTACGATCCAACACTGCAATCTCCTCAAACATGGCCAACTACCACTTAGGAGGGACTGCAGCCTCCTGATAGGTACGAGGCTAATGGACAACACTCGCAGCAATAAAACCACAGTGATCTAGAGCCACAGTGGTACTGCGATCACGGAGAGCATACTGTGAAGGCGGGAGGGATGCGTTGGTGATGGATTGTCCGGAAGGACATTCTCAGTACTAGCCATACCATCAGGAGTAGAACCTGGAGACTGAGGATCAGTAGGAACCCTAGAGCGACGAGTTTAGTGGAAAGGAAACAGGGACATATCTGAAGATGGAGGTGGTATAGCTGGGGAAGATTCAGTGGAAGCAGGTGTCATGTCTGGCGTAGGAATATGAGGTAGATATAGAAAAGAGACACTCTGTGGGGAGAAGCCCGAGAAGTAGAAGAGTAAAAATAAGGTCTATCCTCCACAAGAGATATCACGAGAAATGCGTATGCACCGAGCAGAAGAGTCATAACAACGAGAGCTCATGCTCGAGATTGTAACCAAGAAAAACACATTCAACGGACTGAGTAGTTAACTTGATGCGCTCACTTGGGGCAAGAGGAACATAGTAGGTACAACCAAAAGCTCGAAGATGAGCATAAACCGGTGGAGATTAAAACAAGAGCTTGTCAGGACACTTGCCATGGATACGAGAGGATGGCTGTATGTTGATGAGATAGACAACCGTAGAAACAGACTCAGCTCAGAAATGAGGTGGAACATGAGATGCAATCAAAAGAGTACGAACAGTCTCAATAATGTAATGGTATTTGCGTTCAGCAACATTGTTCTAAGGATGAGCACTAGGACCAGAAAGTTGCGAAAAGGTCCCCTCAACAAAGAGGAACTGACGAAAAGCGGATGACAAGTACTCACCCCCGGAATCAGAGCGAAATATCTGACTAGTAGCGGAAAACTGTGTATGAACCAAACATGCGAAAGACTGATAATTAGATAACAACTGGGAATGATGTTTCATAAAATAAATCCAAGTATAACGAGAATAATCATCTATAAAAATAACATAATACTTGTGGTCACATTGTGAAACAAAAGGAGTAGGACCCCAAATATCAGAGTGAACTAAACCAAAAGGGTGACTAGACCTAGTGGTATTAGAAGTATAAGGAAGTTGTAGCTGTTTGCCAAGTTTATAATCGTAAGACATGACACCTGATGAGTGATTGTACAAGAGGTGCCATCAGCTATCTGAATAGAGGCACCATCAGCTATCTGAATAGAGGCACCATCTGTAACAAGCTAACAGGACGCTAACTGAGAGCCATTTGACGTCCTATAGAAGGAGGCTCCCGAGTCTAGAACCCAAGGAAGTGCAATACCTGACACAGAGGGAGAGGAAGCAGCAATACTAGTAGATCCACCAGAAGAGGGCGTAGATGATGAATGCTCCTGAAAAAGGGTCTGTAGATGAATCATCTGAGTCTGAAGCTGACTCAACTGAGTAACAAGTGGATTCGAAGTGGCAACAGATACTGGAGAAGATGCAGCAGCGGCTCCACGACGAGACGATCCACGAGATGTAGCTTGAAGCACCATTGAACACAATGTCCAGGCCGCTTGCAATGAGAGCAGACAACTTGAGTGGAAGAAGTCGGTGGAGTAACAATAGCATCGGGGGATGTTGTCTGAGGAGAAACTGCCAGAACAGACTACGAGGGAACCACAGAGGCAAATCCAGTAAGGGAGTGAAGACGAGTCTCCTCAGCAATCAGGATAGCAATAGCCTCAATTATGGTAGGAAGTAAGGGACGCCCAAGAAGTTGAGACCGAATGGGCTCAAAGTCTGGGCGAAGAAGCATGACGAAGTCAAACATGAGGTCCTGCTCATCATATCTCTCCTTGGTTGCACATCCAGTGCAACCAGAGCTAGCAGAGGGCACGATGGAGTCTAACTGACGTGAGACACAGGTGAACGTACTGTAGAACTCCTCAACAGACAGATCTTGCTGCTGTAAACCCTGAAGACTCTATCGAAGAGAGAAACAAAGTGCCTCACTCCTCTGCTGATAGCGTCGCTGAAGATACTCCCACATCAGTCTGGAGGATGGAAGATCGATGAAGCTCATTCGAAGAGATCTCAACACTGTGGCACAAAATGCCCATAACACGGTCACCACTAGTGTGCCAGGCTACAGCAGCTGTCTTCTCTATCTCATCTGTAGGAGGATCCATAGTAAGATGCGAAAGAAAACCAATGGATTGGAGTAGCATGCGAACTGAAGAGGCCTACTCACGGTAATTCTGACCATTTAGTTTGATATCTTAGGCTAGAAGTGCACCACCGCCGTGAAGACTACTAAAGGCGATGAATCAGTGAGAGGGTAGCACCATGCAACGGCACTGAGGAGTAGAGCTATATGGACTGAGACAGAGGCGCTAGAAGCAGTCGGTGGTAGCGAGGCGAGCAGTTGGCGGCGCGAGATGAGCAGCTCTAGTCGTCGAGGCGAGGCACGAGCAGCGGCGTTGCTAGGAGCTCCGAGCAGTCGGTTGCGCGAGGTGAGCAGCTCTGGTGTAGATCTGGTCGAGGTAGTAGGAGGTGGCGCAGCTCTGGGTGGGGCAGCAAGAGGCGACGGCCGACAGCATGATCCGATCTGGTCGTCGAGGCGGCATGAGCTGGAGAGGTGGCGGTGCGTCCGAGAAGCATGAGTGACGGCGGAGAGGACGACTTTGCCGCACGACCAGATCTAGTCATCGAGGCAGCGGAGGTAGACTAGAGCTGGTCCAGTTCGCACGGGAGACGGCGGGGGCTGGCAGTGCGAACGGATCTGGTCATCGAGGCGGCGGCACGAGCTGGAGAGGACAACGGCGGCGACCAGAGTTGGTCGGAGATGACTGGCTTCGGGATTGGTCCGTACAAACAAAGTTAGCTCTAGGGTTTTGAAGTTCCTAGCTCTGATACCATGTTAGAATAATAACCAATGAATATTCTTAGGGTTAAACCCAAGTATATATAGATACAAAGAGGTTAGTGGGTCTTAGAGACTAAATGGATCAATTGGACCATATACACTAGGACATTATACATATATATACACATAACATCATTGACAAGCAAGCATGCCAGCATGCTCTCTTGTGACTACTGTTAGCCCTACAAACGAAGGGGGAACATTTGAAAGTCTTAAATGATCGCCACATTAATCATTATAACAAAAGCAATTGCTGTCTCAGAAGATTATCATTATAAATTGCTACCTTTTGATGATTGTGAAGTGCCTATGCTTTTGTGGATAAACAAAAATTTGGAAGGCGAAAATTTGGTATTGATTTGTTGTAATGTTGGGTGTAATTCAGTATTTTCTGTCTTGATTCTATTTGTTTCTTATCTATAGCTCAATTCAAGTATTTTCTTTCTCTGTTATCTATAGCTTGCTTCAAATATATCCAATCGAGCAGATAATGATTTGTTTGAGCTAGTAGCTGAAACATAAAATATATTTCCACTAGCAGGCAAAGCTGCAATCATAATTAGTGGAATCTGGAATACAAAAATAGCAGAGATACTGCTGGAGCTGGAAATTACAGCTAAACTCGCAATGTTATACATGCCAAATCCTTTATCCTAGAATTGTAGTTAGACTGTTTCCATTGAATTTTCCTCTTATCATATAGCCTAATTGCATGGGAAACAAAACAGACATACACAAGCATTCTTATATGGAATCCATAGTTCCACATCTTGAGTTTTATGTACTGACTAGTTTACTTAAAATTGTAAGTTGCTAGAGAAAGACAAACAATCTACTTATATTTCAACACACACCCTCACAACTAGCCTAGGTTCCACTAGGCTTAGAATGTGAATTCGACTTGGGTTAGGATTTGGTCTACCTTTGGAACTCTCTTAGTCTCAAACACTGGACCCTTCAACTATCATAATTATTTTTTTCCTCATAAATGGCTTGATATCATGTTGTGTTTCATACACCAATTAGTACACCGGAATGCTCAAGCTATTAGGGAAAAAGGCATGCAATCTACTTATACTTCACTTCAACACCACAGGCTTTAACATTAGATGCTATATTATGCTTCATATATTATACCACAATATCAGATTCAACTTATGGGACAAGCCTTTTTGCTAGCTATCTGAGTGAGATGCTCTTATGAGAATAAGCAGCTAGTCGTTACTTGGGATAGTTGAAATGATGCTATTTGAGTACCCTTGTGACATGTAAATTACAGAATTGACTGTTCTGATTTTCTGATTCTTGTGCCTGCTTTTGAATTTGTCTCAGGTTGGACGAACAACTCTTGGAGGATTGCTGGCTTTAGGCTATATTGTTGTTGTTAGCTTTAAACGTACATGCACATCTGTCAACAGAGATCAGCTATTGATAGCTGCAGAGACCATAGACACCCTAAACGAGACTTTTTTGGTGCTGAAAGGGACAAGTAGGAAGGTATGCACTCTTAGATGCTTGGTATTTCCACAACATGTATGGAATACTGAGAGAGACTGTTTTGATCCCCCACTGGTGCGCTGCATCATTCTTTTGATTTTGTGTGGGAACTTAGGAGGATGTTTTAAGTTAAATTGCTAAATTGATTGAACATAACGTCCTATCGCCCTGAGTTCTGTTACTTAGATATCTGCATCCCCAGCCTTGAAACATGATGAATTTTGGAGTTTCTTCCTGTGCTCAAGTTGGTGTCTGGTGCCTTTAATCTTGGGATACATACTTGTTGCATACACAGAATTTGGCTTGTTTTTGGTCAAAATAACTTTGGTGCGCCAGTGTTGCATGTGATCTGCTGACTGGTTAAGCGATCCGCACTGCTAGTTATTAGGACTTAATGTTGTACACACATAATTTTCCTACATCCATGAGAGGTGGCATTAATATAAAGTACACACTCAGTATGCTTGTTTACTTCCACAAAACTTAGGAACCTATGTTGTCCAGAACTCTGGATGGAAACATATCAATAGAAATGACCCTTAAAATTGGAGAATGAGAACTATCAATCTTGTCTATTGGATTGAACCTCAGTAACCTTAGATCAGCCACTAAAAGGCATTGACATTTTGAAAGGATTCCCTGACATATTTCACTTTATTCTCATGCCATCCCACCTAGTTGCATGGGCGGTCTACCTTGCTCTGAGGCACCCAAATCTGATTTGGTAGTTGAGATTGTAGTTCTCATTCTCATATTATAAGGATGGCTCTTACCATATATATTTCCTCATCCACATAGCTGGAGTTGATAGATTATGGCAAGTTATATGCACAATTGATGAGCCCTTTTTTTGTGTGTAGCTGTTAAGTTTGCTTTCCTGGAGTTGTAGTCATTTTTGTGGATATGGTCCTTAGCAAATTCCTGTCCTTAACATTACAAAAGAAAAAGAAGGGAAGGAAAAAAGTTTTGAAACTTTAGATGACTGCGAACCATCTGTGTCGGCGGCAGTAGTGGTGAACTAGCGACTAGCATGGCTTGTGGTGTGGAAGATGCAGTGGCGCGCAGAAGCGGAGGAGTCGTGGAAGGAGCGCTCAGAAGCAGGGGTAGCGGCGAACACATCAGATCAGATCGATTCTAAAACAAAGCAACCGGTGATGAGATCGGTGAGAAAAACTAGGGTGTTGGAGAACCTAACTCTGATATCATGTTAGGAATTAGGAGAAATACCAATAGCATTATCGTGGACCGAAAAGGTCTATATATACGTGGCATGCACAAGAGATAGAATAAGAAGAAGGATAATACAATGTGGGTTCTAATCCTAATACAACTATGTACATTAAGAGGCTATATGTAATTGTGCTATCTTGTATTTCATGGTTGTTCTTTTTGCCTTTTGAATTAAGGAAAAATTCTTTTATATTCTCAACCATTTTAAATTGACCTTGGTAAACCTTTTGCTGAAGTCCTTAGATTTGTTTGCAGGTATGTTGCTGTTGAACTTTATATAGGTTTTGAAAAATGTTTACTGACTTACATAATTTAGATTGTTGCAGCAGAAGCTTCTAACCTAGGTATAAAGGGGCCATGGATCACAAAGTCATACCTGGAAATGATCCTAGAGAGCAAAGGTGGAATTCTCTTATGTTTGCTTATTACATATTTTTCGAATAAAATTATGTGCTGATAAGTTTTTTTTTGTTGGTATTAGGGGTTCCACGACTTAATACACCTCCACCAATCTCTAGCACACTTTTGACTGAAAGCCAAGAAAAGAAAATTGCTGCACCCAAACCAATTCGTGTGTCCACTAGTAGCGCTACAAATCTTGATGACATTGTGCAACCGTGGACAAGATCGCCAACTAAAAAGTTGGACCAGGAACCTGCTCTGGGAAAGTGGCAGTTTATCCCAGGTTTTCAACTTTTACTTTGGATAGGAATCGATTCTGTGATGCTCTTTTCACTACTATTTTTTTATGAAAATGAAATAAAGGCTGCTGCTTCTTATTTCACTACAGACTTTTGAATTCTTGTTTTCCTAGACTTATTTATCACCCTGTCTTATATCCAATTATTTTCTCTTGAACATTTCAGATTCTTCTACTTCAAGAAGTAACATCCAGCTAGCTCCATTGCCAGACCCTTATGACTTGGATAGAGGCCTTCTCCTATCAGTTCAAGCAATTCAGGTAAATGGAACCATGTATCGTATTTTGGTCTTCTATTGTCTATATCTTCAAGAAATATGCCATTAATTATTGATTTATGTAATCTTTCAGGCATTGTTGGAGAACAAGGGGTTTCCTGTCATTGTTGGGATTGGTAATTCTTGTACTTCTTGTTTTCTTTGAAATTGGTAATTCTTGTACTTCTTGTTTTCTTTGAATCATCAGGATCAAGATTGCATAGACACAGATGCGAAGTTTGGACATGAGATGATATGGAAATGGTGACACAGCTATATATATATATATATATATATTAAAAACATATATGTTTTCTGACTTAAACCTTAGTAGCACGTGTTTAAAACATAAATTTAGTATTCAAATATGAAATGAAGAAAATATCATAATCAATTGCCTAATTTCATATGTTAACACCACAAATTGTGCAACACTAATAAAATAAGGGAAAATTGGCTACTACTCTGTTAGGCTAGCATTTGCTGTTTACCAATATTAAAGTATGACCGTTGAATACCACAACATTTAGATGTTAATTTGTTGTATATCACTTTCTCGATCAAAATAATCATTTTCAACATTTGAAGAGAGATTTCATGTTAAATAATCATTTTACTGCTTGGACCCATTCAGGTGGACTTGAATTAGTTTGAATTAGTTCGATTTAGCCATTTTGAATCTAGCTAGTTTGAGCGTTAGCGGTTTGAGCTGTGGGTACTGCACAAGGAGTCAAAATGGCGAGTTTGTTACAAGAGAAAAAGAGATTGGTGTTCAAAATGGTTAGAACAGACTAGCCCAAACTCATTCATGTCCACCTCAATTGTTAGAATAATAAAATGGTCACTTTCTCCAAATATTAAAAAAATTATTTTAATGGGGAAATTGGTGCACAACAAATTGACATACAAACACGGTGGTGTTCAGCAAAGCCACACTATTATAGTGGTAAATAGAAAACACCACCCAAATGGTGTGGTATAGAGCCAATTTTTCTCATAAAATAAATTCAAAGTGTTCCATACTTCTAGAAAAAACATAACATCAGAAACATGACATATTTCTCTTATGTTTTCCTTTAATATGTTATGGATATACCATTGACAACATGATATAATGGAAATGGGCACATGGCTTTGATATGTGTCGGAGAAGTGTCATGGGAGCCGTGGTGTCTATAACACGGTGTTGGACACAGACACAATGCTTAATAGAAGTGTTGGTGCAACCTAGAACTCAGTTTGCCACTCAACCTCAGATAGTCCTTATGGGAATTCCGTGTTGCCATATTTACTCATAATGAGTATCAATGCCATTGAAGTTTTGTAACATTCCTAGGTTCCTCCCAAGTTTTGCATGGTTCTGATTGAACAGGTGTATGGGGCTTGTACACTGTATCCTGGCCTGTTGTACTTCCTGACCAACTGGCATGATACAGAAAACTCTATACATGGTTGTCAAGTTAAAAACATGGTTTTGTAAAAAAAGAAGTTAAAAATATGGTTGTTACGAGTCATGGCTACTGTGGTGGGGACCATCATAATTAGAAGTACCAGAATCACATTTCATCACCAGTATTTTTAAGAGTAAATGCCACATACTCTTGGCAGGGTTTTTATACCAGTACTGATTGTGTCATGCTATTTAGGTTAATTGAGTAAAATTTACACCCGATAATCGCTGTTTATTGTTACTGGTGATAATTGCTTAGTTGATGTAATGGGGAAAATGTACTGGACTGCTGGTGTGCAGTATTTGCCTCCATCTAGTTTGATGGAATTGTTCAGTGTCTGGATTTGGGAAGCCTTCTGTTCTGACTATGATCTGAGGCTACAGTTCCATATGCTTCTTCTTCTGCAGTGTCAGTCTTACTGGTCGAACATATTGCCTAGATTGATTTGTATGATTGCAGTTCCTGCGTCATATTGGAAGCTTTCTGCTCATAGTTGCACAGCTAAAATGGACTCTCTCTCTCTCTCTCATAACAATTTTGAGCAAATTGCTTAGGCAGCTTTGTTGTAGGTGCTAAAATTGGATTGTTCATCTTATTGTGTTTTTGTAGGTGGTCCTAGTGGATCAGGAAAGACAAGTTTAGCTCAGAAGATGGCAAATATAATTGGCTGTGAAGTTATAAGCTTGGAAAGTTATTACAAGCCTGAACAAGTGAGGGATTATAAGTACGATGAGTATAACTCATTGGATATTGCTTTGTTGACTAAGGTGGGCTATTTTCATCGTTGAGGTTGATTTAACATTTTTTTGGTTATATTAGCATGTGAATTTCCATCTACCATGCCAACTTACATTTCTTAATATGTTCGTAAATTTCTCTCATGTGAAGTTGATACCTGTTGACTTTGAACTTTGAAGTCACGCACTTCATATTGTTTTGATTATATTTCCTTCTCATACTTTTATGGTCGAACCTCATAAACATTAGATATTATGATTTGTTATCTTATCAAATCTATAGTAGTCATCTATCTACTTCAGAACTTTTCCTTTTGCATTTAGTGATAAGAACAAAAAGAGTTCTATTTCATTTAAAAATCATTGGGATTAGTAGCATGATTTATTGATGTTGCCCTCTCTTTGACCCTTGGAGAAAGGGAGCCTGGTCAAAAGAATACGAGTCTAAGGTTGGAGGATTAAGCCCAGGATGTTGTCAAAGAGGTACACCTTGAGTGCCATATCCTACCGAGGAATTAGGAATAAGAAAAGACTGAAGGGCAAGATGGTGCATGAAGCTGTAATGGAGCAACTGAGCAGCTATGTAGGATGGACACTCTTCCAAACCTTCGTACCAGTGTCGAACGCCATGTTGGACACACTAACACGCCTTTTGGTGCGTGTACACATTGCCGACACATCGTGGGACAAAACTTAGGCCAAAGCATGTGCATAATCAAACCTTATATTGCAATCGGCTCTTTGCTGAGAAAAAGGTCATAAGAAAATCCTATTCTGTTTAATATGAACAATTACTTGTCTTTCTTATGTGGCTGATCGACATAGATACTATAGTACGATTGAGAGAGATTTGAACATATCGGTTTTTTTTTCTACGTATATCAGTGTTATCACAGCGTTGCCTAGTCGCCGACTAGGCGTCCAGTTTCCGATCGGTGGAGACTAGACGCTAGGCCCCCTCATCTCACCTAGGGAACTCGCCCTTGTAGTTGTTGATGTTGCCATCACCCCTAGCTGTCGCAACATCTTACCGTAGCCCCAAACGTCGCAGATCCAGTGGGTGTGTCACATGTGGAGGGAGGGATGCGATGGCACTGGTGCAATACAAGTGATGCCGTTGATCGCGAGTTGTTGGAGGGTTGCCAAAGGTAAGACAGGAGATGGTGGCTCGCCAGAGAGATAGCTTTATGAGTTAGATTAGACTTTGGTGGTTAGGGTTTTAGGAGTTGGGTAGATGATTGCGGCGGCTAGGATTTATAGGAGCTATTTGTTTGTCATTTTTCTAGAAAACCCCTCAAGAACTTCACAATTCATAGCCACACCCTTCAACCTCTGGCATATATGATTTTAGGCCCATGGTTCTCATATTTGCACACTAGCACATATGCTTTTAAAACTGCAGTATATGATTTGCCGCCTAACTGTCGCTTAGGTGCCTAGGTGTCCAGATGGTTCGTTGGTGACTGGACTTGCCTTGCCGCCATGATAACCTTGATGTATATAGCCATGTCATTGTGCTTGCATTTTTGGGAAAATGCCATATCACCATGTCTGTATCGTGTTGTGTCCCGTGTACGCGTTCATATCTGTGCAACCTTGCCGAGCTGCCACAAAAATGAAGACAATATTTATATAGTTTGGCCCTGATATGGGAACTCATCCTTGTTGGTGAACATTCGAGCATGGTTGGTCTTGGATGAACCTTGTGAGGGGATGCCTTGGATTCATTTATTATCTACATAAAATACAACTAGCACAACTTATTCTCGAGACTTGTACAAATAATGGGGAGTTTCCTATTTATAGTGATGAGGGGAGATGGGCATTTGCCTTTATACCCTCGTAAAGTCAGTTTTGGGGTACTGTGGTAAATTGACGTGCAGATAAGGTTGGGAGGGATCATTAATAGTGTCTATTCTTGTAAATGGTGAACGAAACAAAGGTTGGTCCTATTAGGTCCTCTTTTTGGGAATTTTTGTAGCCTTCAAAACTATTCTCTGAGGATATGACCCTCATGGAGTGATTATGAAGATAACCTTTTAGTGTGGTTGTGTGTCCTTCACTAGGAATCTGAATGTTATCCGGCTAGGGATCCTGAAGGGCTTCCACTCTCAAGGCTCCCCAAGGTCCCAGGCCTTGTTTGGTCAGGTCCCTTGATGGTTCTTCCCTTGATCATCCCCTGAGAGCCTCAGCATTGCCCGGCAAGGCCCCTGGCGGGTTTCAGCTTCTGATCCTTCCGAGGGCTCATGTATTGTCTGGGTAGTGCCCTTGAGGGTATTCGGTATGTACTTGGTAGGCTTTGAGGAGATGCTGCTGAGGAACATTGAACTGGCTTCTAGAGGATTGTGGCAATTTCCCTGACATTGACTTAATATGCTGAGTATTCAATTTTAGTTGTCATTCTGTCATTCATGAATAGTAGGACTTATTTCGGATTCATCTCCATTTTTTTAGTTTTATTTGAGCAATTTGGCTTTCATGGCCATTCAGCTAAATGGTTCCTTAGCATAACCAATAATCTGTATGTTTTCTTTCAAAACTGCCATAAGAATCTCAATAGTCCTTTTACTTTGGAATTTGTCATTCTGGATGTCCTAAATTTTGCAGGGAAATAGAGTACCGAGGACTGTGCCATCAGTTGAAGTGTTGAGCATGTAGTAGTATCGTTTAGGTTTATGTGCAACCAAAAGATGAGAACATTTTTCACAAGAACTAGCAGTAACTTTCAAAAATAAAAAGGATGAAGCTAATTTCTAACTAAAAGGTTGACAATTATCATCCTACCGAAAAGAAACTTCTTGAGTATTTGAAGGAATTTGATTAACATTTCAGGATGCCACTCAGTTAACTTTGATGTGCAGACACCTTGTGTTTATGTCCCCAAACAATTTTTCCCTTCAAAATGCTTGCTTAACAATGACATTGGTCAAATAAAGAACAAGCAGAAAATGCAGCCTTGTTACACCAAATATTGTTATTTATGACATATTTGTACTGCAACATAGAGCACTTTATTATTGTTGCTATAAATTTTGAAGAGATTTAGAAACATCATCCTGTTTGCAGTTTTTTCATTCATCCAGTTTGTTGTTCATAGCTTTTCTTAGGTACTGAAATGTAAGTTCTTTGTAAACGAATGTGAGAAGCATCTGGTTGGTTCTTCACTATGTGTTAACAAGGGCCCTTCATACTGCCTGCAGAACATTAAGGAGATCAGGAATAGTCATAAAGCAAAAGTTCCTTGCTTCAACTTTGAGAATTTCTGCAGAAATGGGTTCAAGGAGCTCCAAGTCTCTGAGGAGTGTGGAGTGGTAAAGTATAAACTCATCCAGTACTTTCCATTTGAATACATTTTGTTATTGCCCAACTGAAACTTATTTATTACTCCCTCCAATCCAAAAATGCCATTTTTTTGACTATGCATAGTATTCAAGATGCAATTTTGACCATTATTTTTTACCATAATATGATAGTATAAATTTATAAAATTATAATATTATTGAAGTATTTTTTAGATGAATATGCTTGTATATTATTCTTATAGCCAATCTAAATATATAGAAATATGTTATTGGTCATGGAGGGAGTATTTATTTGTTTATTTCTCTGTTATTTTAATTAAATTTCTGGATGGTCATCTCTGACCCTCTGAATGATCTCCTGTGCATTGGCAATCTGTTCTGAATTTATATATGCCTTTGGGGCAAGTCCAACTTTGTCCCTCTACTTTGGGGCTAGGTTCAACTTACCCCTGTACTTTAAAATGATATACACCTTCGTACTTTAATTGCCAGAAAAAGTTCATTTATATGGAAAAAACCAACACATAGTTGCTCTTGGTGTAAAACATGTCAAGAAATGGTAAATTCAAAAGAATAAAGTAGAAAAGGAAAACTATAAAAATCAGAAGAATGAAATAAATTCTGAAAAAGAAAAAAAATTAGAAAAAATTATATCCTTTAAATTTATTGGTAGTTTAATAAACATATAAATAATGTTCCAAAAAGTGCTAAGCAATAAGCGAGCAGTCACCTCACCGCTTAGCGTTTATACGGTAAGTTGGTGCTCATGCAGCCTTATAAATAGATTGCATATTTATCAGTAAGAAAATATATTCATAGTATTGTACATCATTTTCCATGCAAATCAAGAGAAAAGAAAATAATATTAATGACTGCTATAAAGAAAAATTGTTAAGAGTGTACCAAATACACTTAAATCAATAAAAGGAAAATTTTGTCTGTACCATTGGAAAACTGTGTATTTTTGTATTTACCACTGAAAAATTAGCTCGTAGTTATGTACCACTGAAACGTGTATTGGTATTTTTGTATCTGTCATCGTTGTTTGGTCAACCGCTAGTTCACAGATCAAACGACATTTTTACCTTTATAGAGGTGTACTTTTTACCCCTTATAGAGTATATTTATAGATAAAATACATTTTTGATGTAGAGTATGTCTTATTTAAAATACGAGATTTTTTACATCTTTCATAGAAATATGTTTGCTCAATTTAAACAAATAAAAATATCATCTGATAGGGGTATAACTACCATTTGCTTTTTGTATCAGTGGTTGACCAAACAACGATGTCTAATATAAAATACTAGTTTATGTTTCAGTGGTAAATAAGAAAGCCGATTTTTTAGTGTTTGGTACAAAATATATACTTTTCCAGTGGTACGATGAAAATTTTCCATAGAAAATAAAGAAAAGAAAAAATTTAGATGCACTTAGATTTATTTGAGTCGCTTATGCGGCCACTTAAGCGTTTAAGTGGGCACTTAGTCACTTAAGCGTTAAAACCGCTTATTCAATTGCTTATATAAAAGTTAAGCGAAGAATGGGTGCTTACCGCATATGCTTATGCGGTCACTTAAGTGGCCGCTCAGACCGCTTTTTAGAACAAGATTATTCAAATTCAAAATGTATCATTTTTCAAAAATTTGGCAAAAAACCTGAAATAAATTAAATTTTGTAACAAAAAAACCTAAAAATTGAAAATGAGAAAAAAATAAATAAATTTTAATGAGGAAATCCAGGCTGTACAAAGCTTAGTCATTTTTAAACTTTGTTATTCTTTCTGTATTTTTTTATTTTTGAAATTTTTTGTACCTTTTTGATATTCAAATTTTTTCACAAGACTGTTTCTATCTTTCTTTATATAATCTCATATTTTGAGAGCTTTTCAGTTTTTAATTTCCTCTTTGTATCTTTGTTTAAAACTTTTGTAATTATTTCCAATTTTTTAATCTTTTTTGGGCATCTTTGAGAAATCTTTGAGAAAAAAATAAAATTCCTCAAAAACATGCTTTCTTGAAACTTTCACAACCTTACATTTTTTCTGTTTTTTCAATTTTTGATTTTCCCTTTTTTTGGGCTATGTGTCACACTAAAATAATTGTCTATTAAGATTTTTGATGGGGATGAATGGTGAATCCACTATGAAAGTTTAGGGATGAAAAGTTGACCATTAGTTGAACACCCAAAGTTGGTTGACCTGATTTGGAACCTCTAAATCCCTATATCTTTCCTTTTTCTTTTCTTTTGGATAGTTGTTTAAATTCCAAATTTGGTGGAAGTCTGAAAATAGTTGAAAGGAGAAAGGGGAAAGAAGGGGGGGTTGGGGGGGGGGGGGAGGGGGGGGTGGGTGGGATGGGATTGGGTGCTACCTATTTCCTCCATTTGCAAGACACTGCACAATCTTTACACGGAATTTCTTTGAAGTGGAACATGACATTGCCAGTTGATAGCAGAAAATGAGATAGATGTACTGGCGTTTGACTATACAGTTGCAGGCAAGTATAGCAATTGAAGTTATGAAACCAATATAAATCAACTAGGTTTTGATGCAGTAAAAGAAAATTGAAACACTTGTATATGATAATGGTAGCCGGTTGAATTGTGTTGACTCTTGATCGTTTATCTTCCAAACACTGATATTTGAGTCACTTATAACCTTTTATGGCCAATTTGTGTATAACACTGCAAAAATTTTTGGTTTATCTATAAGACATTAGTGTCTCAATGTTGTGTCGGCCTTGAATCCATATGTTAGCTTCACATTTGGTGTCCTTTGACAATACATTATTTTTGCAGTGTCTTCTAGATAATTATCTCAACGTCTCTCCTATGCCTACTTAAATCTCGTGTATGACAAGCGATTCATACTTGACTATCTTACCAGGTAATCTTCGAAGGTGTTTATACTTTGCATCCTGCTATAAGGAAATCACTGGATTTGTGGATTGCTGTTGTAAGATTCTTCTTTTCGAATGCTTGAAGACCTTTAATCTTATTGCAGCTTTTGCTAGTTCATGATATTTAATTGTTTGCACTTGCACCAGGTTGGTGGAGTTCATTCACATCTAATTGCAAGAATTCAGAGAGACAAGAATCGTGCAGGCTCTTCCATTTCTCAGAGTGAAATTATGACCACTGTGTTTCCCTTGTTTCAACAATACATTGAACCACATCTTGTCCATGCTCATGTTGGTACAAAAAATATGACAGTTGATCTGTTTGATTTATTTTTATCATTTTTTAGTGTCCATTATTCTGTGCTAATTATGCATTCAGTAAGTGGGCTTAAGAAGCGCTCCTCCTTGGCAGCTTAAAATCCAAAATGACTTTGATCCTGTGCTCTCTCCTGAAAGCTCATTGTTTGTATTAAAAAGTAAAAAACAGGTAATTCTGTAGCTTCTTCAGCACATGACATACTTCCACTAGAGATGCTTTTTGCTTATTTTGATTTTAGGTAGCTTACCAAGACATACTGAAAGTACTCGATGCAAGTAAAGTTTGCAGCTCCGTTCAGAACTTCACTGATGTATATTTGAGGCTTCCTGGCATACCATCAAATGGGCAGCTTACAGAAAGCGAGTGTATTAGGGTCAGAATATGTGAAGGAAGATTTGCATTGTTAATACGGGAGGTTAGTTTACTTTCGGTATTTCCTTGCTCCTGTTTTGTTGACATGGGTTAAGGTAATGATGTCTTGCCTATTTCACCACTACTTGTGCTAGCCTATCAGGGAAGGAAATTTTATTATCCAGCCAAAGGTGGATTTTGATATTAGTGCCAGCACTGTTGCAGGGCTTCTTAAACTTGGGTGAGTGGTGCATTGTGTGAATCATCCTTTAGTTTCATATTCTTTTTGGGCAAGCTTTGCATCCTTTTGAACAGCCTCTACCTTGATGTTTCTATATCCAATATTGAATAATTTCAAAGTACTTGGATCAGTTTGGAATAAACTTGCTACCTAAGATTCCTGGAAATTTTAGGAAACAATAGTAAATGTTCGTCTCATATTCTGGCAAGAAGGCAATCACAAATCACAAACGTGGAGCTTATGACCACTGGTCAGTCTCACTATACGAGCACATGCTATCTGACTAAAGGTTGGATTAACTAGCATGGTAGGCTAGTGAAACACTTAATTGATAGACCAAAAGCTCACTTGGCCTACTTGCTACATCACTAAAATATGTGAAAAATGCCGTAATGGTGCATGATATATTCTATTTTTCCCCTTTTGCAGTTATCAAGCTGTTGCATATATTGAAGCTCCTGCAGTGATTTACCAAGATGGGAAGGTTAATTTTTTTTTTCTGAGTTCCAAATTATGATTTATTCATTCCTTTTGGGAAAAAATTGCTTACCTGCATATATATCATTAGCTTTTCTTGCTTGATTGTATATGCATGCTCTATGATCAATGTTGTTCAATTAGCTATGATCAGACAGGGATCAAAGGAAGCAGCGAATTTAATTTGTTCAAGGCGCATTTCCTCAACTGTAGTAAATAACAATAGTAGCAGAGTTGATTTGTCACATTGTTACATCGTTGACCCTGATCATTCAGAATTTGAAAACTTTGTGCATTTTGTATGGTAAGACTTGTTGAAATATACTGAAAACATGGCCTTTATATTCATATGGTGTAGTTTCAGTCTTTTTTATTTGAAAACTATTTTTATGGTGGTAGTTTTAGTGTCTTTAATTTGGAAAAGAACTAATTTACCTGAGATTTGGGTTTTGATGTACTGGTTAAAACTTTTTCTGGTATGAGCACAAACTTTGTGACTATTCTTTATAAATCTAGTAATTAACATGGTTCAAGAAACTGGATTTGGGTATTTTCCAGACCCCTCTTGAAAAAACACGGTGTAAATTGGCTACAAAACAGTTTTAAAAACCGGAGGACGTTAAAATATTTTTGTTTAATTTTCAATTGGTTCTGGTTCCGGTTCTGCTTTCATCTAATTCATTGTTTCACGCGATTGAAGATTCTTATAGAAGTTGACCATCTACAAGGCATGACAAATCCATATCTTCAAATTAAAGGAACAAACAAGGAAATAGTTTCGTCTGCTGCATCTGTGCTCAGCTTGGATGGTTCATACACAACTAAGGTTTGCCTGCAAATTTCTAGTCATTCTATATGAATCATAGACACAAAATCTTTTCCTTTCGATTTTCAGTGTCATGGTTTATTGCTGTTAAGCAGAGCTATCTTCAAATTATTCTGGAGAGTTTGCCAGGAGACGAGAATGTGTCCGCTGGTATTCATAATCAACAAGCTGCCAGGCTGCAAGAACTGGTTGAGTTCATCCAGTCACAAGTATGTTCTGTTAATTTAATACATCACATATCTATTGTGCTCCTTTAGGAATCTGTCTTGAAACCGATTTATCAATACAGTAGAGCATTAATAATATGACTGATCGTTGGCAATCTATCTACTACTAGTCTATCCTGCAAGAACTGGTTGAGTTCAAGTCACAAGTATGTTCCGGTAATATATACACCACACCT
This sequence comes from Pharus latifolius, assembly GCA_019359835.1. Classification (NCBI taxonomy): domain Eukaryota; kingdom Viridiplantae; phylum Streptophyta; class Magnoliopsida; order Poales; family Poaceae; genus Pharus; species Pharus latifolius. The sequence continues at coordinate 49,159,907 of CM033322.1, forward strand.
CTTTTGTGCACCATTAGGAATCTGTCTTGAAACCTATTTATTAACATAATGTCGCGAGGGTGATCCATTTTTAGTTAGTAACTTCTATTGATTTTTTGCTTCTTCTTCGATCGAAAATTGAAGAATAATCTATCCACTTGTTGTCTAGCCTGCATCTATTATCATCCCATATTGTTTTCAGTGAATAAACTGATTTTCTGATCCTTCTAGACCATTTGTTTTTTTCAAGTTACATGAAAAATTATAATACAGTCTTCTAAAAAAAAGATTTTCTAAATTGATAAATAAAAAGGTATTTCCAGATAAAATTGTAAAGACAGGAGACATGAAGATATGATGTGGGCACAAATTTTGTGAGATTGCCCTTCATGTTTGACCTAGTTAATATGCTTTGATAGTCTGGTCAGTGGACACAGTTTGTTGAATAGGTTTACTTCATAGAGTAAGTCCTCCATTTAGCAAGTCTGCCCTATTATTGTTCCCAGTACATCATGCCAGTTAACAACTTCCACTCCATGAGTGCCCCAAGTCCTAACCACCTTCAGTTCTTTGGTGTTGTCTTCTGCTCCTTTGTTGGTAGCTGTTACCAGAATCTGTATGGAATCAGTACCTGGTGCAATCAAATACTATCTCGTCATTAGATTGCCACGGTGCCACCAGGTGTTACCTCCAGTCCTGACAGGTGATCGCGTAAGGCCTGTAGAAGGTGGGTAGTGAAGGGGGATAGCTGACAGCATCAACGGGTGCAAAATTTGGTGCAGCAGCATGACAATTGCAGTAATAGAACTTTGATGGGCAAGACACAATTTCCCCTTTTAACCTAGGTGGTTTTTAAGGAATTTGAAGTAAATGGTGTTCGAATGAATTCATTTTTGAGTTTCATAAGCTTACTGAGAAATGGGGGCCCGTCCATGCTCTGGTGTGTGCATCAGGAAGGATTAGAAACTTTTTAGAGATGGTATTGTTCCTACCTATGGAAGCGCTCATTGACGACATAATTGTGCTGCTCCATAATTGGAAAAAGTACACATCTAGAAAGATACAGCTCTCACCTAATCTGCTTAGAGGAGATGTATGACAAGCTCTGCACAAGTATTGTAGCTTTGTTTCTTTGCTATTGTGTATGGAACATTTGAAGAGATAAAATTGATCTTATCTAAGAAAAACATCTCAATTAGGGTGTTTCACTGTTTTTATTAAAACAAAGCATATTTTGCATCCCAAAACAGGAATTTGGTAGAATGTTTGATTAGGGTGCTCAACAGGTTATGGTCATTGTTGTTTTCGACTTATCCTCGTTTATTGAAATAATTCCTAATGCAGGGCGGGAGCTTCAATTCAGATTCTTCATCGCCTATGAGAGAAATTTCTTCAACAGACAGCATGCTTGATATGCAATCTAGGATAAGGAGGCTGGAGAGGTGGAATACAATCAACATGGTAACTTCTGTATATTTATGTCAAATTTCCATATTTGTTACCTTTTTGTCTCCTTAGTCAGCTGTCTTGGGTTTAATCCAAGCTGTAGATTTTAAATTACGTGAAGACTGTTAAAGTCACAGTTTAAATGTTGGACTCACATGTGTCCTTATTCAGGTTTTGTGGACCATATTACTATCTGCTCTTGTTGGTTATTCACTGTATCAAAAAAGACGGCATTGACTAGGTCACGCAACTGACCTCAAATTACTGAATTACAGAAATATGGACAAAAAAAAAATTTCTTTGAGCTGAAACCTTGAGGTATTAAAACAACTCAGTGTTGGCAATTTCCTTTTCACAAAGATTGCGGACTTGTTGTTAGCTTTTATCATTTTGCAGGGCTTTTAGCTCATTTGTTTTGATGCTTCCTCATGGCCGGTGACAAGAGTCCTCTGACAGTTCACAGATGGCTTAGCCAGTTAACAGATATGATTCCATAGCAGGGAAAATTGGCATGTAAAATAATGCATGCTGCCCAGAGCATTTTAGTTGACAGTGCTAATGCTGATCCAAAAGAACATGATATACTCGACACACAGTAAATCCATTGATGAGAAAATCTGCAGCTGTTTTCGACACAAGGAAAAAGAACTGCATTGTCAGGATTATTTTTGAATGTTATACTTCAAATTCATTTGCGAAAATCTGCCTTGCTTACATATGGATGGTTTTCCCAAGGTTCTTCTCAATTGCTTTTTTAGGATTATTCGAGGCTTGGCCCAGCATGCTAAAGGGATCTGTTTGATCCTGATGACATATCGGGAGTGTATTTTGCTATCTCCACTATGGGACATATCAGTGTAAATCATTAATTGAGTGTTAACATGCTAATCATGTCAATTAGGCCATCTAATCAACTCATAAAGTTCTTAAAAAATTTATGTAGATAGCAATCTGAGTAATCTAATATCTTCTAAAATTTCATATGCAAACTCAAATCAAAAGAGAATTTTACAAGGACTAGTGACTTGTTTTTTCTATTCTATTTTTTATTTGTTAGAAATTTCTATTTTTTGTTTCTCATAACTAGTAGAATTTAGATTTGAAATTTTATGTGATGTAAATGAAATATAGGATTATTTGTACAAAATTTTTTTTAGAATTTTTTATAGTGATTTAGTGAATTAACAAATGTGATTAAGAATTGAGAGTTTACATTAGATATCTCCCTGTCTACACTATAAGGGCATCGTTATCTCTTAGCATCCAAGGGAGAGCTAAGGAGGGGTCTAGCATTCTCTCTCTCAATCATTTCTTAGCTATATTTGCTTCAACTCTTAGCACGTATCATGAGCTATAAGGTGGGATTTGCCACTATGTTTAGAATTAGTAGAATACCATCTAAATGAATAAAGGATCTACATGAGAATAGATTACAAATCAAAAATTTTGGGATCTACTCTTTGTTATTTAAAGTGACTCGCTTAGCTTGGCAACTCTAGGGCTTCACTGAGGCGCGTTACAAGTGGGCCCACTCCCCAGGTGGATGCTATCGAATGGAGAACTTATTGCTTAGAGCATCATCAAAGAGAGTTGTTCTGCTTAGCGATCAATATTACAGAAAAGAAAAGAATGGCCCCATCAATTTTTTGATTTGCAGTTCAAATAGCATGCATATTAATTCGGAAATAATAGTAGTAGGTCTCACCTGATCGGCTAGGTTGGACATTAAGGTTAAAGCAAATATGGCTAGCGATGAAAATGGATCGGATCCGGATCGGATAATGGTTGAATCATATCTGTATCTGTATTTGTTTTCGGATCTGGATACGGATACGGATAGCCCGGATATTAATACGGATACGGATAGTATCGGATACGAATACGGATCGAAACAGATACGGTTACAGATAATGATTGGAGCATTGATACTCCACAAAATGTATGTCCAAAATCAGTTAAAACACATAAATGATTGAATTGACTAACACATTTATAAAATTTACACAGTCCATCACATAAATTAAACTTTTGCATACATAGTCTGATAGTCACACATGTTGACATACATATGTTGATATATCACACAAATACATGGTTCAAAATTCAAATAGATCAGCAATCCATCACATAGATGTAGTTCAAAATTCAAACAAATATCAGTCATCACATAAATACATGGTTTAAAGTTCAGAGGTTCTGAAAACAAAGAGACTCGAAAACAAATATCTTAATACTAGAGTATTAAGAAAACGAAGAGACTCAAAAGAAACTCTTTTTACACTGAAGAGGTTCTGATTTTGAACATCAAAAAAGAACTTTGGAGCAGTGTTTTGTCGTATTACATATTTCACAAAATAGCACAAGACATTTCACAACACATTTCACTCAGGAGGTCATTCCTCCATGTCGTCCAGGCCATCCTCCTCCTCAAAGTCATCTATATTCTTTTGCTCCTACAAATGCAATGCATATTTCAATAAATATTCATGGTATTCAACTGCTCTGGACAGAACAACTATTACATATCTCAGGACGAACAATTAAGGTATTGTCACAAAGTAGCAGTGCATGTTGTACAACTATTACATATCTTAAGATGAAAATAGTGCAATATTGAAAATTTCAGCAAGGCATATTTCAACTTAAATGCAAGATAGAATGAATTTAAATACAAGATAGATGGACTACAAACCGTTGTCATCAAGCTTACAAAACGTCGCTCAATACTTTCCATGTCCATCTCAGATATGAGAGATCCACCACCAATGATTCCACCTGCATGTTTGTTTAAAAAATTAAATTGTTGCATAGAAAATAGTAAAGCACAAGTGCAAGAAATAATATTACCTTTTCTAGAAGCTGTTGTCCAGTCTTTGGTGCAAATCAACACTTGAACAATTTCAGGATCTAAACGACTACAGAATGGATCAACAACACGTCCACCGGCACTAAAGGCCGACTCTGAAGCAACAGTGGACACTTAAATAGATAAGACATCTCTAGCAAGTCTGGAGAGGATAGGAAGCTCATGCTGCTTGAGCTTCCACCATGACAAAATGTCAAATTCTTTTTTGTCTTTTGCTGTCCACTGCACTAGTGGTTGTTACATGTACAATTCCAACTCATTTTTGGTGCATTGTTCAGAGGCAGTACTGGCATGCAAGTACCTTTCAAGGTCTGCATCAATATCATCATCATTATCCTCTACTTGATCCTTCTTATCTATTTGAGAAACCTCTTTTTGCTGTCCAATACATGTCTTCACTGAAGTTTCAGGTGGGTTACCCATATAAGCTATGAACAATTGGTTGATGGTACTAATTGACGAGGATTGACACCCGGGTCACTTCTAATAAACTTCTGGTTCAACGAACCAGACATGTGTCTGGAGATGCGAACTCAAGCTATTCTGAGAGGCATCACCACGAGGTCGCAAGCTTTACGCGATCAAGTCGCAGCTTTACGCGGTCAGACCGTAAGCCTTGTGCGGTCAGAAGTTCGTGGGCTATACGCGAACTACACATTCGGGATATTACGCGGTCAGCCAAATCCCGCGGTCAGAACATCTACCGATCAGGATACCTGGGATCTATCTATTCGGTTGTCTATACGACAGGATATTCTAAGTATCCCGAAGATTCCTACACGTGGAAAATCAACCGTCAGGGGGTTAACACGTACAGTTATTCATGAATAATACGTGTTTAACTTGCGTGGAGGTTAAGAGCAGTTTCAAAAATCGTATCCAACCGTCCGTGCAACCGATTGATGCAGTTTCCTTCACATGGCACCCTTTCAAGCAGTATAAAAGGATGGCATGAAATATCAATCGAGAGGGGGATCGAGGTTAGCCAAGTCTACGGCACACCTCATACAGCATTTTTAAGTCTTCTTTAGCTTATCTTTGTACACTTTTTACGGGAAAAATCCTCGCCTGTGAGGACTTTTTCCTCCACTTGTAAACCTTTACCATACTTAGTGAAATCCCAACAGGACGTAGGGCTTTTACTCCCACCATCGAGGGCCCGAACTTGTCTAAATTCTCTGTGCTCCTGTTCACCATTGTTCAGCGTACCTTCCCGAAGGGTCATCTTGAAAGGTCTCACTATTACAAATTCTGCATAAGTTCGGCTGAGGACTCCGAGTCCAAATCGTCGACAGCTGGCGCCCACCGTGGGGCCTTTCTCAAGGCGTCTTAATTGAAATTCGGAGGTTTGCCGAAACATGGCTGGAGCATATGATTCCGAGAATGATTTTGATCTCGAGGATTATGCTCATATCCCAATGCCTTCTCCAAGTGATCCTGTTCCGATGGAAGAGGTCGAAGGCCAGAATCTTCCACAGGATGAATCATCTTCCCAAGTCATGATGATCGACCAGGAGGTAACTGGCACAGGGTCAGAACCCACAGAGGTTCTTAATGTGCTAGGTGATGAGTGCGGCCCATCGTACGATCCCGCTGAGGGAAAGTATGATGGTGACCCCGAGGTTAGCCCAGGAAGATTCGACCCTGATAACCTTCACCGTCTCTTTGATTTCGAGTCCGACTCGGAACAAACCGAGATGTTCTCCCCATCGGCGACTTCTCTCCCTAGGCAGTTTGCTGCGTTGTCGGAGGAAACTCCCGATCAACAGGCTGCCAGGGAAGAACAAGATCGCAAACAAAAGGAGGAGCAAGATCTCGAGCAACAAAACAACGAACTACGCAGAACTGCCCTAGAGGCTCTTCAAGATGCGCAGGCTCGTTACGATGCTGCCCCGAGTTCTTCTCGACGGTCGCGTGGTCATAGACGTGACCAGACTCCTTCCTTACCACCGGAGCACTTCCCAGTGGACGAGGAAACAATAACACCTGGTGCCCCTAGGAGAAGTACCCATGGTCGACTGCGATCTATCGCGGAAGTCATGCGTAACTTTCCTCCTACGGTCACGGATGCGCAGAGACCGGCCTTTTACAGGATCCTGGCGGAAAGATTGGACGAGGTCGCATCTGAGGCGACCCCAACAGCCTCTTCCCGCTCAGTGACACATTCCCGTGATCGAGATGGTCCTCATTTTGGCTCTGGTCGACGGAGTTACCCGCCGCCTATACCGTCCCGACAGGACAAATATCGGCGAATGCAGGACTCTCGCAGTAGGGATCGAGTTCCCGTTCATTCTCGTTTGGGACCTCGAGTAACCCCGCCATTAAGAGAGTTTGCTCGAAACCCGACCGAAAGTCGCAGGACGGTTCATGGTCCTTACGTTGGTTGCAAAGCTTTCTCGCCTGGCCTACGAGCGGTCGTTTGGCCCGATAAGTTTCGACCAGGGGCCATTGAGAGGTTTGATGGAACTCAGAACCCATCCGAGTTTCTTCAGATCTATATTACTGCCATCCAAGCAGCAGGAGGCGATGACAAGGTCATGGCTAACTACCTGCCAACAGTCCTCGTAGGACCGGCTAGAACCTGGTTGTTCAATCAGCCTGAGGGTTCTATCTATAATTGGGAAATGCTATGCGATGCCATCCTCAGCAACTTCCAAAACTGTTACCAAAAGCCGGGTAAGGAGGACGACTTGCATAGATTGCGGCAAACTTCGACCGAAACGCTTCGGCAGTTTGTCAAGAGGTTTGTCGGGGTAAGAAATACCATCCCGAACATATCTGATGGCTCCGTAATCAGGGCATTTAAGCATGCCGTTCGATACCGGAGATTCACTGAAGACTTGCTCATTCACCCTCCTCGATCGGTGGCCGATCTGTTCGATATGGCTGATCGATACTCCGATGCAGCCGAGGCAGTCGAATGGAACCGAATGGTTGACAAGGGGGACCTACCGCCCCAACCAGGTTTCAAGGACGCCAAGAAAGAAGATTCGAGCAAAAAGCCAGAGTCTTCACTGGGTGGAAAGTCAAAAAAGTCGAAGAGGAACCGCTCTGGACAGTACCGTGAGGTCGCGGTCGCGGAGAAACCACCTTCGACCAAAGGTAATAAGTCTTCTTTTAAAAGTAAAACTGCTTCTGGTGGCCGGGATTCCGACCAGCCAGAAAAATCAACTAATCCGCAGGAGGGCAAAAGGTGGTGTCCACTCCACAATTCCGCAGGCCACGATCTCAAAAACTGTAGAAGTTGGTTGAAACAGCTGGATGATTTCTACCAAGGAGCTGGGCCAATGCCAACCTTACCGCCCAAAGAGCAGGCGTGCGGGGTTAGAGACGTCGATGGAGACGAAGAAATGGCTTACCAGGTACCTCAAAATCATGTTAATGTCATTTTCGGAGGTTCCTCCTCTTTCGTTTCCAAAAGGCAGTTTAAAACTTTTTGCCGAGAGGTTAACCAAACGGAGACATCCCTTGGTGAACCGCAATATCCCCGTTGGTCGGATATGCCTTTGACGTTCGACCGCGCTGACTGTCCTGCGGGGCTAACTCGACCATTGAGATTACCTCTGGTTATTACCCCAATCATCAGTAACGCGAGAGTCGAAAGGGTCCTGATCGATGGGGGAAGTTCCCTTGATCTTTTATTGGTCAAGACACTCGACGAGATGCAAATTCCTCGTTCGAAGATCAAGCCCATAATCCATCCGTTTTATGGGATAATCCCAGGCCCCTCCATGATGCCATTGGGACAAGTGGTCCTCCCGGTCACTCTGGGAGAACCAGATAACTTTCGAACAGAATTGGTTACTTTCGATGTAATCGATTGTGATTCAGCTTATAATGCAATCTTTGGCAGGCCGACTCTTGCTAAGTTCATGATGGCAACACACTATGCTTATCAGTGCGGGAAATTGCCTGGCCCCAAAGGTGTCATTTCGGTCCGAGGAAGTCGCAACGTGGCGCTCACGTGCGACCGGCTATCTTTGGAGATGGTCGATCAACTTCCCCTCCGGGACGCTCAGGTCGCCACTGTCGCCACCGATGCGATCAGGGCTGCTCCTCGACCAGATGAGAAACTCAAACAAGTTCCTTTATACCCAGATGACCCATCCAAGACAATTCGGGTTGGGTCAGCCCTGGATGATAAATAGGAACTTGACCTCGTTGCTTTCCTCCGAGCTAACGCAGACGTGTTTGCGTGGAAACCGTCCGACATGCCCGGTGTCCCAAGGGAAGTAATTGAGCACAGGTTAGCAATTCGACCTGAACAACGACCAATAAAGCAAAAGCTCAGGCGTTTTGCCACCGACCGACAGGAAGCCATCCGAGAAGAGTTAGACAAACTCTTACAAGCCGGGTTCATCCGCGAGGTGAATCACCCGGACTGGCTCGCCAATCCGGTCATGGTCCGCAAGTCAAATGGCAAGTGGCGCATGTGCGTCGACTATACTAGCCTCAACAGTGCCTGTCCGAAGGACGACTTTCCCCTTCCCCGCATCGACCAGCTGGTTGACTCCACTGCGGGTTGCGAACTGATGAGTTTTCTGGATGCCTACTTGGGATATCATCAAATTAGCATGGCAGAAGACGATGAAGAGAAAACTGCCTTCATCACCCCGTTCGGCACGTACTGCTACGTCAGAATGCCGTTCGGTCTCAAGAACGCTGGTTCCACGTACCAGCGCTTGATGCAAAAGACCTTTCTTTCCCAGATAGGGCGTAATCTCGAAGCATATGTAGACGACTTGGTTGTAAAGAGTACCAAAAGATTGTCTCATTTGGACGATCTTGCTGAAACCTTCTGTAACTTGAATCGCTTTGGAATAAAATTGAACCCGGAGAAATGTTCTTTCGGGGTTTCTTCCGGAAAGCTCCTTGGTTTTCTTGTGTGTTCCAGGGGCATTGAGGTTAATCCTGAGAAAATCAGAGCTATTGAGCAAATGAGGTCGCCCTCGACCATGAAGGATGTTCAACGCCTGGCTGGTCGCATGGCGGCTTTAAGTCGTTTCATATCGCGATTAGGCGAAAGGGGACTACCTTTCTTTAAAGCCTTGCGGAAACATCATAACTTCACGTGGTCAGATGAGGCCGAAAAAGCGTTTCAGGAGGTAAAAACATATCTATCCAGTCCGCCAGTATTGGTGTCTCCTGAAAAGGATGAACCATTGCTTCTGTATTTGGCGGCCACCCCACACGCGGTCAGCGCAGTTCTGATCGCGGAAAGGGAAGGAGTGCACAGGCCCGTCTACTATGTGAGCGAAGTACTTCATGGTCCTAAGGAGCGCTACCCTGAGGTCCAGAAGATACTTTACGCGCTACTGATGGCTTCCCGTAAGCTACGACATTACTTTCAAGCACACAAGATCACAGTACCTTCCTCTTTTCCTTTAGGGGATATTGTCCGAAATCCAGAAAAATCTGGTCGAATCGCCAAATGGGCGGTCGAATTCGGTGCCTTTGAGATCCACTTTACCCCTCGCACGGCGGTTAAGTCTCAGGTTTTGACCGACTTTGTGGTCGAATGGACCAACCCTGAGCCACCCGTGCAGTCGGCAAAGGAATTGGAGTGCCCCGATTATTGGACAATGTACTTTGACGGTTCCCGTAGTTTTCAACACTCGGGGGCTGGAGTGGTCTTAATTACGCCTCAGGGCAAACAGCTTAAGTATGTCATTCAACTACACTTTGTTGCAACCAACAATGCAGCAGAGTATGAAGGTCTTCTTGCAGGGCTCCGGGCAGCAAAATTCCTCGGAGTCCGTCGATTAGTGGTGAGGGGGGACTCACAGCTGGTCGTAAACCAGGTAAACAAGGAGTACAGCACCTCCGATGAGACAATGGCTCATTACCTGGGGGAAGTGAGGAAATTGGAAAAACACTTTAGTCACTTCGAAGTCCAATATATCCCGCGAAAGGACAACATTCTCGCAGACCAATTATCCAAAATTGGATCCTCACGCTCATCCGCCCCGGCAGGAGTGTTCATTGAACACTTGGACCATCCTTCGATCATGACTTCGGTCGAGGATGATCCGGCAATAGCCTTCGTTGCCAACCTCGGTCAGGAACAAGATTGGACTCATCCATTGAGGGTCTATCTTGAACATGGGACCCTACCCGAGGACGAAACCAAAAGCGATCGGTTAATTCGAAAGGCGCGTCTGTACAAACTCATAGATGGGGTTATGTACAGAAAGGGTACTCAAGGAGTATTCATGCGCTGCATATCTCAGGAGGAAGGAAAATCCCTCTTGAAAGAAATACATGACGGTGTATGCGGTGCACACGCGTCATACCGAACACTGGTCGGAAAAGTTTTTCGACAGGGATTCTACTGGCCTTCGGCACTCGATGATGCCAAGCTTATGGTCAAGATGTGTCCACAGTGTCAGTTTCATGCAAGACAGGTTCATCAACCTGCTTATGCATTGCAAACTATTCCTCTCGCATGGCCTTTCGCGATCTCGGGAATGGACATCGTCGGTCCTATGCCACAAGCGGTCAATGGATACAAGTTTTTGTTCGTAGCCATTGACACATTCACAAAGTGGATTGAGGCCGAACCAGTACGAAATATTACTGCATCAGCCGCACAAAAGTTCTTTCACAAGAACATTGTGGCACGATTTGGTGTTCCAAACCGTCTCATCACAGACAACGGTTCTCAGTTCGCTAGCGGTCTTTTCCTAGACTACTGCGATCAGATTGGGACCAAGGTGTGCTTTGCTTCCGTGGCACATCCACAAAGCAATGGGGCCGTAGAACGGGCCAATGGGCAAGTACTGCAAGGTATCAAAAAACGTGTTTTTGATCGCCTCAAGACCCGCTCGGGGGCTTGGACTTGGAGGAGGACGGTAGCAACTAGTACGCTTGCAACTTAGCTATCATGGTAAGCACATATCTGGAAGTTAACATAAACAAGATTAGGCCCCAAATTTTCAGCAATTAAAGCCACAGAGTCACAGAGATGCCATATTGCTTAAACCAGCCTATTCTTTTCTTCTGGAAAAAAGAAGGTAGTGAAAATTTAAATGTCATACAGACATACAGTGCAGTTCAACAGTTGGATAATAAAACCCATACAATGACAAAAGAACAAGCTAGCAATACAAAAGATCAAACAATTATTCTTCTGGCAAGTCAATATGATCAAATAACTTGAATTACAAAAGAAAATCTAGATAGCATCATATTATGGTGTTGACCTGCAATCGGTAGCTCAATAGGGCAGGGCGGACGGTGGTGGGAGGAGGAGGGGCGTGAGGATGGGCGGCTGGTGGGCGAGAGGAGGGGCGGGGCGGCATTGCGGCCAGAGGAGGAGGAGGGGTGCCGTAGGCGGCGATGCGGCGAGAGGAGGGGTGGGGCGGCGGGCGGCGAGAGGAGGAGGGGCGTGAGGATGGGCGGTCGGTGGGTGGTGGCGTAGCGAGAGGAGGGCTGAGTGAGGGTGGACGGCGGGTGGCGAGAAGAGGGCCGAGGGCGGGACAGCAGGCGGTGAGAGGAGGAGGGGCGGGGGCCGTGGGGCGGACGGCGAGGCGGCGAACAACGTGAGGAGGAGGGGTGCGGCGGGCGTCGTTGAGGTGAGAGGAGAGCGGCCAGTGCCGGTGAGAGGAGGGGTGACCGGGCGAGACGAGCGGCACCGACGATAAGCGAGGCGGCGGCGAGGCAGCGAGGGTTAGCGTCGAAGACTCAGAGGAGTTAGGGACTTAGGGTTGATATGAATATAATATAATCCAGATGGTGGGATGGGCTGGGCTGGGCTGGCTGGCCGGTTGGGTGCCTGGGCCTCCAGGGTATCCGGATATCCGGATCCGGAGTCGGATTCGTCGGATATCGTCTGAACCAGATTCAGATCCATATCCGAATAAAAATTATCCGGATCAGAAAATATCCGAACCGATAGGTTCCGGATCTGGATCCGACTGGTCCGGACTGGGAGGATTCGGATCCGTTTTCATCCCTAAATATGACTAAGGTGTTAAAAGAGAGAATATAGTGGACCCACCTTAACTTCCCACTTTGATTGCTAAGGGATAAAGATGCCCTAATACACGCCAACCCCCAAGCGACCAATGCTCCATCCCTTTGGAGTCCTTGTGGACATGGACCTAGCTTTGCATCGCACCCACAAAAGCACATCGATGAAGATGTTTAAAAGGAGAAGCCATTTGAAAGAAAATTCTCAACTCCTTTCCCACCCATGATATTGTGGGCACATGGTATTGGGATTTCCTGCCAGAGACTGAAATCAAAAGAAAATACTAATAGGCCACTCACCTCAACTATCTTACACCATGGATTTCTTTGGTAGTGTCATGACGATGGTAGAGGTGAGAACTAATCGAGCATATTTGTTGGCTATTACTCTTCACCCAAGAAGGCATGGTATGCTTTGTGTGCATCACTGGGCGAACAATGGGGGTCGATGAGGGGTTTGGTGATGACCTTGCGTCGAGAGATTGTCTCGGTACGTGAATTTGTTTGTTCAGTGGTGGAACACACGCTTGTTGATTGAGGTGATCGCAAGCTGAATGAGAAAGGTGACAGGGGGGATTTTTATAGGTTCAGGTGGAATGGATTCAACCCTACGTCCGAGGGATTATCCTAGTGCTCTGTGGTGGAGCCAAATGATCCATGAGTGCCATGACTATACCATAAAGATGTTACAGTGAAAGTTGAGAGCAAGGTAAGGAAGTTGGTCCTTCACCGAGCACTGACAAAGATTTACGAGTGTGCTGGAACAGACAGGACCCTATTTTCGAGCGCTAGAAGGAAAGTAGCTATCTAACTTCGAGTTTGATTTGGTGGTTCCTCTTTTTCTTTATTGTTCCTTCTCTCAATCCCTCTTTGCACTATCCTCCGTACTTAAAGTAGGTAATGGTTGATTAATCTTCCTTAGAAATTGGGATATGGCGGGATTATCACAAGGGACTTCTAAATTGGTTATGATTCAAACGTTGAATCCGGAGGTTGTGGAAAAAATCCTTATTTGCAGAGAAATCGTGGGTTTAAAATGGTTACCCTGGCTGACAGGTGGGTATGTGGTACTAGAGGCCCAGTAGTTGCTTTGGTTGGATGCTTGCTATGTGTATGGCGACAAGAGTTTCCCTCTAGCAATTACTTGGACTAGATTTTTGCCACATGTATGGCAGTAATGATTATTTCCGATATTTAGCCCCCAGCCTAAATCCTAGCTGTTATGTTAGACATAGGCGGCGTTTGACGGCTATGAGTGAGGCTAGAATTTGAATCACCGGTCGAAATGGTGCGACATTTGAGTGGAATGGCACCAACAGTATAAACATCAATCGTGGCCTTTGTTGCATCTAGGCCTTTCATGCCTAACCCTGATGTGTTTTGATGGTTGATGATAATAAGTATTTTTGGACTAACTATGTGTTTGAGTTAGTGTTACAGATTTCAGACAACCGCACAAAAAGCGAGGGCTGGTAATCAAGATTTTGAAGTTCAATTTAAGTTGTTCAAAAGCATAAGAAGACGCAAAAAGAAATTGTTTTTGCTAGACTAAACTGATGCATCGAGGTATGTTGTAGTTCTAGGTTTACCGATCTCAGGGTGCATGAAGATCGATCGGTTTAAGGATTTTATTCTTAGTTTAAACCGTACTATAAAGAGGGGACGCAAGTTCTCTCTACATCTCCAATTATACCGAGAAAAATCTAGGTCAATGCATGCATATCATTATCTGTGGTTTTTCGACAATTTGTTTTGATATATTGAATTTTGTCAACAGTTGAGGTTTTTACTTCTTGAGAAAGATCTAGAAAGATCTAGTTTTTGTTGCTGTTGTCAAAAATGTTCTTCTCGAAAATATCTTCAAAACAAAACTGAAATCATTTGAATCAGATCTCTGGATTTTGAGTTTTCTCTGTTTTTATCCAGACTGACTGTCAGTGTTGATAACTGACTGTCAGTATGATTGTCAGTTTGATAAACTGACTAATCTCCAGAGAGTATGTTTTTATGAGCTGATTTTTGTTGTACTAGACTGACTGTCAGTGTTTGTAACTGACTGTCAGTATGAATGTCAGTTAGTGCAAACTGACAAATCTCCAGAGAGCATGTTTTTCTGTCTCAGATTTTTTGTACTAAACTGACTGTCAGTATGAGTATACTGACTGTCAGTATGGGTTTCGACCACAGAGAATTTTTGAGTTGGTTTTTATTCTATTTTTTTCTCTGTGTTACTGAAACTGAAACTGACTGTCAGTTTGAAACACTGACTGTCAGTTTGGGCAGTAAATTTTTGCTGTTATCTGCTTCAACGGTTATAAAGTTTTTAGCCGTTGCTTTTCACTGTTGACTTTGTGGACACTGACTGTCAGTCTTTGTAACTGACTGTCAGTTTGGACTGTTTCTTTTTACCGTTTTAGTCCACAACGTTCGAGCTGTTGTGATCCTATTTTTTCTCTTTCTGGTGATACACTAGACTGACTGTCAGTTTGTGAAACTGACTGTCAGTCTTGGTTACTAATTTTCAGCTCGAGCACAAACGGCTCTTTTGACCACGAAGGCTATAAATAGAGGTGTTGAGCTGCTGTTTCAACACAAGCAAACACAGCAACATAGCCTTTCATACTTTCTCACTAGTGCTTCTTCGTTTTACTTATAACTTGATCTTTTGATCGAGTCGTGAGAGTATTAGCCACATCGAGCATATTGTTCTTGCATTCCCATTTCTAGATATTTTCTCGGTGTGCATTGGAGGTCTAGAGTAGACCTTGCTTCTTATTACTCTTGGTGAGCGCCCTCACCTAGACGGTTCGGAGGCGGAAATCGCTGATCTCTCCAAATCGGAGATTGTCGGAGAGACGCGATTACTTGTAAAAGGCTTGGTGCTCGCCTTTCCGGAGGGGACAAGGAGCAACCTTAGTAGATAGTGTCCTGTGTGGATACTGAAGCTATACTCAAGGACTGAGTGCTTCAACGAGGACTAGTGGAGACTGGGCGTGTCTCCGATACCTCGGGATATAACGGTTTCAATCTCTTATCTTTTACTATTACTTGCTTTATCTGAATTTTTCATTTGCAAAAACAAATTTTAAAAGTCTCCTATTCACCCCCTCCCCCTCTAGTCGACATCCTGATCCAACACGTGGTATCAGAGCACGGTCTCTCATTTATAAGCTTCACCGCTTAGAGAGAGGATGTCGTCTACTGATGGTTTTAATCTGGGTCATACTAGCCGTGCGCCTATCTTTGATGGGACTAACTATCCCTACTGGAAAGTGCGTATGTCTGTATTTCTAGAAGCCATGGGATTGGATGTCTGGTTGATTGTTAAAGTTGGTTTTTCTCCTCCGGATGATCCGGAAAGCTATACTGAAGATGATAAGAGAAAACAACATCTGAATGCTCGTGCTTTAAATGCTTTATTTACTGGTTTATCTCTAAATGAATTTAATCGTGTAAGCAACTTGAATACTGCTCACAAAGTTTGGAAAACTTTAGAAGAAATATATGAAGGAACTACTAAAGTAAAAGAGGCTAAACTTTTAATGGTTAGACAAAAGTATGAAACTTTCAAAATGTCTTCTTCTGAATCTGTTGATTCCATGTTTACTAGATTGAATAATATTGTGAATGAACTTAAAGGTCTTGGTGTTATCTTTACTGATCTGGAAATTGTCAGAAAAATGCTTCGAGCTCTCCCAGAAAGCTTTGACACTCTTGTAACAGTTTTGACAAACTCCGATCTTTCTACAACTTCACCTACTGATCTCTATGGAAATTTGATTACCCATGAAATGCACAAAAAGGAGAAGAAGGAACTGAACGAAACCTCTGATACAAAGAAAAAGACGGAGGCTTTCAAAGCAAATTCCAAGGACGGCACAAGTGAAGGTTCCTCCGATGAAGACTTGGCTCTCTTGGTAAGAAATACTCAACGTCTTCTTCGCAGGTTACAGAAGAAGGGAGTAAGCATCGACACTCGTCCAAAAGGTTCAAGACCAACAAACTTCAAAGATGTGATATGCTATGAATGTCATGAAAAAGGACATATAGCATCAAGATGTCCGAACAAGAACAAATCTACGGATAAAAAGAAGAAGAACTTCAAGAAGAAGTTTAACACTCCTAAAAAGGCATGCTTTGGCGAATGGATGTCTGGAGGTGAGAATTCCGACTCCGACTCTGATGATGAGAGATGTACAAAGAAATTAGCCGGAATCGCCCTCAAAAATTCATCAAGCTCTCCAGTTTGCCTTATGGCAAAAAGGAATGAAAAGGTAACTTCTTTTGATCCCTCCTATGATGATCTAGTTGAAATGCTAAATGAAATCAATGAGGCCTATGGCAAAACTAAAAGAAAATATAAGACCCTTAAGGAAGAATTTTCAACTCTTTATAATCAACACTCTGAATTAAAGGAATCCTATGAAAATGCTCTTATGAAAGATGTCTCAAATTTGTCTTGTAAAGCTAGCATTGGTACTTCTTGTGATGATATTGATAATTTTCAACTAGATATACCATGCGCTTCAAATGAATCCATTCTCTGTGAAAATATTAAACTTAAATCTCAAGTTAAAAAATTAGAAAAAGGGTTAGAAAATAGCTATAAAGGTAAAATATCTCTTGACCTAATTTTAGGTAGTCAAAGATGCACCTTTAGAAAAGAAGGTCTAGGATATTTTCCTAATAAAGATAAAAAGATAAAAATTAGGACTGTTTTTACAAAAGCATGTAACCTGTTTTGTCATAAATGCCATGAAGTAGGTCATTCACATGATTCATGCCCTCTTATGACATCTGCATATTTTGATGCTTGTTACATGCTAAAACGGTCAAAGAAAGGTTATGCTATTGCAAAGTATGTTGGTGCACCAATGATGAACAAAAGAAAAAAATCTATTTGGGTGCCCAAAACTTTGATCGCTAATATTAAAGGACCCAGAAGTGTTTGGGTACCAAAATCAACTTAAATTCTTTCGCAGGTAAACTACAAAAATGGTGGACGTCATTGGGTGCTTGATAGTGGATGCTCCGAGCACATGACCGGAAATGCCAAACTGTTCACCACAATAAAAGACAATTCTGACGAACATCAAAAGATCACCTTTGAAAATAATCGTCAAGGAAGCGTGACAGGTTTGGGTAAAGTTGCCATTTCAAATGATTTAACAATTTCAAATGTTCTTTTGGTTGAATCTTTAAATTTTAATTTGCTTTCAGTTGCACAAATTTGTGATCTTGGTTTCCGCTGTATCTTTTATCCAAATGAAGTTTTGGTTGAAAATTTAAAAGACAATTCTTTGATTTTTAAAGGTTTTCGTCATGAAAATTTATATCTAGTTGATTTCTCTTCAAAAGATGCATCTCTTACAACATGTCTTGTCTCACAAACATCTAAAGGATGGTTATGGCATCGGAGACTTGCTCATGTTGGAATGCATCAACTTAAAAAGCTTTTCAAATGTGATTTAGTTATTGGCTTAAAGGATGTGGTCTTTGAAAAGGATAAACCTTGTAGCGCTTGTCAAGCAGGCAAGCAAATAGCTACCACACATCCAACTAAGCGAATACTTTCTACAAGCAAACCTTTGGAACTTTTGCATTTGGATTTATTTGGACCTTCAGAGTTCCAAAGTATTGGGGGAAATAGTTATTGCTTTGTTATTGTTGATGATTTCACTCGTTTTACTTGGGTTTTCTTTATTTCTCAAAAATCTGAAACCCCCGATGTTTTCAAAAGTTTTGCAAAACGTGTTTCTAATGAATTTGAATTATCCATCAAGAAAATCCGTAGTGATCATGGTGGAGAGTTCGTTAATTCAGCTTTATTTGATTTTTGCGACTCTCTTGGAATCAAACATGAATTTTCCACATCCTACACTCCACAGCAAAATGGAGTTGTTGAAAGGAAAAATCGAACATTAATAGAGATGGCAAGAACCATGTTATGTGAGTATAATACACCTATTCGCTTCTGGGCAGAAGCAGTTCACACAGCTTGCTATTCTATTAATCGACTCTATTTGCATCTTCTTTTGAACTTGACACCTTATGAACTTCTTTTTGGAAGAAAACCAAATATTTCATATTTTCGTGTTTTTGGTTGTAAATGTTACATCTTAAGAAAAAGAAACTTTGGTGGAAAATTTCAAAGAAAAGTTGATGAGGGTTTTCTAGTTGGTTATTCTACCACTAGCAAAGCCTATCGTGTTTTCAACAAAACGTCTAGTTGTATTGAGGAATCTTGCGATATTGAGTTTGATGAATCTAATAACTCGCAAGAAGAGCAAGCTGTTCATGACACTTCAGGTGAAATTCAAGAACCTTTGAAAGAACTTACCATTAAAGAAGCTGAGGAAGTTGATCTAGATAATGATGGAAGTGAAGACAACAATGAACAACCTGGACCTTCTGTGCAAGTTGAGTCTACTGCAGAAGAAGCAGCACAAGAAGAAGCGCCAAGCCAGCATAGAACAATTATCAAGGATCACCCTTTGAACCAAGTTCTGGGTGATATTAGTAAGGGTGTTCTAACTCGATCTCGTATTGCTTCTTTTTGTGAACATCATTCATTTGTTTCTTCTTTAGAACCTACATGTGTTAGTGAAGCTCTAGATGATCCTGACTGGGTAAATGCTATGCATGATGAATTAAATAATTTTACTAGAAATAAAGTCTGGAACTTAGTAGAAAGACCTAAGGATCATAATGTCATTGGAACAAAATGGGTTTTCAGAAATAAGCAAGATGAAAATGGACTAGTAATTAGAAACAAGGCTCGTCTTGTTGCTCAAGGTTTCACTCAAGTCGAAGGTTTAGATTTTAGTGAAACTTTTGCTCCTGTGGCGAGACTTGAAGCAATTAGAATTCTTCTTGCTTATGCTTCTCATTTTAACATTAAACTTTTTCAAATGGATGTTAAAAGTGCTTTTCTAAATGGTGAAATTTCAGAACTTGTATTTGTAGAGCAACCTCCCGGGTTTGAAGATCTAAAATTTCCCAACCATGTTTTTAGACTAACGAAAGCTTTGTATGGCCTCAAACAAGCTCCTCGAGCTTGGTATGAACGCCTTAGAGATTTTCTTCTTTCTAAAGGTTTTAAAACTGGGAAGGTTGACACAACTCTGTTCACCAAGAAAATAGATGATGATTTATTTATTTGCCAAATTTATGTGGATGACATAATTTTTGGATCTACTAATGAATATTTTTGTCAAGAATTTGGAGATATGATGTCTAGGGAGTTCGAGATGTCCATGATTGGTGAACTGAGCTTCTTCCTTGGACTTCAAATCAAGCAACTCAAGAACGGTACGTTCGTGAGTCAAACAAAGTACGTGAAGGACCTGCTCAAGCGCTTTGGGATGGAAGAAGCTAAGGCTATCAAGACCCCCATGGCTACAAATGGACACCTCGACATGGACAGAAATTCAAAATCAGTAGATTCTAAACTCTATAGGTCTATGATTGGTAGTCTTTTATATCTTACAGCATCTAGGCCTGATATCATGTTTAGTGTGTGTTTATGTGCTAGATTTCAGTCAGAACCTAAGGAATGTCATTTAACTGCTCTTAAAAGAATCCTTAGGTATTTAAAATGTTATCCCAGTTTAGGCCTTTGGTACCCTAAAAATGCAAATTTTGAATTAATTGGGTATTCTGATTCTGATTATGCTGGGTGTAAGATTGATCGAAAGAGCACATCTGGTAGCTGTCAGCTGTTGGGGAGATCATTAGTATCATGGTCATCTAGGAAGCAAAACTCAGTTGCTCTCTCAACAGCTGAAGCTGAATACGTGTCTGCAGGTAGTTGTTGTGCTCAATTATTATGGATGAAACAGACATTTTTGGATTATGGAATTAAATTTGATAAAGTGCCACTTCTGTGTGATAATGAAAGTGCCATTAAAATTGCTAATAATCCTGTTCAACATTCTAGAACTAAGCATATTGAAATACGGCACCATTTCATAAGAGATTATGTGGCAAAAGGAGATATTGATCTTAGTCATGTAAGAACAGATTTTCAACTAGCAGATATCTTCACCAAACCACTAGATGAATCCAGGTTCTGCTTTCTTAGAGGTGAACTAAATATTATAGATGTTTCAAATGCTAGTTGATAAAGTGATATTGTTATTAACTTCATCATACTATTGATTGCTTATCTTGATTAATGAAGTATAATATACATCTATATATATATATATATATTTTTTCTCCCTTAGAGCTCTCTCCTGGTCGAAGTCATAACTGACAGTCAGTATAATGTTGTTCCTTGGTCGTAGGGTTCTGGTCGTTTTGAAGTCTCACACTGACTGTCAGTTTTAAACACTGACTGTCAGTCTCAGTACTTGATTTTATTGAACTGACATTCAGTGTACCACACTGACTGTCAGTTTTTTAAAATTAAGTGACTAGACTGACAGTCAGTTTGTGAAACTGACTGTCAGTTTGGGTCCTTAAAACCCTAAACCGAGCTTTCTTTTTATCTTCTTCGGCCGTCGTTGTCTTTTTCCTTCGCCGTCGCCGTCGCCGTCACCGTTGCTCCTCCTCATCGCTGTCGCCGTCGCCGTTGCTCCTCCTCATCGCCGTCGTCTCGTCGTCCTTCTCCCGCCGTGAGCTCTCTCTCTCTCCTCCTTCTTCTTCTTCTTCTTCTTTATTTTCTTCTCTTTAATTCCTTCTTTCTTTTTTACTAATCCGAAATTGTTTTTCTTTTTTCTTTCCTTGATCTGCTATAGCACTCTTTCTTCACAATCTTTGCAAATTCCCTCTCAAATCCCCACAAAAACTCGCCATTTCTCAGTTCACTGTTCTAGGTTGGAACTGACAGTCAGTTACACATACTGACTGTTAGCATCAGGTTCGAACTGACTGTCAGTTCATAAGACTGACTGTCAGTCTGAACCCTAAAAACAGAAACTTTTGTTTTCTCCACCCTTGTTCATCCTTGCATTCCTTCAGCTATCCACTATGTCTGATCAGCCTCATCGCCGCGTTGCTCGACGCAAGACCGTTGCGTCCAGCAGCAGGTCTTCGGGCCAGTCCTCTGGGGCTCGGCGTTCCCCCTCTCCAGAGCGTGTCCCCGTGAACTATTCGCGGTGGAACACTAGTCGGCTTCGGACTCTTCGTCAGCCGAACCCCTATCTATCTCCTCGTCCTTCTGGCACGGATGCCTCGCCACGTACCACCTTCTACACCATCACTCAGTTCGACATGTTTGAGAGCATCTACTCTCACATGCCCTTCTTTGTTCATCGTTCTGTCTCTTGGCAGACGATAGTTTCTCGCACTGGCATCGCTTCTCTTTCTGATGCTTTTGCCTCTGTAGGGATCCGAGACTTAGTCTCTGATTCTTCTTTGACCTGGGCAGAGGAGCCCATTAGGCAGTTCTATGCCACACTTCACATTTCTCCTCAGCGTGACTCACTGACCTTTATGACCGGCCTCCAGGTATACACGGTCACAAAGGAGCAGCTTGAGGCCGCTTTAGGACTGGTTCGTCCTGCTTCAGGGCGCCAGCTCCATACTTTACCTGATCTTGAGCATCGTGAGGTCGCTATGCTCTACTCCGGCGCCTTCCAGGTTCGTCACATTGCAGGCATGCGCCACGATGTTGACCTGGCGCTGAAGATTCTTCGCCTCACTCTTCTTCCGATCACAGGTGACCGCGCGAGGGTCACCTACATCACTCTCCATGCTCTCATCTCGATCTTTCGAGAGGAGCCCTTCGACATCGCTGATCTCATCATTAGTGAGCTTCAGCACGTTCTTCTCTCTCCTCGTCGTCGCCTGGTGTATGCCCCATACATCATGGCACTACTGCTCCACATTCGAGCAGTAGACACCGCTCTTCCTCGCCCTCATCAGCTTTTGGCCTTCTTTCCCCCTGGCCAGGCTGATCGTCGCCTGGCCACTCGTCCTGCAGCTCCTAGTGCTCCCTCCTCAGCTTCTGATGATGATGAGGATTCTGAGGACGCGCCTGCAGCTCCTGCCTCTGCTCCTGCCCCTTCTAGCAGCTCCCGCACAGCTTCCTCTCTTGCATCTCTGCAGGTGTCTCTTGACCAGGTCATTCAGACACAGCAGGTGATCCAGAGTACCTTGGCAGCTCAGCAGGAGATTCTTCAGCAGATACTGCAGCGACTTCCAGCTCCTGATGCTGCGATGGCATCTGCTTCCCTTGCTCCTCGCAAGAGGGCACGGCCTGCAGTTTCTTCACCAGCATCATCTGCCGGCACCGCTCCAGTTCCAGCAGGACCTGCATCTCCCGCTGTCGTACCTTCCGCGTCTCCTACAGTTTCAGGAGGCACTGAGGTTCTAGGAGACTCAGATGACCAGGAGTAGATTAGGATTAGTTTCTCCTGTTAGGCCTCCCTTTTTGTGCTTGATGCCAAAGGGGGAGAGATGGATGATGTTATTTTGTTTAGATGGATGAATATTTTGTGATATGATTATGATATGTTTTTGTGGTTCTCCCTATTATGCTATGATATGTGTTTTTGTGGTTCTCCCTATTATGCTATGATATGCTCTGATACATCTTGAGGGATGTGCACACTTTCAGGGGGAGATTTTTGCACAAAATCAGGGAGAGTATTAGTTTATTAACTTGTTGTCATCAATCATCAAAAAGGGGGAGATTGTTGCATCTAGGCCTTTCATGCCTAACCCTGATGTGTTTTGATGGTTGATGATAATAAGTATTTTTGGACTAACTATGTGTTTGAGTTAGTGTTACAGATTTCAGACAACCGCACAAAAAGCGAGGGCTGGTAATCAAGATTTTGAAGTTCAATTTAAGTTGTTCAAAAGCATAAGAAGACGCAAAAAGAAATTGTTTTTGCTAGACTAAACTGATGCATCGAGGTATGTTGTAGTTCTAGGTTTACCGATCTCAGGGTGCATGAAGATCGATCGGTTTAAGGATTTTATTCTTAGTTTAAACCGTACTATAAAGAGGGGACGCAAGTTTTCTCTACATCTCCAATTATACCGAGAAAAATCTAGGTCAATGCATGCATATCATTATCTGTGGTTTTTCGACAATTTGTTTTGATATATTGAATTTTGTCAACAGTTGAGGTTTTTACTTCTTGAGAAAGATCTAGAAAGATCTAGTTTTTGTTGCTGTTGTCAAAAATGTTCTTCTCGAAAATATCTTCAAAACAAAACTGAAATCATTTGAATCAGATCTCTGGATTTTGAGTTTTCTCTGTTTTTATCCAGACTGACTGTCAGTGTTGATAACTGACTGTCAGTATGATTGTCAGTTTGATAAACTGACTAATCTCCAGAGAGTATGTTTTTATGAGCTGATTTTTGTTGTACTAGACTGACTGTCAGTGTTTGTAACTGACTGTCAGTATGAATGTCAGTTAGTGCAAACTGACAAATCTCCAGAGAGCATGTTTTTCTGTCTCAGATTTTTTGTACTAAACTGACTGTCAGTATGAGTATACTGACTGTCAGTATGGGTTTCGACCACAGAGAATTTTTGAGTTGGTTTTTATTCTATTTTTTTCTCTGTGTTACTGAAACTGAAACTGACTGTCAGTTTGAAACACTGACTGTCAGTTTGGGCAGTAAATTTTTGCTGTTATCTGCTTCAACGGTTATAAAGTTTTTAGCCGTTGCTTTTCACTGTTGACTTTGTGGACACTGACTGTCAGTCTTTGTAACTGACTGTCAGTTTGGACTGTTTCTTTTTACCGTTTTAGTCCACAACGTTCGAGCTGTTGTGATCCTATTTTTTCTCTTTCTGGTGATACACTAGACTGACTGTCAGTTGTGAAACTGACTGTCAGTCTTGGTTACTAATTTTCAGCTCGAGCACAAACGGCTCTTTTGACCACGAAGGCTATAAATAGAGGTGTTGAGCTGCTGTTTCAACACAAGCAAACACAGCAACATAGCCTTTCATACTTTCTCACTAGTGCTTCTTCGTTTTACTTATAACTTGATCTTTTGATCGAGTCGTGAGAGTATTAGCCACATCGAGCATATTGTTCTTGCATTCCCATTTCTAGATATTTTCTCGGTGTGCATTGGAGGTCTAGAGTAGACCTTGCTTCTTATTACTCTTGGTGAGCGCCCTCACCTAGACGGTTCGGAGGCGGAAATCGCTGATCTCTCCAAATCGGAGATTGTCGGAGAGACGCGATTACTTGTAAAAGGCTTGGTGCTCGCCTTTCCGGAGGGGACAAGGAGCAACCTTAGTAGATAGTGTCCTGTGTGGATACTGAAGCTATACTCAAGGACTGAGTGCTTCAACAAGGACTAGTGGAGACTGGGCGTGTCTCCGATACCTCGGGATATAACGGTTTCAATCTCTTATCTTTTACTATTACTTGCTTTATCTGAATTTTTCATTTGCAAAAACAAATTTTAAAAGTCTCCTATTCACCCCCTCCCCCTCTAGTCGACATCCTGATCCAACAGCCTTGATTGGAAAAATGGAGTTTTTTCGGCAATCGAGAGTCACTTGAGGTCTTATAAAATGAGATTTGAATTCCAATTTTCTTTGGATCTTCTTCATGTGCTTGCTTCAGAAAAAATCCCCTTCCTTTGTCTTTTTGTTCTCCTGTGTTTGTTGTATGAACATCTTTTGCATAGCCACAAGAATGGAAAAATTCAGAGTTTTTGAGATTGATGAGAATTCCATCTGGCAGATGCAAGACAAGGGCATCCTACAGGAGGATGTTGTGGTGTGAATTCCCAAAGAAAGCATCCCTTCTCCCAAGGATGGGGAGATTGTGGTTTTAGAGTACTACCTGCGTTTGGGATTGCGGTTCCTTGAGCACAGGTTGCTTCTAGAGATCTTGGAGTGTTTCGATCTCCAATTGGTGAACCTAGCCCCCAACAGCTTGCTACTTCTGGCGGGCTTCATCTTCCTTTGCGAGGATTACATCGGCCACCCGACAATGCTCGAGCTTTTCTGCAACTTCTTCCAGGTTCAAGTAGCGAACAAGGTGGCAGTCATGAGCTACGGCAACATTGGGCAGTTCTATTTCCGCCTGAAGGACAAGCCGGTGTCCTTCCCTTTTCCCTCATCGAGTACCAAGGACCACTCTGACCCATGGAGGAGGAGCATCAATGACATTACTCCCCTTGATATTTGGAATTGAGGCGCGAACTTCGGAAGCGCAACAAAAGAATTGGCGCAGGGACTCCTTGCTCTGGTGTACACGGAACAATTTGTTCGCGTGTTTCGGGTGTTGGTAACTACATTGGAAATTCGCACAAAATTCCTCATATAGCTGCTTCCACGAGCTGATCGAGTCAGGTTGAAGGTTGAAGATGCAGGATCTTGTAGCGCCCTCCAACACCATAGGAAAGAAGTACGCCATATGGTCTCGTCTCTGCCAACTGTGAGTACGGCGGTGCCGTAAACTTGTAAAAATTCTTTGAGGTTAGTTTTCTCATTATACCATTGGGTAAGGGAAAGATGAAACTTGTGAGGCTAGCGTACCTGCCAAAGGGGTGCGGCCAGTGCTCAATAGCTG
The DNA here is from genome assembly GCA_019359835.1 of Pharus latifolius. Taxonomy (NCBI): domain Eukaryota; kingdom Viridiplantae; phylum Streptophyta; class Magnoliopsida; order Poales; family Poaceae; genus Pharus; species Pharus latifolius. Next base: position 49,185,671 of record CM033322.1, read on the forward strand.
CAGGAAGTGTGGTGCACGGCTCTGTGGTCCCTTCGCTTATGTCGAGGCTCTTTATCGCCGCTAGACTCATCGGAGGAACCTAAGACCCTCAACGATGAGGCCACGGACTCCTCACATGAGGGTTCGGAGGATTGAACTAGGTCCTAACCCTGTCGAAAACACTCATGCGCCTCTTGGTGGACTGATGCACTCGTCGGCGGCTGCCAGTAGTCTCAGAGCCTTTTGTTTGACCACTGTCATCGCTCGAGGTAGGTGAGCGCGGTGGTTCAGTATGTGCTTGAGCGAGAGTTTGGATTTCCCGCTGCATTGTTTGAACTGTGCCGCCTGTCAGGATCTAGACCATCTGTGCTAACGCCACTAAATTGGGAGCCTCCTATACCTCGGGCGGTGCAAGTTTAGACTCCTCTTCTTCGCCACACTTGTTCACTCCTGTTGAAGGACTAGGAGGAACTCTAGCAGCTTGAGAAGCAGTTCTCTTCGACATCCTTAATGAATCAACACATTAGTCATACGATCCCCATGGTTGGTGCCAATTGTCGAGGGATTACTTTCGCACGTGAATTTGTTTGTTCACTGGTGGAACACGCGCTGTTGATTGAGGTGATCGGGAACCGAATGAGAGAGGTGACATAGGGGGATTTTTACCGATCTACTCTCGAGAAACCCATGCAAAAAAAGAACACTTACCTTTTCTTTTTGATCTGGGAGGATCTTCGGGCCTCAGCGCCGCCATGGTTGCAGCGCTACCCGATGTCGCCATCCGAGGTCACAGCTGCGAGGTCGTAGCCTAGGGTGCAAGGTCGAGTACGTAATGGATTTGATCTTTGGTCGGATTGTATTCCGATCCATATACATATAACTAAGTCTTACGTATTCAGGTTTAGTTAGTTATTAGAGTATAATATTTTTAGGTTATTGAGTGTGATATGTATTCATACTATTGGACTAACAATACTTTGTAATAGGATAGATAGATTATCTACCTGGTTATCTACCTTGATATAGATCAGATCGAATACCATCGAAGTCATATTAGAATCTAGGTGAGCCTAGTGTGAAAACCAAGACTAGGTCTCAAATGGATCAAGTTGGTATCAGAGCGGATCTAGTTGAAACCCAAGACTAGGTCTCAATCTGATCAAGTTGGTAACAGAGCAATTATCTTGTCCTGTGGATGGTGAAGACTTGCCAGGGTTACAAAACCTCGGGCGAAACTTCAGGACATAATTCGATGGTTCCTACAGTCGCGTCTCCGAAGATGACTGATGGTACTGCCATTCAACCTAACCTAGCTGAACAAATGGCTAAGCTCTCCACCGACATGGATACCGTGTTTTCTTGGATTAAGCAGTAGGCCATGGCTGTGTCTTCTGAAGTTGATGCTTTTAAAGGCAAGGTTAAGGGTGTGAAGATTGGTAAAGACTTGCGTAGGACAGACGAAGATGAAGACGAAGACGACCATAAGGCTGACGACCTCGCCAACACCTCCTTAGCTGTCGGATCTTTTAAGGTCGATGCTAAGATTGATATACCCATATATGATGGGGTGATCGATGTCGAGAAGTTAGATTCTTGGATCGACTAGCTTGAGGTCTACTTTGACCTAAAACGGTTCAGTAGCGCTCAAAAGGTGAAGTTTGCACGTTTGAAGATGAATGACCATGCCAAGACATGGTGGAAGGCCCTTGTCACTAGTGGTGAAGCTGATGACCTTGCGTGGGGTCAATTCAAACGACTCCTACGACAAGAATTCTATCTGATGGGCTAGCTTGAGGAGAGATAGGAACGGTGGCACAGATTGTACCAACGACGCGACCAATCAGTCTAAGACTATACGACGGAGTTCCGAAGACAAGCAATGGTCATTGGCATCTCGCTCTGTGATCCTCAGGTATTCCAGAAGTATACGTCTGGACTTCAAAAATCGATCAGCGCTAAGTTGAGCCTGTTCGGCGTTCAAGACATCGCGACTGCGAGCACAACTGCTATGGCAATCGAAAAGAAGAACAACTCCCGCAGCATAAAAAGCACGAAGGAAAGTGCGACCTCGACAAAAAGAAAGTTGAGTCCAAAGAATAACACTTCGAAATTGGGCATTGGTACCTTTTGCGAGCATTGTCAAGTCGCGGGACACACCAAGAATAAATGCTACAAGCTTCATCCTGAGCTTTGACCAAAGAAAAATGGACTAGGGAAAAGACCAGCCACGGCTACAACGGCTCCACCGGTAGAATAAGTTGTCTGAGTGAATTCGGTCGATGAGGCGGACACGACCTTTTCTTTGATGGCTGATAATTGTCATATCTATGCATATTTTCCATATGTTTAACCCCCCGATCATGCACATTTAGTCACATAAGGCGACATTTGCATTAATCATACATATGTTTATCATCAAATTGATCGTATTATTTGATTTATGATTTTATTGTAGGTCGATGCGATTTGGATGGATTTCGGCTGATGGAGCCCGTCTCTTTGAATTTACTTGACCCTCGGTCAATTCTTGATAGAAGCACGTGTTTCTACGGGCGCGTAGGAACTGACCGTGCTGAAATTGGAGTCTCTGGGGGCTCGGAATCTCAATTCCTTTTAGCCGAAGACCTTCCTGTAATTTCCTAAACCTCAAGCACCCATTTGCAAAACAGCCTACACTCAGAAATCTAAACCCTAACTCGGGAAGGACCTTTTTGTGATTTCTAAAATCTTGAGGGCCTTTTTGAAAAATCGCATTTCTTATCTAAACCCAGCTGCCGGCCAAAGTTCCTCTTTGAGCCTGGTTTTTCTTTTCTTCTTCATCTCTTCTTCCCCCACACTGTTTCCACAGCTCTGTCCTACCTCACCGCCGGCGGCCAGACCGTACGCCGCGGTGCAGCTCCTTCTTCTTCCTACTTTCTTTCTTCTTCTTCTCTCTTCTTCCTCTTCCTCGAGCCACCTCAGCACCGCCACTGCTTCTTCTTCTCCGGCGCCATTCTCCGTGGTAGTGATAGCGGCGGTGACGGTTGCCGTCTCCTCCACTTCTCCTCACTTACAGCTTCTTCTTCTACCTCCCCCCAAACTAAGATCTACACATCTGTCCACCCTCGGCACTAGCCAGTTTCTTATTCCTCTCCTCTTCCTCTGCTTCTTGGCTTCTCCTTCTCCACTCACCGGAAGCTGCCGCCGGCGTCCTCTTCTTCCCCCAAATTGCCACATCCACCGGATTTGGTCAATCCACCGCCGCTGCACCTAATCCACTGCCTCCGATCCCACGTGCACCGCCTCCTAGCTCTTCCACACCACTACACGCTCCTCCACCACCACGCGCCTCCCGAGCCGGATCCGCCGTCACACTTCCTCTGCTCACTAGCGCCGCCATCTTCCCCAACTTTGGCGTCGTGCTCATCATCCTCGACACTGCCGGTGAGGTCCCTAGTGCCTCCACGCCATCCCGTGTGCTGTTCTCCACCATCGATTCGACCATCACGATGACTAGTGCATCTTCCTCGACTGCTCTTGTCGACGGCCATCATCTTCGATCAGCGCTGTGTCGACCACAGCCACGGTGATCTCGACCATGGCCACGATCTCCTCGACGGCTTCCACTGCTCCAATAATCTCCAATGATGTTTTCCTTTCCTCTCTTCTCCCCCCTCTTGCTCTGTGATGTCTGAGTTGCATGCTGTATATAATATGAAATGAACTCGTTTCTACACAAGGATGAACTTGAACAACCAACAAATCAATTGACAAATTCTGTGACGAATTGAAATATTCTATTTTCTGTTGCTCTGAATTTGTTTCTCTATGTTTATGTTATATGCTTTGTAATGAACTAAGGTTCTGAAAGGCCAATCGACTTTGCATTGAATCCTTGTTTGAGCTGGTTAACTGAGATGCATGCCTGTGAATGATCCCTGACTGATTCTGGATTTGGCTTCTTTGTTTTTGATGAGGATTGTTACCCAAGCTAGTTCGAAGTAATGCACATCTGGTTCAAGACAGATTCAAACCAGAAAAGTGTCCGGAGGTCCGTTGCTATGATCTCAGATGACCTGAGAAGCGTGGACACATTGTTGCAGGCTTTGCGCGATCATGAGATCGCAGACGTTACGCGGTCAGAGGCCGCAGACAGTGCGCGGTCAGAAGGTCGTTGACTACTCTCGACCAGGATGACTCGGGATTGCTTAAGCTCTACAACAAGCATATCCCGAGAATCATAAAGATCCTTCCACGTATGAAGACAACTGCCAGGTGCGGTGATCCCTCAATTGCACATGTTAAGCATGCGTGGAAGTTAAGTACGGTTATCAAATCTGCGCCCAAGCAACCGTTCAAAGCCGCTGTGTATTGGCGCCCTTTCGACCAGTATAAAAGGGTGAGCGAATGTACAAGACGAGGACACAAGGAGACGACAACAGAAGAACTACAAACTTTTCGAAGTTATTTTAGTTGTTTTTTAGACAATCACACAGAAAAGATCTTCGCCTGTGATGATCTTTTCTTCAACCTTGTAAACCTTTTTCCATACATAGTGAAATCACAACAGGACATAGGGCTATTACTCCCACCATCGAGGGCCCGAACCTGTATAAATCTCTATGTACCCCAACTGACATTGCTCATCATCCCTTTCTGGAGGGACACCCTGAAAGGCCTCCCAACTCACAAATTCTGCATAAGATTGACTAAGGACCCTGAGTCCGAATCGTCGACAGCTGGCGCCCACCTTGGGGCCTTTCTCAAGGCGTTCTTTTTTTGTCCGGAGGTTCGGTGAGCCATGTCTGGGGCATATGATTCCGAGAACGACTTCAATCTCGAGGATTATGCCCACATACAGATGCCTTCACCTAGTGATCCTGTTCCAATGGAGGAAACCGGGGGCGAAGATGTCCCAGAGGTTGATTCGACCACTCAGGTCATGTCTATCGACCAGAAGACAACAGACACAGAACCAGAACCCAATGTTGTTCCTACTGTGTTAGAGGTCGAATCCGGTCCATCGCATGACCCCGCCAAGGGCCAAGGCGATGTTGACTAGGAATTCAGTCCGGGGAGGTTTGATCCTGATAAACTCCACCGTCTCTTTGATTTCGAGTCCGACTCGGAACAAACAGAGTGTTCCCTAGGCAATTCGCTGCCTTATCGGAAGAAACTCCCGATCAGCGAACTGCTAGGGAAGAACAAGAATGCGAGCACAAAGAAGAGCAAGAGCGTAGACAAAAGGAGGATCAAGATTGTGAGCATCAAGATAATGAACTTCGCAAAACAGCCCTAGAGGCTCTACAAAATGCGCAAGCTCGATACGACGCAGCTCCGAGTTCCTCCCGTCGTCTGTGTGGTCACAGACGCGACCAGACACCATCTTTACCCTCGGGACATTTACCGGCGGACGAGGAGACGGTGACACCCGGCGCACCCAGGAGGAGCACACATGGCCGGCTTCGATCCATCGCAGAGGTCCTGCGTAATTTTCCTCCTACGATCACAGATGCGTAGAAACCCGCTTTTGCTAGGATCTTGGCGGAGAGGTTAGACGAGGTCGCATCCGAGGCAGCCCCTACAGCCTCTTCCCGGTCAGCGATACGTTCCCATGACAGAGAATACTCTAACTCTAGTTCTGGTAGACGGAATCATCCACCACTAGTACCGTCTCGGCATGACAAAGCCAGACGGGCGGGAAATTCTCGTGATCGGGAATGAATTCCTATCCACTCTCGCCTGGGACCACGCGTGGCCTCTCCTTCGTGTGAGGTCGCCCGAGATCAGGTCGAGAGTCGCAGATCCATCCATGGCCCTTATGTCGGTTGTAAAGCTTTCTCGCCTGGCCTCTATGCGGTCGTTTGGCCAGATAAGTTTAAACCAGGGGCTATCAAAAGATTTGGTGGAACTCAGAATCCATCGGAGTTCCTTCAAATTTACATCACTGCTATTCAGGCAGCAGGTGGCGATGACCGTGTCATGGCCAACTATTTCCCTACAGTCCTCGAGGGACCGGCAAGAACCTGGCTGCTCAACCAGCCCGAGGGTTCGATATATAATTGGGAAATGTTGTGCGATGCCATCCTCAACAATCTCCAGAATTGCTATCAGAAGCTAGGAAAAGAGGACACCTCCATCGACTACGACAAACATCGACCGAAACTCTTCATCAGTTTGTCAAAAGATTCATCGGGGTGAGGAATACCATCCCGAACATATCTGATAACTCCATTATCAGGACGTTTAAACACGCCGTTCGATATCAGAGGTTTACGGAGGATTTTCTCATCCACCCCCCTCGATCAGTAGCCGATCTTTTTGATATGGCTGATCGATATTCCGATGCGGCCGAGGCCGTTGAGTGGAATCGGATGGTGGACAAAGGAAACTTACTGCCTCAACCAGGTCTCAAGGACGTAAAGAGAGAGGATTCGAACAAGAAGCTGGAATCTTCATCAGGAGGCAAGTCAAAGAAATCAAAAAGGAGTCGAACTAGACAATACTGAGAGGTCGCGGTCACAGAGAGACCTCCGTCGACCAAAGGTAACAAATCTTCGTTTAAAAATAAAACTGCTTCTGGTGGTCGCAGTGCCGACCAGCCAGAGAAGTCGACTAACCCGCAGGAAGGCAAGAGGTGGTGTCCACTCCGCAACTCTGTAGGCCACGACCTCAAGAATTGCTGGAGTTGGTTGAAGCAATTAGATGACTTCTACCAGGGGATCGGACCTATGTCGACCTTGCCACCAAAAGAACAGACTTGCGGGCTAAGAGGCGCCAGCGGGGACGAAGAGATGTCCTACCAGGTACCTCGTAATCATGTCAATGTTATTTTCGGGGTTCCTCCTCTTTTGTTTCTAAATGGCAATTTAAAGCTTTTTTTCGAGAGGTGAACCAAACAGAGACCCCCTTGGTGAACCTCAGTACCCCCGTTGGTCGGACACTCATTTGACATTTGATCGCTCTGATTGCCCTGTGGGGCTTACTCGACCATTGAGGCTACCTTTGGTCATTACCCCAATTATCAGTAATGCGAGAGTTGAAAGGGTCCTGATTGACGGAGGTAGTTCCTTGGACATTTTATTGGTCAAGGCATTGGACGAGATGCAAATTCCTCGTTCAAAAATCAAACCCATAATTCATCCGTTTTATGGGATAATTCCTGGTCCCTCTATGATGCCATTGGGACAGGTGGTGCTCCCAGTCACACTGGGAGAACCAGATAACTTCCGAACAGAATTGGTTACCTTTGATGTAATTGATTGTGATTCGGCTTACAATGCAATCTTTGGCAGGCCAACTCTTGCTAAATTCATGATGGCTACGCACTATACTTACCAGTGCGGCAAGTTGCCTGGCCCCAAGGGCATTATTTCGGTTTGAGGCAGTCACAATGTGGCATTGACGTGTGATCGGTTATCCCGGGAGATGGTAGATCAGCTTCCCCTCCGAGAAGCCCAGATTTCCACAATGTCTACTAATATGATCTGCTCCTCGATCAGATGAAACATTAAAATAGGTTCCGTTGTACCCAGATGATCCATCCAGGACAATTCGGGTTGGATCAGGCCTGGATGACAAATAGGAACTCGAGCTCATTACTTTCCTCCGAGCTAATGCAGATGTGTTTGCGTGGAAACCATCCGAAATGCCCGGTGTCCCAAGGGAAGTAATTGAGCACAAGTTAGCGATTCGACCTGGACAGCGACCAATAAAGCAGAAGCTCAGGCGTTTTGCTGTTGATCGGTAGGAAGCCATCTGAGTGGAGTTAGATAAGCTCCAAAAGGCCGGATTTATTCGAGAAGTCGATCATCCGGAATGGCTTGCAAACCCGGTCGTGGTCCGCAAGTCAAATGGCAAGTGGCGCATGTGCGTCGACTACACCAGCCTAAATAGTGCTTGTTCGAAGGATGATTTTTCCCTTCCCCGCATCGACTAGCTGGTCGATTCTACTGCGGGTTGCGAACTGATGAGTTTCCTGGACGCTTACTCAGGATATCATCAAATTAGCATGGCGGAAGAAGATGAAGAGAAGACTGCCTTCATCACACCATTCGGCACCTACTACTACGTCAGAATGCCGTTTGGTCTCAAGAACGCCGGTTCCACGTACCAGCGCTTGATGCAAAAGACCTTTCTTTCCTAGATGGGGCGTAATCTTGAAGCTTATGTAGGCGACTTGGTTGTAAAAAGTTTGAAAGTTTCGTCTCATTTAGACGATCTTGCTGAAACCTTCTCTAATTTGAATCGATTTGGAATAAAATTAAACCCGGAGAAATGTTCTTTCGCGGTTTCGTCTGGAAAACTTCTTGGTTTTCTTGTTTGCCAGAGGAATTGAGGTTAATCCTGAAAAAATCAGGGCTATCGAACAAATGAGGTCTCCCTTGACCATCAAAGATGTTCAGTGCCTAGCAGATCGCATGGTGGCATTGAGCCGGTTCATATCACGACTAGGCGAAAAGGGACTACCTTTCTTCAAAGCTCTGCGCAAACACCATAATTTTACTTTGTCCGATGAGGCCGAGAAAGCATTTTAGGAGGTCAAAGCATATTTATCCAGTCCGCCGGTCTTGGTTTCTCCCAATATGGAGGAACCATTACTCCATTACTTGGCGGCCACACCTTACGCGGTCAGCGCTGTCTTGATTACAGAAAGAGAAGGTGTGCACAAACTCGTCTACTACGTAAGCGAAGTACTTCATGGTACTAAGGAGCGATACCCTGAGGTCCAGAAAATACTTTACGCACTGTGATGGCTTCTCGTAAGCTACAACATTACTTGCAAGCACATAGGATCACAGTCCCCTCATCTTTTCCTTTGGGGGACATTGTCCGGAATCCAAACAAATCTGGTCGGATCGCGAAGTGGGCTGTGGAACTTGGAGCGTTCGACATCCATTTCACCCTCGCACCGTGGTCAAGTATCAGGTCCTGGCCGACTTCGTGGTCGAATGGACTAATCCTGAACCGCCTGTGCAGGCATCTGAAGATTTGGCATGTCCCGATCACTGGACGATGTATTTTGATGGCTCTCGCAGTTTTCAACACTCGGAGGCTGGAGTGGTCTTAGTCATGCCTCAGGGCGACCAACTGAAGTATGTCATTCAACTACACTTTGTTGTGACCAACAACGCAGCAGAGTATGAAGGTCTTATTGCAGGGTTCCGGGGAGCAAAATTCCTCGAAGTCCGTCTATTAGTGGTGAGGGGAGACTCACAGCTGGTCGTAAACCAGGTAAACAAGGAGTACAGCACCTCTGATGAGAAAATGGCTCATTACCTGGGGGAAGTGAGGAGATTGGAAAAACACTTCAGTCATTTCGAAGTCCAATACATCCCGCGAAAGGACAACATTCTTGCAGACCAATTATCCAAAATTGGGTCCTCACGCACATCTGCCCCGGTAGGAGTGTTTGTCGAACACTTGGAACATCCTTCGATCATGACTATGACCGAAGATGAACCGGTAACAGTCTGCGTTACCAACCTCGGACAAGAACAAGACTGGACCCATCCATTGAGGGTCTATCTCGAACACGGGACCTTGCCCGAGGACGAAACTGAGAGCGATTGGTTAGTTTGAAAAGCGCGTTTATACAAACTTATAGAAGGAGTTTTGTATAGAAAAGGTACTCAAGGAGTAGTCATGCGCTGTGTGTCCCAAGAGGAAGGTAAATCCCTCTTGAAAGAAATTCATGATGGTGTATGTGGTGCGCACGCGTCATTTCGTACATTGGTCAGAAAGGCTTTCCGACAAGATTTTACTGGCCTTCGGCACTTGATGATGCCAAAAATATGGTCAAGACATGTCCTCAGTGTCAGTTTCATGCGAGACAGGTCCATCAGCCTACCTACGCTTTACAAACTATCCCTCTATCATGGCCCTTCATGGTTTGGGGGATGGATATTGTTGGTCCTATGCCACAAGCGGTCAATGGATACAAGTTCTTGTTCGTAGCCATTGGCACGTTTACAAAGTGGATTGAGGCCGAGCCAGTACGCAATATCACCGCTGCTGCTGCACAAAAGTTCTTTCATAAGAACATTGTGACTCGGTTCGGTGTTCCAAATCGTCTCATCACTGATAATGGTTCCCAATTCGCTAGCGGTCTCTTTCTGGACTATTGTGACAATATTGGGACCAAGGTGTGCTTTGCTTCTGTAGCTCATCTGCAGAGCAATGGTGCTGTTGAACGTGCCAACGGGCAAATATTGCAGGGTATCAAAAAGCGTGTTTTTGATTGCCTTAAGACACGCTCGGGGGCTTGGGTAGATGAGCTCTATACCGTTCCATGGGCACTACGTACTACTTCTAGTCGAGCCACTGGTGAGACACCTTTCCATCTGGTATACGGAGCTGAGACTGTGTTACCCATGGAAATTAGTATCAGTTCTATTCGAATAGATCGATTCGAACAAGTTGATCAGAACGGACAACGATTACAAGATCTAATCCTCCTAGAAGAAAAACGTGATCGAGCTCTAGTCAAGTCCATGGTGTATTTGCAAGCTTTGCGCAAATACCATAACAAAAGGGTGCAGCCACGTAGCCTTCACGTGAGTGATTTGGTTTTACGTAAAATACAAAACCAATCTAATCGCAATAAATTTTCCCCTCAATGGGAAGGTCCCTACACTGTTGTCTCGGTGCCGCCACCAGGATCGGCTCGGTTAGCGATGGAGGATGGTCGAATCTTATCCAATACATGGAACATTGATCAACTGTGCAAGTTTTACGTGTAAGTTCCCAACCCCTTTTCCTTTTCAATTAGCATGATTAAACAAAATCAATGTCGGGGGAAATCTCCGCGGGATTAAGTCCAGGTAAGTTGCGTCACGATTGCCCGGGGACCTGGCCTCCTGGGCCTCCCCGGGCGCCGCCATTTGCCCAGGGACGCGGCCTCCGGCCCCTCCCCGGGCGCCGCCATTTGGCCCCCGGGACCTGGCCTCCAGCGCCGTCCCGGGCTCCGCCGTTGGCCCGGGGACGTGGCCTCCGGCCCCTCCCTGGGCGCCGCCATTTTGGCCCCCGGGACCTGGCCTCCGGCGCCGTCCCTGGCGCCGCCGTTGGCTCCGGGACGTGGCCTCTGGGGCCTCCCCGGGCGCCGCCATTTGGCCCCCAGGACTTGGCCTCCGGCGCCGTCCTGGGCGCCGCCGTTGGCCCGGGGACGGGGCCTCCGGCCCCTCCCTGGGCGCCGCCATTTTGGCCTCTGGGGCCTCCCCGGGCGCCGCCATTTGCTTGGGGACGCGGCCTCCGGCCCCTCCCCGGGCGCCGCCATTTGGCCCCCGCGACCTGGCCTCCGGCGCCTCCCCGGGCACCGCCATTTGCCCGGGGATGCGGCCTCCGGCCCCTCCCCGGGCGCCGCCATTTGGCCCTCGGGACCTGGCCTCCGGCGCCGTCCCGGGCGCCGCTGTTGGCCCGGGGACGGGGTCTCCGGCCCCTCCCCGGGCGCCGCCATTTTGGCCTCCGGGGCCTCCCCGGGCGCCGCCATTTGGCCCTCGGGACCTGGCCTCCGGGGCCTCCCCGGGAGCCGCTATTTGCCCGGGGACGCGGCCTCCGGCCCCTCCCCGGGCGCCGCCATTTGGCCCCCGGGACCTGGCCTCCGGCGCCGTCCCGGGCCTCATCGCCCTCCTAAAGGTAAAGTCTCGAATTGTTTGTCACGTGCAGGTCACGCGAGGAGCGCCTCGGGAACTAGCGACCACCTGTCAAGCATCCAAGGCGTTTGACCGGAAGAAGGACGGTCCTACCCTTCAATCCGACGGTGGCTTCCGGGGTAGTTTAGGTTTTTTGCTTCTTTTTGGGGCTATAAATAGCCCTTGTACCCCTCTGTTGTAAAGGATCGGATCACTTTTATTGGAATAGCTAAACTCACAGACGTGCTCCGGAAGCCTCTCCCCCGGAGAGAGCCTCCCCAGCCGGCTCTGGTCGGGAACGCGTCAACAGGACTAGGGCCCCCACCGGGACCCGAACCTGTATAAATCCTCATGTCATTTCTTGTGCTTGTCCGGCGGGGGAGGACCGGCCACCCGGTCAACCCGCGCCGCGTAATCTTCGCTAGGATCATTCTCAAAACCTGCCGGGGTATTCGCAATACCACGACAGTTGGCGCCGTCCGTGGGGACTCGTGACAAGATGCCATGGCTCCCCCAAGAACAAGGGCTCGCACCCTTCCCGGTGACCCGGGTCTCGGAGACCCGACGCCATCCGCCCGGGACACTGCTGTCCCGGCGGTCCCTTCCGGAGGCGACCTGGCCCAGGTACCGCCTCCCTGTTTTCCTCTCAACTTAGGTGCTTCCACCTCCGGGTCGTTCCCGGTGACCGCGGGGACCTCGGCCGGGACCAGTCTCCCCCGGCTCCCCGGGACGCCCTGCTCGAAGCTCTCGTGGAAGGCCAGCTCCGCGCTCAGCGCTCTATGGATGAACTCCTTAGCGTGCTGGCGCGGCCTTCGGCCCCCACATTCCCGTCGCACCCGTACTCGGGGACTATGCCCCCGTTTATGGGTTACCCGGCGGCCCCTCCGGTCTCCGGGGGTTTGTCCGCCCCGTATGATCCTGCCGGGGGGTTTCCTCCCCCTGCGGGATATACGTCCGGACCCTTCCTGGCACCCGGGCCCGTCCCAGTGCCGGGAGGTTACTTCATGCCGGGGCCCTTCGTGGCACCAGGGGGGTACCCCGTCCCTGGCCTATTCCCGGGGCCGGGAGCCCACTTCATGCCGGGGGTTTAACCTACACCGGGAGCCAGTCCCGCCCCCCGCGTCGTGTTTACCGCACCGGGGGCGGTTGACAGAGCAGCTCCCATGCCGCAGCGGACTTCCCCCCGCATGGGCTCCCCGGTTCCGGACGTCGCCGCGGGGGCTCCCCCCTCACCGGTTCCGGGTGTTACAGGGGCTCCCCCCTTCCCAGTTCCGGTCGTGGCCACTGGGGCCCCCTCCACTTCGGTTCCAAGCGTCACCGTGGGCGCCCCCTCCCCGGTTCCGGATAATACAGGGGCTTCCCCCTTTCCGGTCCCGGGGGTCGTCGCAGGGGGCTCCCCCCAACCGGCTCCGGAAGTCTTCGGGCCAGCAGCTACAGTGCACGAGCTCCCTCCCTCGGCGGGACAGGTCCGTTTCGCCCGGGGGGAGGTCGAGCAAATGCATTCACCAGAGCGCGGGGAAGAACTTCCCCCCAGCCGCGGGCGCGGGGAGCCTCGCTCTCGCACCGGCCGGGGGAAGAGACCCGCTGAAGAGCCAACCTCTCGGAGGAGAACCCGGACGTCCGGGAACTCAGTCCCGGTCCGGAGGAAAAGCGTCGCCATCGCCATTCTGGCGGACCTCTCGGACCGCTTCTGGACTAAGACAACGAAGGTCCCGTGAAAGAAGACAGCGACCGGGACTCTCCCCGGGAGGTGCAGGGGGCTAATCAGCCCCTGTGCCGAAGACTTCGTAGCATCCGGTGGCCGCGGCCCTACCGTCCTCCGCACATCGAGCACTACAATGGTGAGGTAGACCCTTACGAATTCGTGCAGGTCTACTCCACAGCTATCTCCGCGGCCGGGGGGGGGACGAGACGGTACAGTGTAACGTCTTCCCCCTCTACCTCACCGGCATCGCCCGCTCCTGGTTCTACAACCTGAAGGCCGGCTCCATCAAGTCTTTCTCGCAGCTCAAGCGAGAGTTCTGTGCCAACTTCCAGGGGAACTACGTGCGTCCCCTGGACTCCTCGCAGCTGTATACTGTCCGGCAGAGGACTGGAGAAACCATCAGAAGCTTCTTCAAGCGCTTTGCTCTGGTGAAGAGCAAAGTGGCCCACGTCCCCGACTCTACGGTCATCGAAGCTTGCAAAAGCGGCATCCTCCCGGGGGAGCTCCACCGAAGGCTCTCCCGGAGCTGCCCCTCTTCCGCCGAGGAGCTCTTCAACGTACTCGAAAAGTACGCTCGGGCGGAGGAAGACGACATCTGGAAGAAGACCCAGGGGGATCCCGCCCCCGTCGACCGGGGGGCCAGGGATCCGCCCAAACGCCCCAGACAAGGGGGCCGTAGCGAGCCACGGCCTCGGGACAGCTTTGTCCTCGAGGGCGGAGGCGGCTCGCGCGACCCCCCGAGGGGCAACCGCCCCTTGCCCAAACCGAAGGGCCATGGGGGAGGACAGTCTTCGCGCGGCCGAGAAGGCCCCGCGGGGAGAAGGCGGGAAGGACCATGGTGCAGCTTCCACAGGTCCAGTACCCACGCTACCCGAGATTGTAGCCAGCTGCTGCAGCACTTCGCGGACTTCCTCGACCAGCGCGGGCAGGGGGGGGGGGACTTCGGCCTCCTTGCCCCCTCGGCCAGCTGTTTCGGCCCTTCCTGCTCCCGGGGGGGGGTCAGCAGACGCAGGAGGGGGAGCCTTCAGAAGCTCTCCCCTTTCAAACTTCGCAGCGGCACATCAACGTCATCGTGGGAGGATCTGCCTCCGGGCGGGACTCTAAGCGCCAGCATAAGGAGTATGCGCGCGAGGTCAGGGTTGTGGGGGTGCTACATGCCTCCCCGCCACCTAAGTGGTCGGACGTCCCCCTCACCTTCACGGCAGAAGACGCGCGGGGGGTTCGCTTCCCCCACGGCGACGCGCTCATTGTCTCCGTGACCATCTACAACTGCCATCTGGCCCGTATCCTGGTGGACGGCGGGAGCTCCGCCGATGTCCTATTCCTGAAGGCCTTCAAAGAAATGCAGGTGGATGAGAAGCTCCTGCAGCCCGCTGCCGGGCCCCTGCAAGGTTTTGTCCCGGGGAAGGCGATCCACCTCGTGGGCAAGGTAGATCTTCCAATGACCTTCGGCACCCCACAGAACTACCGGACCGAGCTGGTCCGCGTTGACGTAGTGGACCTCCTCTCCTCCTACAACGCGATTATGGGGAGGACGACAATCAACCGGCTGGGGGCTGCCACCCATCAAAACTATCTCTGCATGAAGATCCCCGGGCCGCATGGTGTGATCAACGTCCGGGGAGACCAGGACATGGCCCGTGCTCTATACGAGCACGCTGCGGCCACAATCGGAAGCGTCAACCTCATAAAGATGCCGGGGGGGGGGGGGGAGGCTTCTCCCCCGGAACTAGACGCTGCTGCGCCACCGCCCGGGAGGCCCCTCCTCAAGCCGCGTCCGGAAGGGGGCCTCCGGAAGGTCCTGCTGTCCCCGGGCAACGAAGACAAAACCGTCCGGATCGGGACGGAGCTCCCCGAGGAGCACGCAGCGCAACTTGCGGCTTTTCTGTGCGAAAACTCCGATGTTTTTGCGTGGAAGCCTTCGGACATGCGGGGCGTCGCCCGGGAGGTCATTGAGCACAAGCTCGCAGTGGCCCCCGGTCACCCCCCAGTCAAACAGAAACTGCGGAAACTCTCCCTCGAGCGCCAAGAGGCAATCAAGGCGGAGATCACCCGGCTCCGAGAGGCAGGGTTCATTCGGGAGATCCTGCACCCCGAGTGGCTCACGAACCCCGTCCTCGTCAAGAAATCAACCGACAGGTGGCGGATGTGCGTGGACTTCACCGACCTTAACCGCGCCTGCCGCAAAGACAACTTCCCACTCCCGCGGATTGATCAGCTCGTCGACTCCACTGCGGGGTGCGAGCTCATGAGCTTCCTAGACGCCTACTCGGGCTACCGTCAAGTCCGGATGGCGGAGGGGGACGAGGAAAAGACGAGTTTTATTACTCCCCTCGGAACCTTCTGCTACGTCCATATGCCCTTCGGGCTCAAGAACGCGGGGGCAACCTTCCAGCGCTTCATGACGCTGGTTTTCAGAAACCAAGTCGGCCGCAATGTCGACGTCTACGTAGACGGCGCGGTTGTCAAGAGTTACCGCGGAGCCTCCCACATCGACGACCTGGCTGAAACCTTCCGCAACCTCCGCGCGTTCGGGCTCAAACTCAACCCGGAGAAGTGCGCCTTCGGAGTGCGCAGGGGGAAGCCCCTAGGTTTCCTCGTGTCCCAACGGGGCATTGAGGCAAACCCCGAGAAGATCCGGGCTTTCCTAGATATGCCCCCGCCGCGCTCCGTCAAGGATGTCCAGCGGCTCTCCGGCCGCCTAGCCGCGCTAAGCCGCTTCGTCTCCCGGTCGGGGGAGCGGGGCCTCCAGTTCTTCAAGATCCTCCGAGGGCTCGAGGGGTTCCGCTGGACCCCCGAGGCCCAGGAGGCGTTCGACGACCTCAAGAAGTACCTCACGAGCCCTCCAATGCTCGTGAGTCCGTCTCCGGAAGAGCCCTTGCTCCTCTACGTCGCCGTGACCCCCGTCGCCATCAGCGCGGTCTTGGTGAAGGAGCAAGGGGGGCAGCAACGTCCCGTGTACTACGTGAGTGAGGCCCTCCAAGGGGCCAAAACTCGGTACACGGAGATGGAGAAAATCTGCTATGCCCTCCTCATGGCTTCCCAGAAGCTTCGGCATTACTTCCTGGGGCACCCCATCACCGTCCCGTCGTCCCTCCCCCTGGGGGAGGTACTGCGGAACAAAGAAGCCACTGGCCGGATCGGGAAGTGGGGGGCCGAGCTCGCCCCCTTCTCCCTGTCCCTTATAGGCCGCTCCGCCATCAAGTCGCAGGTCCTCGACGACTTCGTCGCAGAGTGGACTCCCTCCTCTGGCTCCGGGGACGAAGATCTCCCTGTGCCGCCCCGACGCAGTGATGATTGGACCCTCACGTTCGATGGGTCGCTGTGTCTCACCGGGGCTAGTGCGGGAGTAGTCCTCCGGAGCCCCGAGGGGAAGGAACTCGAGTACGCAGCGCGGCTCGAGTTCCCCGCAACCAACAATGTCACCGAATACGAGGCTTTGCTCCTCGGGATGCGCCTCGCGTGCTCCCTGGGGATTTGGCGCCTCCTAGTCAAGGGAGATTCTCAGCTCATAGTTTGCCAAATGGACAAGTCTTACCTGTGCCATGACGCAAACTTAAGTCTTTATTTGCAGGAAGTGCGAAAGATGGAGAGGCATTTCGACGGCCTCGAGGCCCGGCATATCCCGCGGAGGGACAATGACCGGGCCGACGCCCTGGCCCGGGCGGCAAGCGCCCAGGAATCACTCCCCAAGGGGGCTTTCATGGAAATCATCACGAAGCCCTCGGTGGCCTCCCCGGACTCAGGCGACGAGCCTCATGTCTCGGAGGTCGCCGAGATCATCCGGACTCCGTCTTGGATGGACCCCCTCATCTCCTTCATCAAGGGGGAGGGGGACCCTCCTAGTGATACCGAGGCTAAACGCCTCCGGGCTAAAGCCCGGGCATGTCTCCTGCTGGAGGGGAGGCTCTACAAGCGGGGGGCTTCCGCCCTCTTGCGCTGCGTCCCCCGGCCGGAGGGACTTCAACTTCTCGAAGACATCCACGCGGGGAGCTGTGGTTCCCACCTAGCCCCGCGTGCCATCGCGGCCAAGGCCCTCCGGCAGGGCTTCTACTGGCCCAAGGTCATGCGCGACGCGCGAGACCTTGTCTCCGCATGCGAGGCATGCCAGAAGATGGCCAAGGGCTCGAACCTCCCCCCTATAGCGCTGCAGACAATCCCCATCACTTGGCCCTTCGTGCGCTGGGGGATGGACCTCTTAGGGCCCTTTCCCCCAGCGCCCGGGGGATACAAGTATGCGGTAGTCGCAGTCGACTATTTTACAAAGTGGGTTGAGGCGGAGCCTTTGGCCAGCATCACGTCCCGGGCCGTTCAGCGGTTTTTCTGGAAGAACGTCGTATGTCGTTTTGGTGTCCCCCGGGAAATCACCGTGGACAACGGCACCCAATTCGACTCGGCTTACTTCAGGGAATTCTGCGAAGGCCTGGGGCTCGTCATCCACTTCGCCTCAGTAGCCCATCCTCGGAGCAATGGGGCTGTCGAGAGGGTCAACGGCGTGATCCTACAGGGGTTGCGCCGGAGACTCGAGCAAACCGCTGCTAAGCAGGGTGCGTGGGCAGAGGAGCTCCCTAGCATCCTCTGCTCCATGCGTACGACCCCATCCCGGGCGACGGGGCGTACTCCCTTCTCCCTGGTCTACGGGGTGGAGGCAGTCCTCCCCCCGGAGATCAGCCTCCGGTCGCTGTGGGTCGAGCTCCTGGAGGGAGCCACGCCCGCAGCATACGAGGCCAACGAGGCCAACCGGCGCCTGGAGATCGACCTCGTGGAGGAGGAATGCGACCGAGCGCTCCTCCGCCACGCCATCTACGAGCAAGAGATGGCGCGCGCGTACAACCAGCGCGTGCGCGAGAGAGCTTTCCGCCTTGGGGACCTGGTCCTCAAACGCGTCACAGACCCCCAAGCCCAGGGGAAGCTCTCCCCCAACTGGGAGGGCCCCTACAGGATCTCCGTGGTCCTGCGCTCGGGGGCCTACAAGCTCTCCAACCTTCAAGAGCAGGAGCTGAAGCACACGTGGAACTTGCGTTTACTTCGCAAGTTCTATGTTTAGCCTTACGGGCCTGTCCCCTCTCCCGGGGCGTTCACGCCGGAGGGGAGGAGGGACACTGTATTTTCCTCCCCTTTCGCGGCTTCGTAGGGGGAGGCCCTGTACTTCATTTTATTAGCAATACATAGGCCTTGCTTTTCAAACTGTCTCATTGCAGGTCTCTCTCATTACTGCCCCTAGCAGCGAAGCCCTCCCCGCGAGGAAGCCCTCCCCGCGAGGAAGTGGACTAGGCCCAGCAAGTCCCTCCTGTAGGGCAGCTTACGATCAGCCCTCGTGGACTGAGGGTGTAAGTGGCAACCCGGTCACAGTGGCCGCGGTAACGAGTCACTTTGGGAGACTAGTCCCCTACCCGAACACTCAAGACCCGTCTTCGGGCACTTCCTCCTCCGGGAGTCGACGTTATTCCCGGCTCCCCGTTTTCACGGTGACCGGATGATCGGCCCCTTGCGGCCTGATTGGATCTGTCTTCCTCCTCCGGGAGTCGACGTTATTCCCGGCTCCCCGTTTTCACGGCGACCGGATGATCGGCCCCTTGCGGCCCGATTGGATCTGTCTTCCTCCTCCGGGAGTCGACGTTATCCCTGGCTCCCCGTTCTCACGGCGACCGGACGATTAGTCCCCGGCGACCTTATTCCCGGCTCCCCGTTCTCACGGCGACCGGATGAATGCCTCCCAGAGACCCTATTCCCGGCTCCCCGTCTCCACGGCGACCGGACGATTGTTTCCCGGAGAAGTCACGGATTTCTCGGACATTTTCTTCCCCGAAAACCCTATCCCCGGCTCCCCGTTCTCACGGCGACCGGACGATTGTCTCCTAGGAAGCTCGCCTCCGGAAATCTCATCGGGTTCTCTTGGACGTTTCTTCCACATGAGGCCTTATTCCCGGCTCCCCGTTCTCACGGCGACCGGACGATTGCCTCCCGGAAGGTCTTCTCCTTGAAAACCTCGTTTTAAAAATTTTCTAACTTAGAAAATTTCCTATGCTACTGGTGACTTCCATCCCGGGGGCCTTGTTACCCCCACAGCGCGCGGAGCTATTCTCCGGCCCACTGTGGGCGGGGGGGATAGGGAGCCCCCGGGTGTCGACCGCACCGCCCACGAGCAAACTTAGCTCATCCTTGTTAAGATGAGTCGTCCGGACCATCCAAGAAGAAGAAAATAAAGAGACAATGAAAGAAGAAGCAA
Source organism: Pharus latifolius (assembly GCA_019359835.1). Lineage (NCBI taxonomy): Eukaryota > Viridiplantae > Streptophyta > Magnoliopsida > Poales > Poaceae > Pharus > Pharus latifolius. Next base: position 49,205,193 of record CM033322.1, read on the forward strand.
CAACACAGCTTTATTAATTGTCAACCCCGGAGGACATCTTCCCCCTCCGGTGGGCTTCGGAAAATGATACAACCGGGTTCTAACCCGGGGGATTCTCTACGCCCTAGGCTCCTACGCCTAGTACATCCCGGAGGCCCTCCACTAGCTCCCGGGTTCAAGTCCGGTACATGCCGTACGCGGCGCCGAGCGTCCCGGAGCACATCTTCAGGCCAGAACTCGTATCCCGCCTGGTGGAAGTATCCGGAGGGGAGGTATCATCCGGAACCCCGGTCGCGGAGGGGACAATCGGCGCAATGATTGTCAAAGTTGCCCAAGTGCCACTCCGGAAGCCACCTCAACCGGATCGGCTCCTGGACCGCTGTCCCCGCCGCGATTCCGGAGACAAGCTACAAGATTAAAGCCGCTTGGGCGTCCCCCGGGGAGCCCCTCCCGGACCTTCGCT